>CAUEGK010000039.1:0-40027 GCA_958496155.1 Sisyra nigra
ATATGGGTTTTTATAGCGAGAAATCATATTTGATACTTTAAATGAGCGACTAGGAGAAATTATATAACAAAATTTTACTCTTGAATCTTCATTCTCTCGAATTGTAAGATAGATTTTTCTTTGTGGTTTTGTGATAAGTGAAATTTTGGATTAAAAACTTTTGATATTGAGATAATCTGTGTTTCTATTATATATGGGTTTTTATAGCGAGAAATCATATTTGATACTTTAAATGAGCGACTAGGAGAAATTATATAACAAAATTTTACTCTTGAATCTTCATTCTCTCGAATTGTAAGATAGATTTTTCTTTGTGGTTTTGTGATTAGTGAAATTTTGGATTGAAAATTTTGATATTGAGATAATCTGTGTTTCTATTATATATGGGTTTTTATAGCGAGAAATCATATTTGATACTTTAAATGAGCGACTAGGAGAAATTATATAACAAAATTTTACTCTTGAATCTTCATTCTCTCGAATTGTAAGATAGATTTTTCTTTGTGGTTTTGTGATAAGTGAAATTTTGGATTGAAAACTTTTGATATTGAGATAATCTGTGTTTCTATTATATATGGGTTTTTATAGCGAGAAATCATATTTGATACTTTAAATGAGCGACTAGGAGAAATTATATAACAAAATTTTACTCTTGAATCTTCATTCTCTCGAATTGTAAGATAGATTTTTCTTTGTGGTTTTTTGATTAGTGAAATTTTGGATTGAAAACTTTTGATATTGAGATAATCTGTGTTTCTATTATATATGGGTTTTTATAGCGAGAAATCATATTTGATACTTTAAATGAGCGACTAGGAGAAATTATATAACAAAATTTTACTCTTGAATCTTGATTCTCTCGAATTGTAAGATAGATTTTTCTTTGTGGTTTTGTGATTAGTGAAATTTTGGATTGAAAACTTTTGATATTGAGATAATCTGTGTTTCTATTATATATGGGTTTTTATAGCGAGAAATCATATTTGATACTTTAAATGAGCGACTAGGAGAAATTATATAACAAAATTTTACTCTTGAATCTTCATTCTCTCAAATTGTAAGATAGATTTTTCTTTGTGGTTTTGTGATTAGTGAAATTTTGGATTGAAAACTTTTGATATTGAGATAATCTGTGTTTCTATTATATATGGGTTTTTATAGCGAGAAATCATATTTGATACTTTAAATGAGCGACTAGGAGAAATTATATAACAAAATTTTACTCTTGAATCTTCATTCTCTCAAATTGTAAGATAGATTTTTCTTTGTGGTTTTGTGATTAGTGAAATTTTGGATTGAAAACTTTTGATATTGAGATAATCTGTGTTTCTATTATATATGGGTTTTTATAGCGAGAAATCATATTTGATACTTTAAATGAGCGACTAGGAGAAATTATATAACAAAATTTTACTCTTGAATCTTCATTCTCTCGAATTGTAAGATAGATTTTTCTTTGTGGTTTTGTCATTAGTGAAATTTTGGATTGAAACTTTTGATATTGAGATAATCTGTGTTTCTATTATATATGGGTTTTTATAGCGAGAAATCATATTTGATACTTTAAATGAGCGACTAGGAGAAATTATATAACAAAATTTTACTCTTGAATCTTCATACTCTCGAATTGTAAGATAGATTTTTCTTTGTGGTTTTGTGATAAGTGAAATTTTGGATTGAAAACTTTTGATATTGAGATAATCTGTGTTTCTATTATATATGGGTTTTTATAGCGAGAAATCATATTTGATACTTTAAATGAGCGACTAGGAGAAATTATATAACAAAATTTTACTCTTGAATCTTCATTCTCTCAAATTGTAAGATAGATTTTTCTTTGTGGTTTTGTGATTTGTGAAATTTTGGATTGAAAACTTTTGATATTGAGATAATCTGTGTTTCTATTATATATGGGTTTTTATAGCGAGAAATCATATTTGATACTTTAAATGAGCGACTAGGAGAAATTATATAACAAAATTTTACTCTTGAATCTTCATTCTCTCGAACTGTAAGATAGATTTTTCTTTGTGGTTTTGTGATTAGTGAAATTTTGGATTGAAAACTTTTGATATTGAGATAATCTGTGTTTCTATTATATATGGGTTTTTATAGCGAGAAATCATATTTGATACTTTAAATGAGCGACTAGGAGAAATTATATAACAAAATTTTACTCTTGAATCTTCATTCTCTCGAATTGTAAGATAGATTTTTCTTTGTGGTTTTGTGATAAGTGAAATTTTGGATTGAAAACTTTTGATATTGAGATAATCTGTGTTTCTATTATATATGGGTTTTTATAGCGAGAAATCATATTTGATACTTTAAATGAGCGACTAGGAGAAATTATATAACAAAATTTTACTCTTGAATCTTCATTCTCTCGAATTGTAAGATAGATTTTTCTTTGTGGTTTTGTGATAAGTGAAATTTTGGATTGAAAACTTTTGATATTGAGATAATCTGTGTTTCTATTATATATGGGTTTTTATAGCGAGAAATCATATTTGATACTTTAAATGAGCGACTAGGAGAAATTATATAACAAAATTTTACTCTTGAATCTTCATTCTCTCGAATTGTAAGATAGATTTTTCTTTGTGGTTTTGTGTTAAGTGAAATTTTGGATTGAAAACTTTTGATATTGAGATAATCTGTGTTTCTATTATATATGGGTTTTTATAGCGAGAAATCATATTTGATACTTTAAATGAGCGACTAGGAGAAATTATATAACAAAATTTTACTCTTGAATCTTCATTCTCTCGAATTGTAAGATAGATTTTTCTTTGTGGTTTTTTGATTAGTGAAATTTTGGATTGAAAACTTTTGATATTGAGATAATCTGTGTTTCTATTATATATGGGTTTTTATAGCGAGAAATCATATTTGATACTTTAAATGAGCGACTAGGAGAAATTATATAACAAAATTTTACTCTTGAATCTTGATTCTCTCGAATTGTAAGATAGATTTTTCTTTGTGGTTTTGTGATTAGTGAAATTTTGGATTGAAAACTTTTGATATTGAGATAATCTGTGTTTCTATTATATATGGGTTTTTATAGCGAGAAATCATATTTGATACTTTAAATGAGCGACTAGGAGAAATTATATAACAAAATTTTACTCTTGAATCTTCATTCTCTCAAATTGTAAGATAGATTTTTCTTTGTGGTTTTGTGATAAGTGAAATTTTGGATTGAAAACTTTTGATATTGAGATAATCTGTGTTTCTATTATATATGGGTTTTTATAGCGAGAAATCATATTTGATACTTTAAATGAGCGACTAGGAGAAATTATATAACAAAATTTTACTCTTGAATCTTCATTCTCTCAAATTGTAAGATAGATTTTTCTTTGTGGTTTTGTGATTAGTGAAATTTTGGATTGAAAACTTTTGATATTGAGATAATCTGTGTTTCTATTATATATGGGTTTTTATAGCGAGAAATCATATTTGATACTTTAAATGAGCGACTAGGAGAAATTATATAACAAAATTTTACTCTTGAATCTTCATTCTCTCGAACTGTAAGATAGATTTTTCTTTGTGGTTTTGTGATTAGTGAAATTTTGGATTGAAAACTTTTGATATTGAGATAATCTGTGTTTCTATTATATATGGGTTTTTATAGCGAGAAATCATATTTGATACTTTAAATGAGCGACTAGGAGAAATTATATAACAAAATTTTACTCTTGAATCTTCATTCTCTCGAATTGTAAGATAGATTTTTCTTTGTGGTTTTGTGATAAGTGAAATTTTGGATTGAAAACTTTTGATATTGAGATAATCTGTGTTTCTATTATATATGGGTTTTTATAGCGAGAAATCATATTTGATACTTTAAATGAGCGACTAGGAGAAATTATATAACAAAATTTTACTCTTGAATCTTCATTCTCTCGAATTGTAAGATAGATTTTTCTTTGTGGTTTTGTGATAAGTGAAATTTTGGATTGAAAACTTTTGATATTGAGATAATCTGTGTTTCTATTATATATGGGTTTTTATAGCGAGAAATCATATTTGATACTTTAAATGAGCGACTAGGAGAAATTATATAACAAAATTTTACTCTTGAATCTTCATTCTCTCAAATTGTAAGATAGATTTTTCTTTGTGGTTTTGTGATTAGTGAAATTTTGGATTGAAAACTTTTGATATTGAGATAATCTGTGTTTCTATTATATATGGGTTTTTATAGCGAGAAATCATATTTGATACTTTAAATGAGCGACTAGGAGAAATTATATAACAAAATTTTACTCTTGAATCTTCATTCTCTCGAATTGTAAGATAGATTTTTCTTTGTGGTTTTGTGATAAGTGAAATTTTGGATTGAAAACTTTTGATATTGAGATAATCTGTGTTTCTATTATATATGGGTTTTTATAGCGAGAAATCATATTTGATACTTTAAATGAGCGACTAGGAGAAATTATATAACAAAATTTTACTCTTGAATCTTCATTCTCTCGAATTGTAAGATAGATTTTTCTTTGTGGTTTTGTGATTAGTGAAATTTTGGATTGAAAACTTTTGATATTGAGATAATCTATGTTTCTATTATATATGGGTTTTTATAGCGAGAAATCATATTTGATACTTTAAATGAGCGACTAGGAGAAATTATATAACAAAATTTTTTTCTTGAATCTTGATTCTCTCGAATTGTAAGATAGATTTTTCTTTGTGGTTTTGTGATAAGTGAAATTTTGGATTGAAACTTTTTGATATTGAGATAATCTGTGTTTCTATTATATATGGGTTTTTATAGCGAGAAATCATATTTGATACTTTAAATGAGCGACTAGGAGAAATTATATAACAAAATTTTACTCTTGAATCTTCATACTCTCGAATTGTAAGATAGATTTTTCTTTGTGGTTTTGTGATAAGTGAAATTTTGGATTGAAAACTTTTGATATTGAGATAATCTGTGTTTATATTATATATGGGTTTTTATAGCGAGAAATCATATTTGATACTTTAAATGAGCGACTAGGAGAAATTATATAACAAAATTTTACTCTTGAATCTTCATTCTCTCGAATTGTAAGATAGATTTTTCTTTGTGGTTTTGTGATAAGTGAAATTTTGGATTGAAAACTTTTGATATTGAGATAATCTGTGTTTCTATTATATATGGGTTTTTATAGCGAGAAATCATATTTGATACTTTAAATGAGCGACTAGGAGAAATTATATAACAAAATTTTACTCTTGAATCTTCATTCTCTCAAATTGTAAGATAGATTTTTCTTTGTGGTTTTGTGATAAGTGAAATTTTGGATTAAAAACTTTTGATATTGAGATAATCTGTGTTTCTATTATATATGGGTTTTTATAGCGAGAAATCATATTTGATACTTTAAATGAGCGACTAGGAGAAATTATATAACAAAATTTTACTCTTGAATCTTCATTCTCTCGAATTGTAAGATAGTTTTTTCTTGGTGGTTTTGTGATTAGTGAAATTTTGGATTGAAAATTTTGATATTGAGATAATCTGTGTTTCTATTATATATGGGTTTTTATAGCGAGAAATCATATTTGATACTTTAAATGAGCGACTAGGAGAAATTATATAACAAAATTTTACTCTTGAATCTTCATTCTCTCGAATTGTAAGATAGATTTTTCTTTGTGGTTTTGTGATTAGTGAAATTTTGGATTGAAAACTTTTGATATTGAGATAATCTGTGTTTCTATTATATATGGGTTTTTATAGCGAGAAATCATATTTGATACTTTAAATGAGCGACTAGGAGAAATTATATAACAAAATTTTACTCTTGAATCTTCATTCTCTCGAATTGTAAGATAGATTTTTCTTTGTGGTTTTTTGATTAGTGAAATTTTGGATTGAAAACTTTTGATATTGAGATAATCTGTGTTTCTATTATATATGGGTTTTTATAGCGAGAAATCATATTTGATACTTTAAATGAGCGACTAGGAGAAATTATATAACAAAATTTTACTCTTAAATCTTCATTCTCTCGAATTGTAAGATAGATTTTTCTTTGTGGTTTTGTGATAAGTGAAATTTTGGATTGAAAACTTTTGATATTGAGATAATCTGTGTTTCTATTATATATGGGTTTTTATAGCGAGAAATCATATTTGATACTTTAAATGAGCGACTAGGAGAAATTATATAACAAAATTTTACTCTTGAATCTTCATTCTCTCGAATTGTAAGATAGATTTTTCTTTGTGGTTTTGTGATAAGTGAAATTTTGGATTAAAAACTTTTGATATTGAGATAATCTGTGTTTCTATTATATATGGGTTTTTATAGCGAGAAATCATATTTGATACTTTAAATGAGCGACTAGGAGAAATTATATAACAAAATTTTACTCTTGAATCTTCATTCTCTCGAATTGTAAGATAGATTTTTCTTTGTGGTTTTGTGATTAGTGAAATTTTGGATTGAAAATTTTGATATTGAGATAATCTGTGTTTCTATTATATATGGGTTTTTATAGCGAGAAATCATATTTGATACTTTAAATGAGCGACTAGGAGAAATTATATAACAAAATTTTACTCTTGAATCTTCATTCTCTCGAATTGTAAGATAGATTTTTCTTTGTGGTTTTGTGATTAGTGAAATTTTGGATTGAAAACTTATGATATTGAGATAATCTGTGTTTCTATTATATATGGGTTTTTATAGCGAGAAATCATATTTGATACTTTAAATGAGCGACTAGGAGAAATTATATAACAAAATTTTACTCTTGAATCTTCATTCTCTCGAATTGTAAGATAGATTTTTCTTTGTGGTTTTTTGATAAGTGAAATTTTGGATTGAAAACTTTTGATATTGAGATAATCTGTGTTTCTATTATATATGGGTTTTTATAGCGAGAAATCATATTTGATACTTTAAATGAGCGACTAGGAGAAATTATATAACAAAATTTTACTCTTGAATCTTCATTCTCTCGAATTGTAAGATAGATTTTTCTTTGTGGTTTTGTGATAAGTGAAATTTTGGATTGAAAACTTTTGATATTGAGATAATCTGTGTTTCTATTATATATGGGTTTTTATAGCGAGAAATCATATTTGATACTTTAAATGAGCGACTAGGAGAAATTATATAACAAAATTTTACTCTTGAATCTTCATTCTCTCAAATTGTAAGATAGATTTTTCTTTGTGGTTTTGTGATTAGTGAAATTTTGGATTGAAAACTTTTGATATTGAGATAATCTGTGTTTCTATTATATATGGGTTTTTATAGCGAGAAATCATATTTGATACTTTAAATGAGCGACTAGGAGAAATTATATAACAAAATTTTACTCTTGAATCTTCATTCTCTCAAATTGTAAGATAGATTTTTCTTTGTGGTTTTGTGATTAGTGAAATTTTGGATTGAAAACTTTTGATATTGAGATAATCTGTGTTTCTATTATATATGGGTTTTTATAGCGAGAAATCATATTTGATACTTTAAATGAGCGACTAGGAGAAATTATATAACAAAATTTTACTCTTGAATCTTCATTCTCTCGAATTGTAAGATAGATTTTTCTTTGTGGTTTTGTGATTAGTGAAATTTTGGATTGAAACTTTTGATATTGAGATAATCTGTGTTTCTATTATATATGGGTTTTTATAGCGAGAAATCATATTTGATACTTTAAATGAGCGACTAGGAGAAATTATATAACAAAATTTTACTCTTGAATCTTCATACTCTCGAATTGTAAGATAGATTTTTCTTTGTGGTTTTGTGATAAGTGAAATTTTGGATTGAAACTTTTGATATTGAGATAATCTGTGTTTCTATTATATATGGGTTTTTATAGCGAGAAATCATATTTGATACTTTAAATGAGCGACTAGGAGAAATTATATAACAAAATTTTACTCTTGAATCTTCATTCTCTCAAATTGTAAGATAGATTTTTCTTTGTGGTTTTGTGATTAGTGAAATTTTGGATTGAAAACTTTTGATATTGAGATAATCTGTGTTTCTATTATATATGGGTTTTTATAGCGAGAAATCATATTTGATACTTTAAATGAGCGACTAGGAGAAATTATATAACAAAATTTTACTCTTGAATCTTCATTCTCTCGAATTGTAAGATAGATTTTTCTTTGTGGTTTTGTGATAAGTGAAATTTTGGATTGAAAACTTTTGATATTGAGATAATCTGTGTTTCTATTATATATGGGTTTTTATAGCGAGAAATCATATTTGATACTTTAAATGAGCGACTAGGAGAAATTATATAACAAAATTTTACTCTTGAATCTTCATTCTCTCGAATTGTAAGATAGATTTTTCTTTGTGGTTTTGTGATTAGTGAAATTTTGGATTGAAAATTTTGATATTGAGATAATCTGTGTTTCTATTATATATGGGTTTTTATAGCGAGAAATCATATTTGATACTTTAAATGAGCGACTAGAGGAAAAATTATATAACAAAATTTTACTCTTGAATCTTCATTCTCTCGAATTGTAAGATAGATTTTTCTTTGTGGTTTTGTGATAAGTGAAATTTTGGATTGAAAACTTTTGATATTGAGATTATCTGTGTTTCTATTATATATGGGTTTTTATAGCGAGAAATTATATTTGATACTTAAATGAGCGACTAGGAGAAATTATATAACAAAATTTTACTCTTGAATCTTCATTCTCTCGAATTGTAAGATAGATTTTTCTTTGTGGTTTTGTGATAAGTGAAATTTTGGATTGAAAACTTTTGATATTGAGATAATCTGTGTTTCTATTATATATGGGTTTTTATAGCGAGAAATCATATTTGATACTTTAAATGAGCGACTAGGAGAAATTATATAACAAAATTTTACTCTTGAATCTTCATTCTCTCGAATTGTAAGATAGATTTTTCTTTGTGGTTTTGTGATTAGTGAAATTTTGGATTGAAAATTTTGATATTGAGATAATCTGTGTTTCTATTATATGGGTTTTTATAGCGAGAAATCATATTTGATACTTTAAATGAGCGACTAGGAGAAATTATATAACAAAATTTTACTCTTGAATCTTCATTCTCTCGAATTGTAAGATAGATTTTTCTTTGTGGTTTTGTGATAAGTGAAATTTTGGATTGAAAACTTTTGATATTGAGATAATCTGTGTTTCTATTATATATGGGTTTTTATAGCGAGAAATCATATTTGATACTTTAAATGAGCGACTAGGAGAAATTATATAACAAAATTTTACTCTTGAATCTTCATTCTCTCGAATTGTAAGATAGATTTTTCTTTGTGGTTTTTTGATAAGTGAAATTTTGGATTGAAAACTTTTGATATTGAGATAATCTGTGTTTCTATTATATATGGGTTTTTTATAGCGAGAATCATATTTGATACTTTAAATGAGCGACTAGGAGAAATTATATAACAAAATTTTACTCTTGAATCTTCATTCTCTCGAATTGTAAGATAGATTTTTCTTTGTGGTTTTGTGATAAGTGAAATTTTGGATTGAAAACTTTTGATATTGAGATAATCTGTGTTTCTATTATATATGGGTTTTTATAGCGAGAAATCATATTTGATACTTTAAATGAGCGACTAGGAGAAATTATATAACAAAATTTTACTCTTGAATCTTCATTCTCTCAAATTGTAAGATAGATTTTTCTTTGTGGTTTTGTGATTAGTGAAATTTTGGATTGAAAACTTTTGATATTGAGATAATCTGTGTTTCTATTATATATGGGTTTTTATAGCGAGAAATCATATTTGATACTTTAAATGAGCGACTAGGAGAAATTATATAACAAAATTTTACTCTTGAATCTTCATTCTCTCAAATTGTAAGATAGATTTTTCTTTGTGGTTTTGTGATTAGTGAAATTTTGGATTGAAAACTTTTGATATTGAGATAATCTGTGTTTCTATTATATATGGGTTTTTATAGCGAGAAATCATATTTGATACTTTAAATGAGCGACTAGGAGAAATTATATAACAAAATTTTACTCTTGAATCTTCATTCTCTCGAATTGTAAGATAGATTTTTCTTTGTGGTTTTGTGATTAGTGAAATTTTGGATTGAAACTTTTGATATTGAGATAATCTGTGTTTCTATTATATATGGGTTTTTATAGCGAGAAATCATATTTGATACTTTAAATGAGCGACTAGGAGAAATTATATAACAAAATTTTACTCTTGAATCTTCATACTCTCGAATTGTAAGATAGATTTTTCTTTGTGGTTTTGTGATAAGTGAAATTTTGGATTGAAACTTTTGATATTGAGATAATCTGTGTTTCTATTATATATGGGTTTTTATAGCGAGAAATCATATTTGATACTTTAAATGAGCGACTAGGAGAAATTATATAACAAAATTTTACTCTTGAATCTTCATTCTCTCAAATTGTAAGATAGATTTTTCTTTGTGGTTTTGTGATTAGTGAAATTTTGGATTGAAAACTTTTGATATTGAGATAATCTGTGTTTCTATTATATATGGGTTTTTATAGCGAGAAATCATATTTGATACTTTAAATGAGCGACTAGGAAAAATTATATAACAAAATTTTACTCTTGAATCTTCATTCTCTCGAATTGATAGATAGATTTTTCTTTGTGGTTTTATGATTAGTGAAATTTTGGATTGAAAACTTTTGATATTGAGATAATCTGTGTTTCTATTATATATGGGTTTTTATAGCGAGAAATCATATTTGATACTTTAAATGAGCGACTAGGAGAAATTTTATAACAAAATTTTACTTTTGAATCTTCATTCTCTCGAATTGTAAGATAGATTTTTCTTTGTGGTTTTGTGATTAGTGAAATTTTGGATTGAAAATTTTGATATTGAGATAATCTGTGTTTCTATTATATATGGGTTTTTATAGCGAGAAATCATATTTGATACTTTAAATGAGCGACTAGGAAAAATTATATAACAAAATTTTACTCTTGAATCTTCATTCTCTCGAATTGTAAGATAGATTTTTCTTTGTGGTTTTGTGATAAGTGAAATTTTGGATTGAAAACTTTTGATATTGAGATAATCTGTGTTTCTATTATATATGGGTTTTTATAGCGAGAAATCATATTTGATACTTTAAATGAGCGACTAGGAGAAATTATATAACAAAATTTTACTCTTGAATCTTCATTCTCTCGAATTGTAAGATAGATTTTTCTTTGTGGTTTTGTGATTAGTGAAATTTTGGATTGAAAATTTTGATATTGAGATAATCTGTGTTTCTATTATATATGGGTTTTTATAGCGAGAAATCATATTTGATACTTTAAATGAGCGACTAGGAGAAATTATATATAACAAAATTTTACTCTTGAATCTTCATTCTCTCGAATTGTAAGATAGATTTTTCTTTGTGGTTTTGTGATAAGTGAAATTTTGGATTGAAACTTTTGATATTGAGATAATCTGTGTTTCTATTATATATGGGTTTTATAGCGAGAAATCATATTTGATACTTTAAATGAGCGACTAGGAGAAATTATATAACAAAATTTTACTCTTGAATCTTCATTCTCTCAAATTGTAAGATAGATTTTTCTTTGTGGTTTTGTGATTAGTGAAATTTTGGATTGAAAACTTTTGATATTGAGATAATCTGTGTTTCTATTATATATGGGTTTTTATAGCGAGAAATCATATTTGATACTTAAATGAGCGACTAGGAGAAATTATATAACAAAATTTTACTCTTGAATCTTCATTCTCTCGAATTGTAAGATAGATTTTTCTTTGTGGTTTTGTGATAAGTGAAATTTTGGATTGAAAACTTTTGATATTGAGATAATCTGTGTTTCTATTATATATGGGTTTTTATAGCGAGAAATCATATTTGATACTTTAAATGAGCGACTAGGAGAAATTATATAACAAAATTTTACTCTTGAATCTTCATTCTCTCGAATTGTAAGATAGATTTTTCTTTGTGGTTTTGTGATTAGTGAAATTTTGGATTGAAAATTTTGATATTGAGATAATCTGTGTTTCTATTATATATGGGTTTTTATAGCGAGAAATCATATTTGATACTTTAAATGAGCGACTAGGAAAAATTATATAACAAAATTTTACTCTTGAATCTTCATTCTCTCGAATTGTAAGATAGATTTTTCTTTGTGGTTTTGTGATAAGTGAAATTTTGGATTGAAAACTTTTGATATTGAGATAATCTGTGTTTCTATTATATATGGGTTTTTATAGCGAGAAATCATATTTGATACTTAAATGAGCGACTAGGAGAAATTATATAACAAAATTTTACTCTTGAATCTTCATTCTCTCGAATTGTAAGATAGATTTTTCTTTGTGGTTTTGTGATAAGTGAAATTTTGGATTGAAAACTTTTGATATTGAGATAATCTGTGTTTCTATTATATATGGGTTTTTATAGCGAGAAATCATATTTGATACTTTAAATGAGCGACTAGGAGAAATTATATAACAAAATTTTACTCTTGAATCTTCATTCTCTCGAATTGTAAGATAGATTTTTCTTTGTGGTTTTGTGATTAGTGAAATTTTGGATTGAAAATTTTGATATTGAGATAATCTGTGTTTCTATTATATATGGGTTTTTATAGCGAGAAATCATATTTGATACTTTAAATGAGCGACTAGGAGAAATTATATAACAAAATTTTACTCTTGAATCTTCATTCTCTCGAATTGTAAGATAGATTTTTCTTTGTGGTTTTGTGATAAGTGAAATTTTGGATTGAAAACTTTTGATATTGAGATAATCTGTGTTTCTATTATATATGGGTTTTTATAGCGAGAAATCATATTTGATACTTTAAATGAGCGACTAGGAGAAATTATATAACAAAATTTTACTCTTGAATCTTCATTCTCTCGAATTGTAAGATAGATTTTTCTTTGTGGTTTTGTGATTAGTGAAATTTTGGATTGAAAACTTTTGATATTGAGATAATCTGTGTTTCTATTATATATGGGTTTTTATAGCGAGAAATCATATTTGATACTTTAAATGAGCGACTAGGAGAAATTATATAACAAAATTTTACTCTTGAATCTTCATTCTCTCGAATTGTAAGATAGATTTTTCTTTGTGGTTTTGTGATAAGTGAAATTTTGGATTGAAAACTTTTGATATTGAGATAATCTGTGTTTCTATTATATATGGGTTTTTATAGCGAGAAATCATATTTGATACTTTAAATGAGCGACTAGGAGAAATTATATAACAAAATTTTACTCTTGAATCTTCATTCTCTCGAATTGTAAGATAGATTTTTCTTTGTGGTTTTGTGATTAGTGAAATTTTGGATTGAAAACTTTTGATATTGAGATAATCTGTGTTTCTATTATATATGGGTTTTTATAGCGAGAAATCATATTTGATACTTTAAATGAGCGACTAGGAGAAATTATATAACAAAATTTTACTCTTGAATCTTCATTCTCTCAAATTGTAAGATAGATTTTTCTTTGTGGTTTTGTGATTAGTGAAATTTTGGATTGAAAACTTTTGATATTGAGATAATCTGTGTTTCTATTATATATGGGTTTTTATAGCGAGAAATCATATTTGATACTTTAAATGAGCGACTAGGAGAAATTATATAACAAAATTTTACTCTTGAATCTTCATTCTCTCGAATTGTAAGATAGATTTTTCTTTGTGGTTTTGTGATTAGTGAAATTTTGGATTGAAACTTTTGATATTGAGATAATCTGTGTTTCTATTATATATGGGTTTTTATAGCGAGAAATCATATTTGATACTTTAAATGAGCGACTAGGAGAAATTATATAACAAAATTTTACTCTTGAATCTTCATACTCTCGAATTGTAAGATAGATTTTTCTTTGTGGTTTTGTGATAAGTGAAATTTTGGATTGAAACTTTTGATATTGAGATAATCTGTGTTTCTATTATATATGGGTTTTTATAGCGAGAAATCATATTTGATACTTTAAATGAGCGACTAGGAGAAATTATATAACAAAATTTTACTCTTGAATCTTCATTCTCTCAAATTGTAAGATAGATTTTTCTTTGTGGTTTTGTGATTAGTGAAATTTTGGATTGAAAACTTTTGATATTGAGATAATCTGTGTTTCTATTATATATGGGTTTTTATAGCGAGAAATCATATTTGATACTTTAAATGAGCGACTAGGAGAAATTATATAACAAAATTTTACTCTTGAATCTTCATTCTCTCGAATTGTAAGATAGATTTTTCTTTGTGGTTTTGTGATAAGTGAAATTTTGGATTGAAAACTTTTGATATTGAGATAATCTGTGTTTCTATTATATATGGGTTTTTATAGCGAGAAATCATATTTGATACTTTAAATGAGCGACTAGGAGAAATTATATAACAAAATTTTACTCTTGAATCTTCATTCTCTCGAATTGTAAGATAGATTTTTCTTTGTGGTTTTGTGATTAGTGAAATTTTGGATTGAAAATTTTGATATTGAGATAATCTGTGTTTCTATTATATATGGGTTTTTATAGCGAGAAATCATATTTGATACTTTAAATGAGCGACTAGGAAAAATTATATAACAAAATTTTACTCTTGAATCTTCATTCTCTCGAATTGTAAGATAGATTTTTCTTTGTGGTTTTGTGATAAGTGAAATTTTGGATTGAAAACTTTTGATATTGAGATTATCTGTGTTTCTATTATATATGGGTTTTTATAGCGAGAAATTATATTTGATACTTAAATGAGCGACTAGGAGAAATTATATAACAAAATTTTACTCTTGAATCTTCATTCTCTCGAATTGATAGATAGATTTTTCTTTGTGGTTTTATGATTAGTGAAATTTTGGATTGAAAACTTTTGATATTGAGATAATCTGTGTTTCTATTATATATGGGTTTTTATAGCGAGAAATCATATTTGATACTTTAAATGAGCGACTAGGAGAAATTTTATAACAAAATTTTACTCTTGAATCTTCATTCTCTCGAATTGTAAGATAGATTTTTCTTTGTGGTTTTGTGATTAGTGAAATTTTGGATTGAAAATTTTGATATTGAGATAATCTGTGTTTCTATTATATATGGGTTTTTATAGCGAGAAATCATATTTGATACTTTAAATGAGCGACTAGGAAAAATTATATAACAAAATTTTACTCTTGAATCTTCATTCTCTCGAATTGTAAGATAGATTTTTTTTTGTGGTTTTGTGATAAGTGAAATTTTGGATTGAAAACTTTTGATATTGAGATAATCTGTGTTTCTATTATATATGGGTTTTTATAGCGAGAAATCATATTTGATACTTTAAATGAGCGACTAGGAGAAATTATATAACAAAATTTTACTCTTGAATCTTCATTCTCTCGAATTGTAAGATAGATTTTTCTTTGTGGTTTTGTGATTAGTGAAATTTTGGATTGAAAATTTTGATATTGAGATAATCTGTGTTTCTATTATATATGGGTTTTTATAGCGAGAAATCATATTTGATACTTTAAATGAGCGACTAGGAAAAATTATATAACAAAATTTTACTCTTGAATCTTCATTCTCTCGAATTGTAAGATAGATTTTTCTTTGTGGTTTTGTGATAAGTGAAATTTTGGATTGAAAACTTTTGATATTGAGATAATCTGTGTTTCTATTATATATGGGTTTTTATAGCGAGAAATCATATTTGATACTTTAAATGATTGACTAGGAGAAATTATATAACAAAATTTTACTCTTGAATCTTCATTCTCTCGAATTGTAAGATAGATTTTTCTTTGTGGTTTTGTGATTAGTGAAATTTTGGATTGAAAACTTTTGATATTGAGATAATCTGTGTTTCTATTATATATGGGTTTTTATAGCGAGAAATCATATTTGATACTTTAAATGAGCGACTAGGAGAAATTATATAACAAAATTTTACTCTTGAATCTTCATTCTCTCGAATTGTAATATAGATTTTTCTTTGTGGTTTTGTGATTAGTGAAATTTTGGATTGAAAACTTTTGATATTGAGATAATCTGTGTTTCTATTATATATGGGTTTTTATAGCGAGAAATCATATTTGATACTTTAAATGAGCGACTAGGAGAAATTATATAACAAAATTTTACTCTTGAATCTTCATTCTCTCGAATTGTAAGATAGATTTTTCTTTGTGGTTTTGTGATTAGTGAAATTTTGGATTGAAAACTTTTGATATTGAGATAATCTGTGTTTCTATTATATATGGGTTTTTATAGCGAGAAATCATATTTGATACTTTAAATGAGCGACTAGGAGAAATTATATAACAATATTTTACTCTTGAATCTTTATTCTCTCGAATTGTAAGATAGATTTTTCTTTGTGGTTTTGTGATAAGTGAAATTTTGGATTGAAAACTTTTGATATTGAGATAATCTGTGTTTCTATTATATATGGGTTTTTAAAGCGAGAAATCATATTTGATACTTTAAATGAGCGACTAGGAGAAATTATATAACAAAATTTTACTCTTGAATCTTCATTCTCTCGAATTGTAAGATAGATTTTTCTTTGTGGTTTTGTGATAAGTTAAATTTTGGATTGAAAACTTTTGATATTGAGATAATCTGTGTTTCTATTATATATGGATTTTTATAGCGAGAAATCATATTTGATACTTTAAATGAGCGACTAGGAGAAATTATATAACAAAATTTTACTCTTGAATCTTCATTCTCTCGAATTGTAAGATAGATTTTTCTTTGTGGTTTTGTGATTAGTAAAATTTTGGATTGAAAACTTTTGATATTGAGATAATCTGTGTTTCTATTATATATGGGTTTTTATAGCGAGAAATCATATTTGATACTTTAAATGAGCGACTAGGAGAAATTATATAACAAAATTTTACTCTTGAATCTTTATTCTCTCGAATTGTAAGATAGATTTTTCTTTGTGGTTTTGTGATAAGTGAAATTTTGGATTGAAAACTTTTGATATTGAGATAATCTGTGTTTCTATTATATATGGGTTTTTATAGCGAGAAATCATATTTGATACTTTAAATGAGCGACTAGGAGAAATTATATAACAAAATTTTACTCTTAAATCTTCATACTCTCGAATTGTAAGATAGATTTTTCTTTGTGGTTTTGTGATAAGTGAAATTTTGGATTGAAAACTTTTGATATTGAGATAATCTGTGTTTCTATTATATATGGGTTTTTATAGCGAGAAATCATATTTGATACTTTAAATGAGCGACTAGGAGAAATTATATAACAAAATTTTACTCTTGAATCTTCATTCTCTCGAATTGTAAGATAGATTTTTCTTTGTGGTTTTGTGATTAGTGAAATTTTGGATTGAAAACTTTTGATATTGAGATAATCTGTGTTTCTATTATATATGGGTTTTTATAGCGAGAAATCATATTTGATACTTTAAATGAGCGACTAGGAGAAATTATATAACAAAATTTTACTCTTGAATCTTCATTCTCTCGAATTGTAAGATAGATTTTTCCTTTGTGGTTTTGTGATAAGTGAAATTTTGGATTGAAAACTTTTGATATTGAGATAATCTGTGTTTCTATTATATATGGGTTTTTATAGCGAGAAATCATATTTGATACTTTAAATGAGCGACTAGGAGAAATTATATAACAAAATTTTACTCTTGAATCTTCATTCTCTCGAATTGATCGATAGATTTTTCTTTGTGGTTTTATGATTAGTGAAATTTTGGATTGAAAACTTTTGATATTGAGATAATCTGTGTTTCTATTATATATGGGTTTTTATAGCGAGAAATCATATTTGATACTTTAAATGAGCGACTAGGAGAAATTATATAACAAAATTTTACTCTTGAATCTTCATTCTCTCGAATTGTAAGATAGATTTTTCTTTGTGGTTTTGTGATAAGTGAAATTTTGGATTGAAAACTTTTGATATTGAGATAATCTGTGTTTCTATTATATATGGGTTTTTATAGCGAGAAATCATATTTGATACTTTAAATGAGCGACTAGGAGAAATTATATAACAAAATTTTACTCTTAAATCTTCATTTTCTCGAATTGTAAGATAGATTTTTCTTTGTGGTTTTGTGATAAGTGAAATTTTGGATTGAAAACTTTTGATATTGAGATAATCTGTGTTTCTATTATATATGGGTATTTATAGCAAGAAATCATATTTGATACTTTAAATGAGCGACTAGGAGAAATTATATAACAAAATTTTACTCTTGAATCTTCATTCTCTCGAATTGTAAGATAGATTTTTCTTTGTGGTTTTGTGATTAGTGAAATTTTGGATTGAAAATTTTGATATTGAGATAATCTGTGTTTCTATTATATATGGGTTTTTATAGCGAGAAATCATATTTGATACTTTAAATGAGCGACTAGGAAAAATTATATAACAAAATTTTACTCTTGAATCTTCATTCTCTCGAATTGTAAGATAGATTTTTCTTTGTGGTTTTGTGATAAGTGAAATTTTGGATTGAAAACTTTTGATATTGAGATTATCTGTGTTTCTATTATATATGGGTTTTTATAGCGAGAAATTATATTTGATACTTAAATGAGCGACTAGGAGAAATTATATAACAAAATTTTACTCTTGAATCTTCATTCTCTCGAATTGATAGATAGATTTTTCTTTGTGGTTTTATGATTAGTGAAATTTTGGATTGAAAACTTTTGATATTGAGATAATCTGTGTTTCTATTATATATGGGTTTTTATAGCGAGAAATCATATTTGATACTTTAAATGAGCGACTAGGAGAAATTATATAACAAAATTTTACTCTTGAATCTTCATTCTCTCGAATTGTAAGATAGATTTTTCTTTGTGGTTTTGTGATTAGTGAAATTTTGGATTGAAAATTTTGATATTGAGATAATCTGTGTTTCTATTATATATGGGTTTTTATAGCGAGAAATCATATTTGATACTTTAAATGAGCGACTAGGAGAAATTATATAACAAAATTTTACTCTTGAATCTTCATTCTCTCGAATTGTAAGATAGATTTTTCTTTGTGGTTTTGTGATAAGTGAAATTTTGGATTGAAAACTTTTGATATTGAGATAATCTGTGTTTCTATTATATATGGGTTTTTATAGCGAGAAATCATATTTGATACTTTAAATGAGCGACTAGGAGAAATTATATAACAAAATTTTACTCTTGAATCTTCATTCTCTCGAATTGTAAGATAGATTTTTCTTTGTGGTTTTGTGATTAGTGAAATTTTGGATTGAAAATTTTGATATTGAGATAATCTGTGTTTCTATTATATATGGGTTTTTATAGCGAGAAATCATATTTGATACTTTAAATGAGCGACTAGGAAAAATTATATAACAAAATTTTACTCTTGAATCTTCATTCTCTCGAATTGTAAGATAGATTTTTCTTTGTGGTTTTGTGATAAGTGAAATTTTGGATTGAAAATTTTGATATTGAGATAAGCTGTGTTTCTATTATATATGGGTTTTTATAGCGAGAAATCATATTTGATACTTTAAATGAGCGACTAGGAGAAATTATATAACAAAATTTTACTCTTGAATCTTCATTCTCTCGAATTGTAAGATAGATTTTTCTTTGTGGTTTTGTGATTAGTGAAATTTTGGATTGAAAACTTTTGATATTGAGATAATCTGTGTTTCTATTATATATGGGTTTTTATAGCGAGAAATCATATTTGATACTTTAAATGAGCGACTAGGAGAAATTATATAACAAAATTTTACTCTTGAATCTTCATTCTCTCGAATTGTAAGATAGATTTTTCTTTGTGGTTTTGTGATTAGTGAAATTTTGGATTGAAAACTTTTGATATTGAGATAATCTGTGTTTCTATTATATATGGGTTTTTATAGCGAGAAATCATATTTGATACTTTAAATGAGCGACTAGGAGAAATTATATAACAAAATTTTACTCTTGAATCTTCATTCTCTCGAATTGTAAGATAGATTTTTCTTTGTGGTTTTGTGATTAGTGAAATTTTGGATTGAAAACTTTTGATATTGAGATAATCTGTGTTTCTATTATATATGGGTTTTTATAGCGAGAAATCATATTTGATACTTTAAATGAGCGACTAGGAGAAATTATATAACAAAATTTTACTCTTGAATCTTTATTCTCTCGAATTGTAAGATAGATTTTTCTTTGTGGTTTTGTGATAAGTGAAATTTTGGATTGAAAACTTTTGATATTGAGATAATCTGTGTTTCTATTATATATGGGTTTTTATAGCGAGAAATCATATTTGATACTTTAAATGAGCGACTAGGAGAAATTATATAACAAAATTTTACTCTTGAATCTTCATTCTCTCGAATTGTAAGATAGATTTTTCTTTGTGGTTTTGTGATAAGTTAAATTTTGGATTGAAAACTTTTGATATTGAGATAATCTGTGTTTCTATTATATATGGATTTTTATAGCGAGAAATCATATTTGATACTTTAAATGAGCGACTAGGAGAAATTATATAACAAAATTTTACTCTTGAATCTTCATTCTCTCGAATTGTAAGATAGATTTTTCTTTGTGGTTTTGTGATTAGTAAAATTTGAGATTGAAAACTTTTGATATTGAGATAATCTGTGTTTCTATTATATATGGGTTTTTATAGCGAGAAATCATATTTGATACTTTAAATGAGCGACTAGGAGAAATTATATAACAAAATTTTACTCTTAAATCTTCATTCTCTCGAATTGTAAGATAGATTTTTCTTTGTGGTTTTGTGATTAGTGAAATTTTGGATTGAAAACTTTTGATATTGAGATAATCTGTGTTTCTATTATATATGGGTTTTTATAGCGAGAAATCATATTTGATACTTTAAATGAGCGACTAGGAGAAATTATATAACAAAATTTTACTCTTGAATCTTTATTCTCTCGAATTGTAAGATAGATTTTTCTTTGTGGTTTTGTGATAAGTGAAATTTTGGATTGAAAACTTTTGATATTGAGATAATCTGTGTTTCTATTATATATGGGTTTTTATAGCGAGAAATCATATTTGATACTTTAAATGAGCGACTAGGAGAAATTATATAACAAAATTTTACTCTTGAATCTTCATTCTCTCGAATTGTAAGATAGATTTTTCTTTGTGGTTTTGTGATAAGTTAAATTTTGGATTGAAAACTTTTGATATTGAGATAATCTGTGTTTCTATTATATATGGATTTTTATAGCGAGAAATCATATTTGATACTTTAAATGAGCGACTAGGAGAAATTATATAACAAAATTTTACTCTTGAATCTTCATTCTCTCGAATTGTAAGATAGATTTTTCTTTGTGGTTTTGTGATTAGTAAAATTTGAGATTGAAAACTTTTGATATTGAGATAATCTGTGTTTCTATTATATATGGGTTTTTATAGCGAGAAATCATATTTGATACTTTAAATGAGCGACTAGGAGAAATTATATAACAAAATTTTACTCTTGAATCTTTATTCTCTCGAATTGTAAGATAGATTTTTCTTTGTGGTTTTGTGATAAGTGAAATTTTGGATTGAAAACTTTTGATATTGAGATAATCTGTGTTTCTATTATATATGGGTTTTTATAGCGAGAAATCATATTTGATACTTTAAATGAGCGACTAGGAGAAATTATATAACAAAATTTTCCTCTTAAATCTTCATACTCTCGAATTGTAAGATAGATTTTTCTTTGTGGTTTTGTGATAAGTGAAATTTTGGATTGAAAACTTTTGATATTGAGATAATCTGTGTTTCTATTATATATGGGTTTTTATAGCGAGAAATCATATTTGATACTTTAAATGAGCGACTAGGAGAAATTATATAACAAAATTTTACTCTTGAATCTTCATTCTCTCGAATTGTAAGATAGATTTTTCTTTGTGGTTTTGTGATTAGTGAAATTTTGGATTGAAAACTTTTGATATTGAGATAATCTGTGTTTCTATTATATATGGGTTTTTATAGCGAGAAATCATATTTGATACTTTAAATGAGCGACTAGGAGAAATTATATAACAAAATTTTACTCTTGAATCTTCATTCTCTCGAATTGTAAGATAGATTTTTCCTTTGTGGTTTTGTGATAAGTGAAATTTTGGATTGAAAACTTTTGATATTGAGATAATCTGTGTTTCTATTATATATGGGTTTTTATAGCGAGAAATCATATTTGATACTTTAAATGAGCGACTAGGAGAAATTATATAACAAAATTTTACTCTTGAATCTTCATTCTCTCGAATTGATCGATAGATTTTTCTTTGTGGTTTTATGATTAGTGAAATTTTGGATTGAAAACTTTTGATATTGAGATAATCTGTGTTTCTATTATATATGGGTTTTTATAGCGAGAAATCATATTTGATACTTTAAATGAGCGACTAGGAGAAATTATATAACAAAATTTTACTCTTGAATCTTCATTCTCTCAAATTGTAAGATAGATTTTTCTTTGTGGTTTTGTGATAAGTGAAATTTTGGATTGAAAACTTTTGATATTGAGATAATCTGTGTTTCTATTATATATGGGTTTTTATAGCGAGAAATCATATTTGATACTTTAAATGAGCGACTAGGAGAAATTATATAACAAAATTTTACTCTTGAATCTTCATTCTCTCGAATTGTAAGATAGATTTTTCTTTGTGGTTTTGTGATAAGTGAAATTTTGGATTGAAAACTTTTGATATTGAGATAATCTGTGTTTCTATTATATATGGGTTTTTATAGCGAGAAATCATATTTGATACTTTAAATGAGCGACTAGGAGAAATTATATAACAAAATTTTACTCTTGAATCTTCATTCTCTCGAATTGTAAGATAGATTTTTCTTTGTGGTTTTGTGATAAGTGAAATTTTGGATTGAAAATTTTGATATTGAGATAAGCTGTGTTTCTATTATATATGGGTTTTTATAGCGAGAAATCATATTTGATACTTTAAATGAGCGACTAGGAGAAATTATATAACAAAATTTTACTCTTGAATCTTTATTCTGTCGAATTGTAAGATAGATTTTTCTTTGTGGTTTTGTGATTAGTGAAATTTTGGATTGAAAACTTTTGATATTGAGATAATCTGTGTTTCTATTATATATGGGTTTTTATAGCGAGAAATCATATTTGATACTTTAAATGAGCGACTAGGAGAAATTATATAACAAAATTTTACTCTTGAATCTTCATTCTCTCGAATTGTAAGATAGATTTTTCTTTGTGGTTTTGTGATTAGTGAAATTTTGGATTGAAAATTTTGATATTGAGATAATCTGTGTTTCTATTATATATGGGTTTTTATAGCGAGAAATCATATTTGATACTTTAAATGAGCGACTAGGAAAAATTATATAACAAAATTTTACTCTTGAATCTTCATTCTCTCGAATTGTAAGATAGATTTTTCTTTGTGGTTTTGTGATAAGTGAAATTTTGGATTGAAAACTTTTGATATTGAGATTATCTGTGTTTCTATTATATATGGGTTTTTATAGCGAGAAATTATATTTGATACTTAAATGAGCGACTAGGAGAAATTATATAACAAAATTTTACTCTTGAATCTTCATTCTCTCGAATTGATAGATAGATTTTTCTTTGTGGTTTTATGATTAGTGAAATTTTGGATTGAAAACTTTTGATATTGAGATAATCTGTGTTTCTATTATATATGGGTTTTTATAGCGAGAAATCATATTTGATACTTTAAATGAGCGACTAGGAGAAATTATATAACAAAATTTTACTCTTGAATCTTCATTCTCTCGAATTGTAAGATAGATTTTTCTTTGTGGTTTTGTGATAAGTTAAATTTTGTATTGAAAACTTTTGATATTGAGATAATCTGTGTTTCTATTATATATGGATTTTTATAGCGAGAAATCATATTTGATACTTTAAATGAGCGACTAGGAGAAATTATATAACAAAATTTTACTCTTGAATCTTCATTCTCTCGAATTGTAAGATAGATTTTTCTTTGTGGTTTTGTGATTAGTGAAATTTTGGATTGAAAACTTTTGATATTGAGATAATCTGTGTTTCTATTATATATGGGTTTTTATAGCGAGAAATCATATTTGATACTTTAAATGAGCGACTAGGAGAAATTATATAACAAAATTTTACTCTTGAATCTTTATTCTCTCGAATTGTAAGATAGATTTTTCTTTGTGGTTTTGTGATAAGTGAAATTTTGGATTGAAAACTTTTGATATTGAGATAATCTGTGTTTCTATTATATATGGGTTTTTATAGCGAGAAATCATATTTGATACTTTAAATGAGCGACTAGGAGAAATTATATAACAAAATTTTACTCTTAAATCTTCATACTCTCGAATTGTAAGATAGATTTTTCTTTGTGGTTTTGTGATAAGTGAAATTTTGGATTGAAAACTTTTGATATTGAGATAATCTGTGTTTCTATTATATATGGGTTTTTATAGCGAGAAATCATATTTGATACTTTAAATGAGCGACTAGGAGAAATTATATAACAAAATTTTACTCTTGAATCTTCATTCTCTCGAATTGTAAGATAGATTTTTCTTTGTGGTTTTGTGATTAGTGAAATTTTGGATTGAAAACTTTTGATATTGAGATAATCTGTGTTTCTATTATATATGGGTTTTTATAGCGAGAAATCATATTTGATACTTTAAATGAGCGACTAGGAGAAATTATATAACAAAATTTTACTCTTGAATCTTCATTCTCTCGAATTGTAAGATAGATTTTTCCTTTGTGGTTTTGTGATAAGTGAAATTTTGGATTGAAAACTTTTGATATTGAGATAATCTGTGTTTCTATTATATATGGGTTTTTATAGCGAGAAATCATATTTGATACTTTAAATGAGCGACTAGGAGAAATTATATAACAAAATTTTACTCTTGAATCTTCATTCTCTCGAATTGATCGATAGATTTTTCTTTGTGGTTTTATGATTAGTGAAATTTTGGATTGAAAACTTTTGATATTGAGATAATCTGTGTTTCTATTATATATGGGTTTTTATAGCGAGAAATCATATTTGATACTTTAAATGAGCGACTAGGAGAAATTATATAACAAAATTTTACTCTTAAATCTTCATTCTCTCGAATTGTAAGATAGATTTTTCTTTGTGGTTTTGTGATAAGTGAAATTTTGGATTGAAAACTTTTGATATTGAGATAATCTGTGTTTCTATTATATATGGGTTTTTATAGCGAGAAATCATATTTGATACTTTAAATGAGCGACTAGGAGAAATTATATAACAAAATTTTACTCTTGAATCTTTATTCTGTCGAATTGTAAGATAGATTTTTCTTTGTGGTTTTGTGATTAGTGAAATTTTGGATTGAAAACTTTTGATATTGAGATAATCTGTGTTTCTATTATATATGGGTTTTTATAGCGAGAAATCATATTTGATACTTTAAATGAGCGACTAGGAGAAATTATATAACAAAATTTTACTCTTGAATCTTCATTCTCTCGAATTGTAAGATAGATTTTTCTTTGTGGTTTTGTGATTAGTGAAATTTTGGATTGAAAACTTTTGATATTGAGATAATCTGTGTTTCTATTATATATGGGTTTTTATAGCGAGAAATCATATTTGATACTTTAAATGAGCGACTAGGAGAAATTATATAACAAAATTTTACTTTTGAATCTTCATACTCTCGAATTGTAAGATAGATTTTTCTTTGTGGTTTTGTGATAAGTGAAATTTTGGATTGAAAACTTTTGATATTGAGATAATCTGTGTTTCTATTATATATGGGTTTTTATAGCGAGAAATCATATTTGATACTTTAAATGAGCGACTAGGAGAAATTATATAACAAAATTTTACTCTTGAATCTTCATTTTCTCGAATTGTAAGATAGATTTTTCTTTGTGGTTTTGTGATAAGTGAAATTTTGGATTGAAAACTTTTGATATTGAGATAATCTGTGTTTCTATTATATATGGGTTTTTATAGCGAGAAATCATATTTGATACTTTAAATGAGCGACTAGGAGAAATTATATAACAAAATTTTACTCTTGAATCTTTATTCTCTCGAATTGTAAGATAGATTTTTCTTTGTGGTTTTGTGATTAGTGAAATTTTCGATTGAAAACTTTTGATATTGAGATAATCTGTGTTTCTATTATATATGGGTTTTTATAGCGAGAAATCATATTTGATACTTTAAATGAGCGACTAGGAGAAATTATATAACAAAATTTTACTCTTGAATCTTCATTCTCTCGAATTGTAAGATAGATTTTTCTTTGTGGTTTTGTGATAAGTGAAATTTTGGATTGAAAACTTTTGATATTGAGATAATCTGTGTTTCTATTATATATGGGTTTTTATAGCGAGAAATCATATTTGATACTTTAAATGAGCGACTAGGAGAAATTATATAACAAAATTTTACTCTTGAATCTTCATTCTCTCGAATTGTAAGAAAGATTTTTCTTTGTGGTTTTGTGATTAGTGAAATTTTGGATTGAAAACTTTTGATATTGAGATAATCTGTGTTTCTATTATATATGGGTTTTTATAGCGAGAAATCATATTTGATACTTTAAATGAGCGACTAGGAGAAATTATATAACAAAATTTTACTCTTGAATCTTCATTCTCTCGAATTGTAAGATAGATTTTTCTTTGTGGTTTTGTGATTAGTGAAATTTTGGATTGAAAACTTTTGATATTGAGATAATCTGTGTTTCTATTATATATGGGTTTTTATAGCGAGAAATCATATTTGATACTTTAAATGAGCGACTAGGATAAATTATATAACAAAATTTTACTCTTGAATCTTCATTCTCTCGAATTGTAAGATAGATTTTTCTTTGTGGTTTTGTGATAAGTGAAATTTTGGATTGAAAACTTTTGATATTGAGATAATCTGTGTTTTTTATTATATATGGGTTTTTATAGCGAGAAATCATATTTGATACTTTAAATGAGCGACTAGGAGAAATTATATAACAAAATTTTACTCTTGAATCTTCATTCTCTCGAATTGTAAGATAGATTTTTCTTTGTGGTTTTGTGATTAGTGAAATTTTGGATTGAAAACTTTTGATATTGAGATAATCTGTGTTTCTATTATATATGGGTTTTTATAGCGAGAAATCATATTTGATACTTTAAATGAGCGACTAGGAGAAATTATATAACAAAATTTTACTCTTGAATCTTCATTCTCTCGAATTGTAAGATAGATTTTTCTTTGTGGTTTTGTGATTAGTGAAATTTTGGATTGAAAACTTTTGATATTGAGATAATCTGTGTTTCTATTATATATGGGTTTTAATAGCGAGAAATCATATTTGATACTTTAAATGAGCGACTAGGAGAAATTATATAACAAAATTTTACTCTTGAATCTTCATTCTCTCGAATTGTAAGATAGATTTTTCTTTGTGGTTTTGTGATTAGTGAAATTTTGGATTGAAAACTTTTGATTTTGAGATAATCTGTGTTTCTATTATATATGGGTTTTTATAGCGAGAAATCATATTTGATACTTTAAATGAGCGACTAGGAGAAATTATATAACAAAATTTTACTCTTGAATCTTCATTCTCTCGAATTGTAAGATAGATTTTTCTTTGTGGTTTTGTGATAAGTGAAATTTTGGATTGAAAACTTTTGATATTGAGATAATCTTTGTTTCTATTATATATGGGTTTTTATAGCGAGAAATCATATTTGATACTTTAAATGAGCGACTAGGAGAAATTATATAACAAAATTTTACTCTTGAATCTTCATTCTCTCGAAATGTAAGATAGATTTTTCTTTGTGGTTTTGTGATAAGTGAAATTTTGGATTGAAAACTTTTGATATTGAGATAATCTGTGTTTCTATTATATATGGGTTTTTATAGCGAGAAATCATATTTGATACTTTAAATGAGCGACTAGGAGAAATTATATAACAAAATTTTACTCTTGAATCTTCATTCTCTCGAATTGTAAGATAGATTTTTCTTTGTGGTTTTGTGATAAGTGAAATTTTGGATTGAAAACTTTTGATATTGAGATAATCTTTGTTTCTATTATATATGGGTTTTTATAGCGAGAAATCATATTTGATACTTTAAATGAGCGACTAGGAGAAAATATATAAAAAAATTTTACTCTTGAATCTTCATTCTCTCGAATTGTAAGATAAATTTTTCTTTGTGGTTTTGTGATAAGTGAAATTTTGGATTGAAATCTTTTGATATTGAGATAATCTGTGTTTCTATTATATATGGGTTTTTATAGCGAGAAATCATATTTGATACTTTAAATGAGCGACTAGGAGAAATTATATAACAAAATTTTACTCTTGAATCTTCATTCTCTCGAATTGTAAGATAGATTTTTCTTTGTGGTTTTGTGATAAGTGAAATTTTGGATTGAAAACTTTTGATATTGAGATAATCTTTGTTTCTATTATATATGGGTTTTTATAGCGAGAAATCATATTTGATACTTTAAATGAGCGACTAGGAGAAATTATATAACAAAATTTTACTCTTGAATCTTCATTCTCTCGAAATGTAAGATAGATTTTTCTTTGTGGTTTTGTGATAAGTGAAATTTTGGATTGAAAACTTTTGATATTGAGATAATCTGTGTTTCTATTATATATGGGTTTTTATAGCGAGAAATCATATTTGATACTTTAAATGAGCGACTAGGAGAAATTATATAACAAAATTTTACTCTTGAATCTTCATTCTCTCGAAATGTAAGATAGATTTTTCTTTGTGGTTTTGTGATAAGTGAAATTTTGGATTGAAAACTTTTGATATTGAGATAATCTGTGTTTCTATTTTATATGGGTTTTTATAGCGAGAAATCATATTTGATACTTTAAATGAGCGACTAGGAGAAATTATATAACAAAATTTTACTCTTGAATCTTTATTCTCTCGATTTGTAAGATAGATTTTTCTTTGTGGTTTTGTGATAAGTGAAATTTTGGATTGAAACTTTTTGATATTGAGATAATCTGTGTTTCTATTATATATGGGTTTTTATAGCGAGAAATCATATTTGATACTTTAAATGAGCGACTAGGAGAAATTATATAACAAAATTTTACTCTTGAATCTTCATACTCTCGAATTGTAAGATAGATTTTTCTTTGTGGTTTTGTGATAAGTGAAATTTTGGATTGAAAACTTTTGATATTGAGATAATCTGTGTTTCTATTATATATGGGTTTTTATAGCGAGAAATCATATTTGATACTTTAAATGAGCGACTAGGAGAAATTATATAACAAAATTTTACTCTTGAATCTTCATTCTCTCGAATTGTAAGATAGATTTTTCTTTGTGGTTTTGTGATAAGTGAAATTTTGGATTGAAAACTTTTGATATTGAGATAATCTGTGTTTCTATTATATATGGGTTTTTATAGCGAGAAATCATATTTGATACTTTAAATGAGCGACTAGGAGAAATTATATAACAAAATTTTACTCTTGAATCTTCATTCTCTCGAATTGTAAGAAAGATTTTTCTTTGTGGTTTTGTGATTAGTGAAATTTTGGATTGAAAACTTTTGATATTGAGATAATCTGTGTTTCTATTATATATGGGTTTTTATAGCGAGAAATCATATTTGATACTTTAAATGAGCGACTAGGAGAAATTATATAACAAAATTTTACTCTTGAATCTTCATTCTCTCGAATTGTAAGATAGATTTTTCTTTGTGGTTTTGTGATTAGTGAAATTTTGGATTGAAAACTTTTGATATTGAGATAATCTGTGTTTCTATTATATATGGGTTTTTTTAGCGAGAAATCATATTTGATACTTTAAATGAGCGACTAGGATAAATTATATAACAAAATTTTACTCTTGAATCTTCATTCTCTCGAATTGTAAGATAGATTTTTCTTTGTGGTTTTGTGATAAGTGAAATTTTGGATTGAAAACTTTTGATATTGAGATAATCTGTGTTTTTTATTATATATGGGTTTTTATAGCGAGAAATCATATTTGATACTTTAAATGAGCGACTAGGAGAAATTATATAACAAAATTTTACTCTTGAATCTTCATTCTCTCGAATTGTAAGATAGATTTTTCTTTGTGGTTTTGTGATTAGTGAAATTTTGGATTGAAAACTTTTGATATTGAGATAATCTGTGTTTCTATTATATATGGGTTTTTATAGCGAGAAATCATATTTGATACTTTAAATGAGCGACTAGGAGAAATTATATAACAAAATTTTACTCTTGAATCTTCATTCTCTCGAATTGTAAGATAGATTTTTCTTTGTGGTTTTGTGATTAGTGAAATTTTGGATTGAAAACTTTTGATATTGAGATAATCTGTGTTTCTATTATATATGGGTTTTAATAGCGAGAAATCATATTTGATACTTTAAATGAGCGACTAGGAGAAATTATATAACAAAATTTTACTCTTGAATCTTCATTCTCTCGAATTGTAAGATAGATTTTTCTTTGTGGTTTTGTGATTAGTGAAATTTTGGATTGAAAACTTTTGATTTTGAGATAATCTGTGTTTCTATTATATATGGGTTTTTATAGCGAGAAATCATATTTGATACTTTAAATGAGCGACTAGGAGAAATTATATAACAAAATTTTACTCTTGAATCTTCATTCTCTCGAATTGTAAGATAGATTTTTCTTTGTGGTTTTGTGATAAGTGAAATTTTGGATTGAAAACTTTTGATATTGAGATAATCTTTGTTTCTATTATATATGGGTTTTTATAGCGAGAAATCATATTTGATACTTTAAATGAGCGACTAGGAGAAATTATATAACAAAATTTTACTCTTGAATCTTCATTCTCTCGAAATGTAAGATAGATTTTTCTTTGTGGTTTTGTGATAAGTGAAATTTTGGATTGAAAACTTTTGATATTGAGATAATCTGTGTTTCTATTATATATGGGTTTTTATAGCGAGAAATCATATTTGATACTTTAAATGAGCGACTAGGAGAAATTATATAACAAAATTTTACTCTTGAATCTTCATTCTCTCGAATTGTAAGATAGATTTTTCTTTGTGGTTTTGTGATAAGTGAAATTTTGGATTGAAAACTTTTGATATTGAGATAATCTTTGTTTCTATTATATATGGGTTTTTATAGCGAGAAATCATATTTGATACTTTAAATGAGCGACTAGGAGAAAATATATAAAAAAATTTTACTCTTGAATCTTCATTCTCTCGAATTGTAAGATAAATTTTTCTTTGTGGTTTTGTGATAAGTGAAATTTTGGATTGAAATCTTTTGATATTGAGATAATCTGTGTTTCTATTATATATGGGTTTTTATAGCGAGAAATCATATTTGATACTTTAAATGAGCGACTAGGAGAAATTATATAACAAAATTTTACTCTTGAATCTTCATTCTCTCGAATTGTAAGATAGATTTTTCTTTGTGGTTTTGTGATAAGTGAAATTTTGGATTGAAAACTTTTGATATTGAGATAATCTTTGTTTCTATTATATATGGGTTTTTATAGCGAGAAATCATATTTGATACTTTAAATGAGCGACTAGGAGAAATTATATAACAAAATTTTACTCTTGAATCTTCATTCTCTCGAAATGTAAGATAGATTTTTCTTTGTGGTTTTGTGATAAGTGAAATTTTGGATTGAAAACTTTTGATATTGAGATAATCTGTGTTTCTATTATATATGGGTTTTTATAGCGAGAAATCATATTTGATACTTTAAATGAGCGACTAGGAGAAATTATATAACAAAATTTTACTCTTGAATCTTCATTCTCTCGAAATGTAAGATAGATTTTTCTTTGTGGTTTTGTGATAAGTGAAATTTTGGATTGAAAACTTTTGATATTGAGATAATCTGTGTTTCTATTATATATGGGTTTTTATAGCGAGAAATCATATTTGATACTTTAAATGAGCGACTAGGAGAAATTATATAACAAAATTTTACTCTTGAATCTTTATTCTCTCGATTTGTAAGATAGATTTTTCTTTGTGGTTTTGTGATAAGTGAAATTTTGGATTGAAACTTTTTGATATTGAGATAATCTGTGTTTCTATTATATATGGGTTTTTATAGCGAGAAATCATATTTGATACTTTAAATGAGCGACTAGGAGAAATTATATAACAAAATTTTACTCTTGAATCTTCATACTCTCGAATTGTAAGATAGATTTTTCTTTGTGGTTTTGTGATAAGTGAAATTTTGGATTGAAAACTTTTGATATTGAGATAATCTGTGTTTCTATTATATATGGGTTTTTATAGCGAGAAATCATATTTGATACTTTAAATGAGCGACTAGGAGAAATTATATAACAAAATTTTACTCTTGAATCTTCATTCTCTCGAATTGTAAGATAGATTTTTCTTTGTGGTTTTGTGATAAGTGAAATTTTGGATTGAAAACTTTTGATATTGAGATAATCTGTGTTTCTATTATATATGGGTTTTTATAGCGAGAAATCATATTTGATACTTTAAATGAGCGACTAGGAGAAATTATATAACAAAATTTTACTCTTGAATCTTCATTCTCTCGAATTGTAAGATAGATTTTTCTTTGTGGTTTTGTGATAAGTGAAATTTTGGATTGAAAACTTTTGATATTGAGATAATCTGTGTTTCTATTATATATGGGTTTTTATAGCGAGAAATCATATTTGATACTTTAAATGAGCGACTAGGAGAAATTATATAACAAAATTTTACTCTTTATTCTTCATTCTCTCAAATTGTAAGATAGATTTTTCTTTGTGGTTTTGTGATTAGTGAAATTTTGGATTGAAAACTTTTGATATTGAGATAATCTGTGTTTCTATTATATATGGGTTTTTATAGCGAGAAATCATATTTGATACTTTAAATGAGCGACTAGGAGAAATTATATAACAAAATTTTACTCTTGAATCTTCATTCTCTCGAATTGTAAGATAGATTTTTCTTTGTGGTTTTGTGATAAGTGAAATTTTGGATTGAAAACTTTTGATATTGAGATAATCTGTGTTTCTATTATATATGGGTTTTTATAGCGAGAAATCATATTTGATACTTTAAATGAGCGACTAGGAGAAATTATATAACAAAATTTTACTCTTGAATCTTCATTTTCTCGAATTGTAAGATAGATTTTTCTTTGTGGTTTTGTGATTAGTGAAATTTTGGATTGAAAACTTTTGATATTGAGATAATCTGTGTTTTTTATTATATATGGGTTTTTATAGCGAGAAATCATATTTGATACTTTAAATGAGCGACTAGGAGAAATTATATAACAAAATTTTACTCTTGAATCTTCATTCTCTCGAATTGTAAGATAGATTTTTCTTTGTGGTTTTGTGATAAGTGAAATTTTGGATTGAAAACTTTTGATATTGAGATAATCTGTGTTTCTATTATATATGGGTTTTTATAGCGAGAAATCATATTTGATACTTTAAATGAGCGACTAGGAGAAATTATATAACAAAATTTTACTCTTAAATCTTCATTCTCTCGAATTGTAAGATAGATTTTTCTTTGTGGTTTTGTGATAAGTGAAATTTTGGATTGAAAACTTTTGATATTGAGATAATCTGTGTTTCTATTATATATGGGTTTTTATAGCGAGAAATCATATTTGATACTTTAAATGAGCGACTAGGAGAAATTATATAACAAAATTTTACTCTTGAATCTTTATTCTCTCGATTTGTAAGATAGATTTTTCTTTGTGGTTTTGTGATAAGTGAAATTTTGGATTGAAACTTTTTGATATTGAGATAATCTGTGTTTCTATTATATATGGGTTTTTATAGCGAGAAATCATATTTGATACTTTAAATGAGCGACTAGGAGAAATTATATAACAAAATTTTACTCTTGAATCTTCATACTCTCGAATTGTAAGATAGATTTTTCTTTGTGGTTTTGTGATAAGTGAAATTTTGGATTGAAAACTTTTGATATTGAGATAATCTGTGTTTCTATTATATATGGGTTTTTATAGCGAGAAATCATATTTGATACTTTAAATGAGCGACTAGGAGAAATTATATAACAAAATTTTACTCTTGAATCTTCATTCTCTCGAATTGTAAGATAGATTTTTCTTTGTGGTTTTGTGATAAGTGAAATTTTGGATTGAAAACTTTTGATATTGAGATAATCTGTGTTTCTATTATATATGGGTTTTTATAGCGAGAAATCATATTTGATACTTTAAATGAGCGACTAGGAGAAATTATATAACAAAATTTTACTCTTGAATCTTCATTCTCTCAAATTGTAAGATAGATTTTTCTTTGTGGTTTTGTGATTAGTGAAATTTTGGATTGAAAACTTTTGATATTGAGATAATCTGTGTTTCTATTATATATGGGTTTTTATAGCGAGAAATCATATTTGATACTTTAAATGAGCGACTAGGAGAAATTATATAACAAAATTTTACTCTTTAATCTTCATTCTCTCGAATTGTAAGATAGATTTTTCTTTGTGGTTTTGTGATAAGTGAAATTTTGGATTGAAAACTTTTGATATTGAGATAATCTGTGTTTCTATTATATATGGGTTTTTATAGCGAGAAATCATATTTGATACTTTAAATGAGCGACTAGGAGAAATTATATAACAAAATTTTACTCTTGAATCTTTATTCTCTCGATTTGTAAGATAGATTTTTCTTTGTGGTTTTGTGATAAGTGAAATTTTGGATTGAAACTTTTTGATATTGAGATAATCTGTGTTTCTATTATATATGGGTTTTTATAGCGAGAAATCATATTTGATACTTTAAATGAGCGACTAGGAGAAATTATATAACAAAATTTTACTCTTGAATCTTCATACTCTCGAATTGTAAGATAGATTTTTCTTTGTGGTTTTGTGATAAGTGAAATTTTGGATTGAAAACTTTTGATATTGAGATACACTGTGTTTCTATTATATATGGGTTTTTATAGCGAGAAATCATATTTGATACTTTAAATGAGCGACTAGGAGAAATTATATAACAAAATTTTACTCTTGAATCTTCATTCTCTCGAATTGTAAGATAGATTTTTCTTTGTGGTTTTGTGATTAGTGAAATTTTGGATTGAAAACTTTTGATATTGAGATAATCTGTGTTTCTATTATATATGGGTTTTTATAGCGAGAAATCATATTTGATACTTTAAATGAGCGACTAGGAGAAATTATATAATAAAATTTTACTCTTGTATCTTCATTCTCTCGAATTGTAAGATAGATTTTTCTTTGTGGTTTTGTGATTAGTGAAATTTTGGATTGAAAACTTTTGATATTGAGATAATCTGTGTTTCTATTATATATGGGTTTTTATAGCGAGAAATCATATTTGATACTTTAAATGAGCGACTAGGAGAAATTATATAACAAAATTTTACTCTTGAATCTTCATTCTCTCGAATTGTAAGATAGATTTTTCTTTGTGGTTTTGTGATTAGTGAAATTTTGGATTGAAAACTTTTGATATCGAGATAATCTGTGTTTCTATTATATATGGGTTTTTATAGCGAGAAATCATATTTGATACTTTAAATGAGCGACTAGGAGAAATTATATAACAAAATTTTACTCTTGAATCTTCATTCTCTCGAATTGTAAGATAGATTTTTCTTTGTGGTTTTGTGATTAGTGAAATTTTGGATTGAAAACTTTTGATATTGAGATAATCTGTGTTTCTATTATATATGGGTTTTTATAGCGAGAAATCATATTTGATACTTTAAATGAGCGACTAGGAGAAATTATATAACAAAATTTTACTCTTGAATCTTTATTCTCTCGATTTGTAAGATAGATTTTTCTTTGTGGTTTTGTGATAAGTGAAATTTTGGATTGAAACTTTTTGATATTGAGATAATCTGTGTTTCTATTATATATGGGTTTTTATAGCGAGAAATCATATTTGATACTTTAAATGAGCGACTAGGAGAAATTATATAACAAAATTTTACTCTTGAATCTTTATTCTGTCGAATTGTAAGATAGATTTTTCTTTGTGGTTTTGTGATTAGTGAAATTTTGGATTGAAAACTTTTGATATTGAGATAATCTGTGTTTCTATTATATATGGGTTTTTATAGCGAGAAATCATATTTGATACTTTAAATGAGCGACTAGGAGAAATTATATAACAAAATTTTACTCTTGAATCTTCATTCTCTCGAATTGTAAGATAGATTTTTCTTTGTGGTTTTGTGATTAGTGAAATTTTGGATTGAAAACTTTTGATATTGAGATAATCTGTGTTTCTATTATATATGGGTTTTTATAGCGAGAAATCATATTTGATACTTTACATGAGCGACTAGGAGAAATTATATAACAAAATTTTACTCTTGAATCTTCATTCTCTCGATTTGTAAGATAGATTTTTCTTTGTGGTTTTGTGATAAGTGAAATTTTGGATTGAAACTTTTTGATATTGAGATAATCTGTGTTTCTATTATATATGGGTTTTTATAGCGAGAAATCATATTTGATACTTTAAATGAGCGACTAGGAGAAATTATATAACAAAATTTTACTCTTGAATCTTCATACTCTCGAATTGTAAGATAGATTTTTCTTTGTGGTTTTGTGATAAGTGAAATTTTGGATTGAAAACTTTTGATATTGAGATACACTGTGTTTCTATTATATATGGGTTTTTATAGCGAGAAATCATATTTGATACTTTAAATGAGCGACTAGGAGAAATTATATAACAAAATTTTACTCTTGAATCTTCATTCTCTCGAATTGTAAGATAGATTTTTCTTTGTGGTTTTGTGATTAGTGAAATTTTGGATTGAAAACTTTTGATATTGAGATAATCTGTGTTTCTATTATATATGGGTTTTTATAGCGAGAAATCATATTTGATACTTTAAATGAGCGACTAGGAGAAATTATATAACAAAATTTTACTCTTGAATCTTCATTCTCTCGAATTGTAAGATAGATTTTTCTTTGTGGTTTTGTGATAAGTGAAATTTTGGATTGAAAACTTTTGATATTGAGATAATCTGTGTTTCTATTATATATGGGTTTTTATAGCGAGAAATCATATTTGATACTTTAAATGAGCGACTAGGAGAAATTATATAACAAAATTTTACTCTTGAATCTTCATTCTCTCAAATTGTAAGATAGATTTTTCTTTGTGGTTTTGTGATTAGTGAAATTTTGGATTGAAAACTTTTGATATTGAGATAATCTGTGTTTCTATTATATATGGGTTTTTATAGCGAGAAATCATATTTGATACTTTAAATGAGCGACTAGGAGAAATTATATAACAAAATTTTACTCTTGAATCTTCATTCTCTCGAATTGTAAGATAGATTTTTCTTTGTGGTTTTGTGATAAGTGAAATTTTGGATTGAAAACTTTTGATATTGAGATAATCTGTGTTTCTATTATATATGGGTTTTTATAGCGAGAAATCATATTTGATACTTTAAATGAGCGACTAGGAGAAATTATATAACAAAATTTTACTCTTGAATCTTCATTCTCTCGAATTGTAAGATAGATTTTTCTTTGTGGTTTTGTGATTAGTGAAATTTTGGATTGAAAACTTTTGATATTGAGATAATCTGTGTTTCTATTATATATGGGTTTTTATAGCGAGAAATCATATTTGATACTTTAAATGAGCGACTAGGAGAAATTATATAACAAAATTTTACTCTTGAATCTTCATTCTCTCGAATTGTAAGATAGATTTTTCTTTGTGGTTTTGTGATAAGTGAAATTTTGGATTGAAAACTTTTGATATTGAGATAATCTGTGTTTCTATTATATATGGGTTTTTATAGCGAGAAATCATATTTGATACTTTACATGAGCGACTAGGAGAAATTATATAACAAAATTTTACTCTTGAATCTTCATTCTCTCGATTTGTAAGATAGATTTTTCTTTGTGGTTTTGTGATAAGTGAAATTTTGGATTGAAACTTTTTGATATTGAGATAATCTGTGTTTCTATTATATATGGGTTTTTATAGCGAGAAATCATATTTGATACTTTAAATGAGCGACTAGGAGAAATTATATAACAAAATTTTACTCTTGAATCTTCATTCTCTCGAATTGTAAGATAGATTTTTCTTTGTGGTTTTGTGATAAGTGAAATTTTGGATTGAAAACTTTTGATATTGAGATAATCTGTGTTTCTATTATATATGGGTTTTTATAGCGAGAAATCATATTTGATACTTTAAATGAGCGACTAGGAGAAATTATATAACAAAATTTTACTCTTGAATCTTCATTCTCTCGAATTGTAAGATAGATTTTTCTTTGTGGTTTTGTGATTAGTGAAATTTTGGATTGAAAACTTTTGATATTGAGATAATCTGTGTTTCTATTATATATGGGTTTTTATAGCGAGAAATCATATTTGATACTTTAAATGAGCGACTAGGAGAAATTATATAACAAAATTTTACTCTTGAATCTTCATTCTCTCGAATTGTAAGATAGATTTTTCTTTGTGGTTTTGTGATAAGTGAAATTTTGGATTGAAAACTTTTGATATTGAGATAATCTGTGTTTCTATTATATATGGGTTTTTATAGCGAGAAATCATATTTGATACTTTAAATGAGCGACTAGGAGAAATTATATAACAAAATTTTACTCTTGAATCTTCATTCTCTCGAATTGTAAGATAGATTTTTCTTTGTGGTTTTGTGATTAGTGAAATTTTGGATTGAAAACTTTTGATATTGAGATAATCTGTGTTTCTATTATATATGGGTTTTTATAGCGAGAAATCATATTTGATACTTTAAATGAGCGACTAGGAGAAATTATATAACAAAATTTTACTCTTGAATCTTCATTCTCTCGAATTGTAAGATAGATTTTTCTTTGTGGTTTTGTGATAAGTGAAATTTTGGATTGAAAACTTTTGATATTGAGATAATCTGTGTTTCTATTATATATGGGTTTTTATAGCGAGAAATCATATTTGATACTTTAAATGAGCGACTAGGAGAAATTATATAACAAAATTTTACTCTTGAATCTTCATTCTCTCGAATTGTAAGATAGATTTTTCTTTGTGGTTTTGTGATAAGTGAAATTTTGGATTGAAAACTTTTGATATTGAGATAATCTGTGTTTCTATTATATATGGGTTTTTATAGCGAGAAATCATATTTGATACTTTAAATGAGCGACTAGGAGAAATTATATAACAAAATTTTACTCTTGAATCTTCATTCTCTCGAATTGTAAGATAGATTTTTCTTTGTGGTTTTGTGATAAGTGAAATTTTGGATTGAAAACTTTTGATATTGAGATAATCTGTGTTTCTATTATATATGGGTTTTTATAGCGAGAAATCATATTTGATACTTTAAATGAGCGACTAGGAGAAATTATATAACAAAATTTTACTCTTGAATCTTCATTCTCTCGAATTGTAAGATAGATTTTTCTTTGTGGTTTTGTGATAAGTGAAATTTTGGATTGAAAACTTTTGATATTGAGATAATCTGTGTTTCTATTATATATGGGTTTTTATAGCGAGAAATCATATTTGATACTTTAAATGAGCGACTAGGAGAAATTATATAACAAAATTTTACTCTTGAATCTTCATTCTCTCGAATTGTAAGATAGATTTTTCTTTGTGGTTTTGTGATAAGTGAAATTTTGGATTGAAAACTTTTGATATTGAGATAATCTGTGTTTCTATTATATATGGGTTTTTATAGCGAGAAATCATATTTGATACTTTAAATGAGCGACTAGGAGAAATTATATAACAAAATTTTACTCTTGAATCTTCATTCTCTCGAATTGTAAGATAGATTTTTCTTTGTGGTTTTGTGATAAGTGAAATTTTGGATTGAAACTTTTTGATATTGAGATAATCTGTGTTTCTATTATATATGGGTTTTTATAGCGAGAAATCATATTTGATACTTTAAATGAGCGACTAGGAGAAATTATATAACAAAATTTTACTCTTGAATCTTCATTCTCTCGAATTGTAAGATAGATTTTTCTTTGTGGTTTTGTG
>CAUEGK010000040.1:0-45362 GCA_958496155.1 Sisyra nigra
TGTCAATTCAAGAGAATGAAGATTCAAGAGTAAAATGTTGTTATATAATTTCTCCTAGTTGCTCATATAAAGTATCAAATATGATTTCTCGCTATAAAAACCCATATACAATAGAAACACAGATTATCTCAATATCAAAAGTTTTCAATCCAAAATTTCACTAAGCATAAAACCACAAAGAAAAATCTATCTGTCAATTCAAGAGAATGAAGATTCAAGAGTAAAATGTTGTTATATAATTTCTCCTAGTTGCTCATTTAAAGTATCACATATGATTTCTCGCTATAAAAACCCATATATAATAGAAACACAGATTATCTCAATATCAAAAGTTTTCAATCCAAAATTTCACTAAGCATAAAACCACAAAGAAAAATCTATCTGTCAATTCAAGAGAATGAAGATTCAAGAGTAAAATGTTGTTATATAATTTCTCCTAGTTGCTCATATAAAGTATCAAATATGATTTCTCGCTATAAAAACCCATATATAATAGAAACACAGATTATCTCAATATCAAAAGTTTTCAATCCAAAATTTCACTAAGCATAAAACCACAAAGAAAAATCTATCTGTCAATTCAAGAGAATGAAGATTCAAGAGTAAAATGTTGTTATATAATTTCTCCTAGTTGCTCATTTAAAGTATTAAATATGATTTCTCGCTATAAAAACCCATATATAATAGAAACACAGATTATCTCAATATCAAAAGTTTTCAATCCAAAATTTCACTAAGCATAAAACCACAAAGAAAAATCTATCTGTCAATTCAAGAGAATGAAGATTCAAGAGTAAAATGTTGTTATATAATTTCTCCTAGTTGCTCATATAAAGTATCAAATATGATTTCTCGCTATAAAAACCCATATATAATAGAAACACAGATTATCTCAATATCAAAAGTTTTCAATCCAAAATTTCACTAAGCATAAAACCACAAAGAAAAATCTATTTGTCAATTCAAGAGAATGAAGATTCAAGAGTAAAATGTTGTTATATAATTTCTCCTAGTTGCTCATATAAAGTATCAAATATGATTTCTCGCTATAAAAACCCATATACAATAGAAACACAGATTATCTCAATATCAAAAGTTTTCAATCCAAAATTTCACTAAGCATAAAACCACAAAGAAAAATCTATCTGTCAATTCAAGAGAATGAAGATTCAAGAGTAAAATGTTGTTATATAATTTCTCCTAGTTGCTCATTTAAAGTATCACATATGATTTCTCGCTATAAAAACCCATATATAATAGAAACACAGATTATCTCAATATCAAAAGTTTTCAATCCAAAATTTCACTAAGCATAAAACCACAAAGAAAAATCTATCTGTCAATTCAAGAGAATGAAGATTCAAGAGTAAAATGTTGTTATATAATTTCTCCTAGTTGCTCATATAAAGTATCAAATATGATTTCTCGCTATAAAAACCCATATATAATAGAAACACAGATTATCTCAATATCAAAAGTTTTCAATCCAAAATTTCACTAAGCATAAAACCACAAAGAAAAATCTATCTGTCAATTCAAGAGAATGAAGATTCAAGAGTAAAATGTTGTTATATAATTTCTCCTAGTTGCTCATTTAAAGTATTAAATATGATTTCTCGCTATAAAAACCCATATATAATAGAAACACAGATTATCTCAATATCAAAAGTTTTCAATCCAAAATTTCACTAAGCATAAAACCACAAAGAAAAATCTATCTGTCAATTCAAGAGAATGAAGATTCAAGAGTAAAATGTTGTTATATAATTTCTCCTAGTTGCTCATATAAAGTATCAAATATGATTTCTCGCTATAAAAACCCATATATAATAGAAACACAGATTATCTCAATATCAAAAGTTTTCAATCCAAAATTTCACTAAGCATAAAACCACAAAGAAAAATCTATCTGTCAATTCAAGAGAATGAAGATTCAAGAGTAAAATGTTGTTATATAATTTCTCCTAGTTGCTCATATAAAGTATCAAATATGATTTCTCGCTATAAAAACCCATATATAATAGAAACACAGATTATCTCAATATCAAAAGTTTTCAATCCAAAATTTCACTAAGCATAAAACCACAAAGAAAAATCTATCTGTCAATTCAAGAGAATGAAGATTCAAGAGTAAAATTTTGTTATATAATTTCTCCTAGTTGCTCATATAAAGTATCAAATATGATTTCTCGCTATAAAAACCCATATACAATAGAAACACAGATTATCTCAATATCAAAAGTTTTCAATCCAAAATTTCACTAAGCATAAAACCACAAAGAAAAATCTATCTGTCAATTCAAGAGAATTAAGATTCAAGAGTAAAATGTTGTTATATAATTTCTCCTAGTTGCTCATTTAAAGTATCAAATATGATTTCTCGCTATAAAAACCCATATATAATAGAAACACAGATTATCTCAATATCAAAAGTTTTCAATCCAAAATTTCACTAAGCATAAAACCACAAAGAAAAATCTATCTGTCAATTCAAGAGAATGAAGATTCAAGAGTAAAATGTTGTTATATAATTTCTCCTAGTTGCTCATTTAAAGTATCAAATATGATTTCTCGCTATAAAAACCCATATATAATAGAAACACAGATTATCTCAATATCAAAAGGTTTCAATCCAAAATTTCACTAAGCATAAAACCACAAAGAAAAATCTATCTGTCAATTCAAGAGAATGAAGATTCAAGAGTAAAATGTTGTTATATAATTTCTCCTAGTTGCTCATATAAAGTATCAAATATGATTTCTCGCTATAAAAACCCATATATAATAGAAACACAGATTATCTCAATATCAAAAGTTTTCAATCCAAAATTTCACTAAGCATAAAACCACAAAGAAAAATCTATCTGTCAATTCAAGAGAATGAAGATTCAAGAGTAAAATGTTGTTATATAATTTCTCCTAGTTGCTCATTTAAAGTATCAAATATGATTTCTCGCTATAAAAACCCATATATAATAGAAACACAGATTATCTCAATATCAAAAGTTTTCAATCCAAAATTTCACTAAGCATAAAACCACAAAGAAAAATCTATCTGTCAATTCAAGAGAATGAAGATTCAAGAGTAAAATGTTGTTATATAATTTCTCCTAGTTGCTCATATAAAGTATCAAATATGATTTCTCGCTATAAAAACCCATATATAATAGAAACACAGATTATCTCAATATCAAAAGTTTTCAATCCAAAATTTCACTAAGCATAAAACCACAAAGAAAAATCTATCTGTCAATTCAAGAGAATGAAGATTCAAGAGTAAAATGTTGTTATATAATTTCTCCTAGTTGCTCATATAAAGTATCAAATATGATTTCTCGCTATAAAAACCCATATATAATAGAAACACAGATTATCTCAATATCAAAAGTTTTCAATCCAAAATTTCACTAAGCATAAAACCACAAAGAAAAATCTATCTGTCAATTCAAGAGAATGAAGATTCAAGAGTAAAATGTTGTTATATAATTTCTCCTAGTTGCTCATTTAAAGTATCAAATATGATTTCTCGCTATAAAAACCCATATATAATAGAAACACAGATTATCTCAATATCAAAAGTTTTCAATCCAAAATTTCACTAAGCATAAAACCACAAAGAAAAATCTATCTGTCAATTCAAGAGAATGAAGATTCAAGAGTAAAATGTTGTTATATAATTTCTCCTAGTTGCTCATATAAAGTATCAAATATGATTTCTCGCTATAAAAACCCATATATAATAGAAACACAGATTATCTCAATATCAAAAGTTTTCAATCCAAAATTTCACTAAGCATAAAACCACAAAGAAAAATCTATCTGTCAATTCAAGAGAATGAAGATTCAAGAGTAAAATGTTGTTATATAATTTCTCCTAGTTGCTCATATAAAGTATCAAATATGATTTCTCGCTATAAAAACCCATATATAATAGAAACACAGATTATCTCAATATCAAAAGTTTTCAATCCAAAATTTCACTAAGCATAAAACCACAAAGAAAAATCTATCTGTCAATTCAAGAGAATGAAGATTCAAGAGTAAAATGTTGTTATATAATTTCTCCTAGTTGCTCATATAAAGTATCAAATATGATTTCTCGCTATAAAAACCCATATACAATAGAAACACAGATTATCTCAATATCAAAAGTTTTCAATCCAAAATTTCACTAAGCATAAAACCACAAAGAAAAATCTATCTGTCAATTCAAGAGAATGAAGATTCAAGAGTAAAATGTTGTTATATAATTTCTCCTAGTTGCTCATATAAAGTATCAAATATGATTTCTCGCTATAAAAACCCATATATAATAGAAACACAGATTATCTCAATATCAAAAGTTTTCAATCCAAAATGTCACTAAGCATAAAACCACAAAGAAAAATCTATCTGTCAATTCAAGAGAATGAAGATTCAAGAGTAAAATGTTGTTATATAATTTCTCCTAGTTGCTCATATAAAGTATCAAATATGATTTCTCGCTATAAAAACCCATATACAATAGAAACACAGATTATCTCAATATCAAAAGTTTTCAATCCAAAATTTCACTAAGCATAAAACCACAAAGAAAAATCTATTTGTCAATTCAAGAGAATGAAGATTCAAGAGTAAAATGTTGTTATATAATTTCTCCTAGTTGCTCATATAAAGTATCAAATATGATTTCTCACTATAAAAACCCATATACAATAGAAACACAGATTATCTCAATATCAAAAGTTTTCAATCCAAAATTTCACTAAGCATAAAACCACAAAGAAAAATCTATCTGTCAATTCAAGAGAATGAAGATTCAAGAGTAAAATGTTGTTATATAATTTCTCCTAGTTGCTCATTTAAAGTATCAAATATGATTTCTCGCTATAAAAACCCATATATAATAGAAACACAGATTATCTCAATATCAAAAGTTTTCAATCCAAAATTTCACTAAGCATAAAACCACAAAGAAAAATCTATCTGTCAATTCAAGAGAATGAAGATTCAAGAGTAAAATGTTGTTATATAATTTCTCCTAGTTGCTCATTTAAAGTATCAAATATGATTTCTCGCTATAAAAACCCATATATAATAGAAACACAGATTATCTCAATATCAAAAGTTTTCAATCCAAAATTTCACTAAGCATAAAACCACAAAGAAAAATCTATCTGTCAATTCAAGAGAATGAAGATTCAAGAGTAAAATGTTGTTATATAATTTCTCCTAGTTGCTCATTTAAAGTATCAAATATGATTTCTCGCTATAAAAACCCATATATAATAGAAACACAGATTATCTCAATATCAAAAGGTTTCAATCCAAAATTTCACTAAGCATAAAACCACAAAGAAAAATCTATCTGTCAATTCAAGAGAATGAAGATTCAAGAGTAAAATGTTGTTATATAATTTCTCCTAGTTGCTCATATAAAGTATCAAATATGATTTCTCGCTATAAAAACCCATATATAATAGAAACACAGATTATCTCAATATCAAAAGGTTTCAATCCAAAATTTCACTAAGCATAAAACCACAAAGAAAAATCTATCTGTCAATTCAAGAGAATGAAGATTCAAGAGTAAAATGTTGTTATATAATTTCTCCTAGTTGCTCATATAAAGTATCAAATATGATTTCTCGCTATAAAAACCCATATATAATAGAAACACAGATTATCTCAATATCAAAAGTTTTCAATCCAAAATTTCACTAAGCATAAAACCACAAAGAAAAATCTATTTGTCAATTCAAGAGAATGAAGATTCAAGAGTAAAATGTTGTTATATAATTTCTCCTAGTTGCTCATATAAAGTATCAAATATGATTTCTCGCTATAAAAACCCATATACAATAGAAACACAGATTATCTCAATATCAAAAGTTTTCAATCCAAAATTTCACTAAGCATAAAACCACAAAGAAAAATCTATCTGTCAATTCAAGAGAATGAAGATTCAAGAGTAAAATGTTGTTATATAATTTCTCCTAGTTGCTCATTTAAAGTATCAAATATGATTTCTCGCTATAAAAACCCATATACAATAGAAACACAGATTATCTCAATATCAAAAGTTTTCAATCCAAAATTTCACTAAGCATAAAACCACAAAGAAAAATCTATCTGTCAATTCAAGAGAATGAAGATTCAAGAGTAAAATGTTGTTATATAATTTCTCCTAGTTGCTCATATAAAGTATCAAATATGATTTCCCGCTATAAAAACCCATATATAATAGAAACACAGATTATCTCAATATCAAAAGTTTTCAATCCAAAATTTCACTAAGCATAAAACCACAAAGAAAAATCTATCTGTCAATTCAAGAGAATGAAGATTCAAGAGTAAAATGTTGTTATATAATTTCTCCTAGTTGCTCATTTAAAGTATTAAATATGATTTCTCGCTATAAAAACCCATATATATTAGAAACACAGATTATCTCAATATCAAAAGTTTTCAATCCAAAATTTCACTAAGCATAAAACCACAAAGAAAAATCTATCTGTCAATTCAAGAGAATGAAGATTCAAGAGTAAAATGTTGTTATATAATTTCTCCTAGTTGCTCATTTAAAGTATCAAATATGATTTCTCGCTATAAAAACCCATATATAATAGAAACACAGATTATCTCAATATCAAAAGTTTTCAATCCAAAATTTCACTAAGCATAAAACCACAAAGAAAAATCTATCTGTCAATTCAAGAGAATGAAGATTCAAGAGTAAAATGTTGTTATATAATTTCTCCTAGTTGCTCATATAAAGTATCAAATATGATTTCTCGCTATAAAAACCCATATACAATAGAAACACAGATTATCTCAATATCAAAAGTTTTCAATCCAAAATTTCACTAAGCATAAAACCACAAAGAAAAATCTATTTGTCAATTCAAGAGAATGAAGATTCAAGAGTAAAATGTTGTTATATAATTTCTCCTAGTTGCTCATTTAAAGTATTAAATATGATTTCTCGCTATAAAAACCCATATATAATAGAAACACAGATTATCTCAATATCAAAAGTTTTCAATCCAAAATTTCACTAAGCATAAAACCACAAAGAAAAATCTATCTGTCAATTCAAGAGAATGAAGATTCAAGAGTAAAATGTTGTTATATAATTTCTCCTAGTTGCTCATTTAAAGTATCAAATATGATTTCTCGCTATAAAAACCCATATATAATAGAAACACAGATTATCTCAATATCAAAAGTTTTCAATCCAAAATTTCACTAAGCATAAAACCACAAAGAAAAATCTATCTGTCAATTCAAGAGAATGAAGATTCAAGAGTAAAATGTTGTTATATAATTTCTCCTAGTTGCTCATTTAAAGTATTAAATATGATTTCTCGCTATAAAAACCCATATATAATAGAAACACAGATTATCTCAATATCAAAAGTTTTCAATCCAAAATTTCACTAAGCATAAAACCACAAAGAAAAATCTATCTGTCAATTCAAGAGAATGAAGATTCAAGAGTAAAATGTTGTTATATAATTTCTCCTAGTTGCTCATATAAAGTATCAAATATGATTTCTCGCTATAAAAACCCATATATAATAGAAACACAGATTATCTCAATATCAAAAGTTTTCAATCCAAAATTTCACTAAGCATAAAACCACAAAGAAAAATCTATTTGTCAATTCAAGAGAATGAAGATTCAAGAGTAAAATGTTGTTATATAATTTCTCCTAGTTGCTCATATAAAGTATCAAATATGATTTCTCGCTATAAAAACCCATATACAATAGAAACACAGATTATCTCAATATCAAAAGTTTTCAATCCAAAATTTCACTAAGCATAAAACCACAAAGAAAAATCTATTTGTCAATTCAAGAGAATGAAGATTCAAGAGTAAAATGTTGTTATATAATTTCTCCTAGTTGCTCATTTAAAGTATTAAATATGATTTCTCGCTATAAAAACCCATATATAATAGAAACACAGATTATCTCAATATCAAAAGTTTTCAATCCAAAATTTCACTAAGCATAAAACCACAAAGAAAAATCTATCTGTCAATTCAAGAGAATGAAGATTCAAGAGTAAAATGTTGTTATATAATTTCTCCTAGTTGCTCATTTAAAGTATCAAATATGATTTCTCGCTATAAAAACCCATATACAATAGAAACACAGATTATCTCAATATCAAAAGTTTTCAATCCAAAATTTCACTAAGCATAAAACCACAAAGAAAAATCTATCTGTCAATTCAAGAGAATGAAGATTCAAGAGTAAAATGTTGTTATATAATTTCTCCTAGTTGCTCATTTAAAGTATCAAATATGATTTCTCGCTATAAAAACCCATATATAATAGAAACACAGATTATCTCAATATCAAAAGTTTTCAATCCAAAATTTCACTAAGCATAAAACCACAAAGAAAAATCTATCCGTCAATTCAAGAGAATTAAGATTCAAGAGTAAAATGTTGTTATATAATTTCTCCTAGTTGCTCATATAAAGTATCAAATATGATTTCTCGCTATAAAAACCCATATATAATAGAAACACAGATTATCTCAATATCAAAAGTTTTCAATCCAAAATTTCACTAAGCATAAAACCACAAAGAAAAATCTATCTGTCAATTCAAGAGAATGAAGATTCAAGAGTAAAATGTTGTTATATAATTTCTCCTAGTTGCTCATATAAAGTATCAAATATGATTTCTCGCTATAAAAACCCATATATAATAGAAACACAGATTATCTCAATATCAAAAGTTTTCAATCCAAAATTTCACTAAGCATAAAACCACAAAGAAAAATCTATCCGTCAATTCAAGAGAATGAAGATTCAAGAGTAAAATGTTGTTATATAATTTCTCCTAGTTGCTCATATAAAGTATCAAATATGATTTCTCGCTATAAAAACCCATATACAATAGAAACACAGATTATCTCAATATCAAAAGTTTTCAATCCAAAATTTCACTAAGCATAAAACCACAAAGAAAAATCTATCTGTCAATTCAAGAGAATGAAGATTCAAGAGTAAAATGTTGTTATATAATTTCTCCTAGTTGCTCATATAAAGTATCAAATATGATTTCTCGCTATAAAAACCCATATATAATAGAAACACAGATTATCTCAATATCAAAAGTTTTCAATCCAAAATTTCACTAAGCATAAAACCACAAAGAAAAATCTATCCGTCAATTCAAGAGAATGAAGATTCAAGAGTAAAATGTTGTTATATAATTTCTCCTAGTTGCTCATTTAAAGTATTAAATATGATTTCTCGCTATAAAAACCCATATATAATAGAAACACAGATTATCTCAATATCAAAAGTTTTCAATCCAAAATTTCACTAAGCATAAAACCACAAAGAAAAATCTATCTGTCAATTCAAGAGAATGAAGATTCAAGAGTAAAATGTTGTTATATAATTTCTCCTAGTTGCTCATATAAAGTATCAAATATGATTTCTCGCTATAAAAACCCATATATAATAGAAACACAGATTATCTCAATATCAAAAGTTTTCAATCCAAAATTTCACTAAGCATAAAACCACAAAGAAAAATCTATCCGTCAATTCAAGAGAATGAAGATTCAAGAGTAAAATGTTGTTATATAATTTCTCCTAGTTGCTCATTTAAAGTATTAAATATGATTTCTCGCTATAAAAACCCATATACAATAGAAACACAGATTATCTCAATATCAAAAGTTTTCAATCCAAAATTTCACTAAGCATAAAACCACAAAGAAAAATCTATTTGTCAATTCAAGAGAATGAAGATTCAAGAGTAAAATGTTGTTATATAATTTCTCCTAGTTGCTCATTTAAAGTATTAAATATGATTTCTCGCTATAAAAACCCATATATAATAGAAACACAGATTATCTCAATATCAAAAGTTTTCAATCCAAAATTTCACTAAGCATAAAACCACAAAGAAAAATCTATCTGTCAATTCAAGAGAATGAAGATTCAAGAGTAAAATGTTGTTATATAATTTCTCCTAGTTGCTCATTTAAAGTATCAAATATGATTTCTCGCTATAAAAACCCATATACAATAGAAACACAGATTATCTCAATATCAAAAGTTTTCAATCCAAAATTTCACTAAGCATAAAACCACAAAGAAAAATCTATCTGTCAATTCAAGAGAATGATGATTCAAGAGTAAAATGTTGTTATATAATTTCTCCTAGTTGCTCATTTAAAGTATCAAATATGATTTCTCGCTATAAAAACCCATATATAATAGAAACACAGATTATCTCAATATCAAAAGTTTTCAATCCAAAATTTCACTAAGCATAAAACCACAAAGAAAAATCTATCCGTCAATTCAAGAGAATGAAGATTCAAGAGTAAAATGTTGTTATATAATTTCTCCTAGTTGCTCATTTAAAGTATCAAATATGATTTCTCGCTATAAAAACCCATATACAATAGAAACACAGATTATCTCAATATCAAAAGTTTTCAATCCAAAATTTCACTAAGCATAAAACCACAAAGAAAAATCTATCTGTCAATTCAAGAGAATGAAGATTCAAGAGTAAAATGTTGTTATATAATTTCTCCTAGTTGCTCATTTAAAGTATCAAATATGATTTCTCGCTATAAAAACCCATATATAATAGAAACACAGATTATCTCAATATCAAAAGTTTTCAATCCAAAATTTCACTAAGCATAAAACCACAAAGAAAAATCTATCCGTCAATTCAAGAGAATTAAGATTCAAGAGTAAAATGTTGTTATATAATTTCTCCTAGTTGCTCATATAAAGTATCAAATATGATTTCTCGCTATAAAAACCCATATATAATAGAAACACAGATTATCTCAATATCAAAAGTTTTCAATCCAAAATTTCACTAAGCATAAAACCACAAAGAAAAATCTATCTGTCAATTCAAGAGAATGAAGATTCAAGAGTAAAATGTTGTTATATAATTTCTCCTAGTTGCTCATATAAAGTATCAAATATGATTTCTCGCTATAAAAACCCATATATAATAGAAACACAGATTATCTCAATATCAAAAGTTTTCAATCCAAAATTTCACTAAGCATAAAACCACAAAGAAAAATCTATCCGTCAATTCAAGAGAATGAAGATTCAAGAGTAAAATGTTGTTATATAATTTCTCCTAGTTGCTCATATAAAGTATCAAATATGATTTCTCGCTATAAAAACCCATATACAATAGAAACACAGATTATCTCAATATCAAAAGTTTTCAATCCAAAATTTCACTAAGCATAAAACCACAAAGAAAAATCTATCTGTCAATTCAAGAGAATGAAGATTCAAGAGTAAAATGTTGTTATATAATTTCTCCTAGTTGCTCATATAAAGTATCAAATATGATTTCTCGCTATAAAAACCCATATATAATAGAAACACAGATTATCTCAATATCAAAAGTTTTCAATCCAAAATTTCACTAAGCATAAAACCACAAAGAAAAATCTATCCGTCAATTCAAGAGAATGAAGATTCAAGAGTAAAATGTTGTTATATAATTTCTCCTAGTTGCTCATTTAAAGTATTAAATATGATTTCTCGCTATAAAAACCCATATATAATAGAAACACAGATTATCTCAATATCAAAAGTTTTCAATCCAAAATTTCACTAAGCATAAAACCACAAAGAAAAATCTATCTGTCAATTCAAGAGAATGAAGATTCAAGAGTAAAATGTTGTTATATAATTTCTCCTAGTTGCTCATATAAAGTATCAAATATGATTTCTCGCTATAAAAACCCATATATAATAGAAACACAGATTATCTCAATATCAAAAGTTTTCAATCCAAAATTTCACTAAGCATAAAACCACAAAGAAAAATCTATCTGTCAATTCAAGAGAATGAAGATTCAAGAGTAAAATGTTGTTATATAATTTCTCCTAGTTGCTCATATAAAGTATCAAATATGATTTTTCGCTATAAAAACCCATATACAATAGAAACACAGATTATCTCAATATCAAAAGTTTTCAATCCAAAATTTCACTAAGCATAAAACCACAAAGAAAAATCTATTTGTCAATTCAAGAGAATGAAGATTCAAGAGTAAAATGTTGTTATATAATTTCTCCTAGTTGCTCATTTAAAGTATTAAATATGATTTCTCGCTATAAAAACCCATATATAATAGAAACACAGATTATCTCAATATCAAAAGTTTTCAATCCAAAATTTCACTAAGCATAAAACCACAAAGAAAAATCTATCTGTCAATTCAAGAGAATGAAGATTCAAGAGTAAAATGTTGTTATATAATTTCTCCTAGTTGCTCATTTAAAGTATCAAATATGATTTCTCGCTATAAAAACCCATATATAATAGAAACACAGATTATCTCAATATCAAAAGTTTTCAATCCAAAATTTCACTAAGCATAAAACCACAAAGAAAAATCTATCTGTCAATTCAAGAGAATGAAGATTCAAGAGTAAAATGTTGTTATATAATTTCTCCTAGTTGCTCATTTAAAGTATTAAATATGATTTCTCGCTATAAAAACCCATATATAATAGAAACACAGATTATCTCAATATCAAAAGTTTTCAATCCAAAATTTCACTAAGCATAAAACCACAAAGAAAAATCTATCTGTCAATTCAAGAGAATGAAGATTCAAGAGTAAAATGTTGTTATATAATTTCTCCTAGTTGCTCATATAAAGTATCAAATATGATTTCTCGCTATAAAAACCCATATATAATAGAAACACAGATTATCTCAATATCAAAAGTTTTCAATCCAAAATTTCACTAAGCATAAAACCACAAAGAAAAATCTATCCGTCAATTCAAGAGAATGAAGATTCAAGAGTAAAATGTTGTTATATAATTTCTCCTAGTTGCTCATATAAAGTATCAAATATGATTTCTCGCTATAAAAACCCATATACAATAGAAACACAGATTATCTCAATATCAAAAGTTTTCAATCCAAAATTTCACTAAGCATAAAACCACAAAGAAAAATCTATCTGTCAATTCAAGAGAATGAAGATTCAAGAGTAAAATGTTGTTATATAATTTCTCCTAGTTGCTCATATAAAGTATCAAATATGATTTCTCGCTATAAAAACCCATATATAATAGAAACACAGATTATCTCAATATCAAAAGTTTTCAATCCAAAATTTCACTAAGCATAAAACCACAAAGAAAAATCTATCTGTCAATTCAAGAGAATGAAGATTCAAGAGTAAAATGTTGTTATATAATTTCTCCTAGTTGCTCATATAAAGTATCAAATATGATTTCTCGCTATAAAAACCCATATATAATAGAAACACAGATTATCTCAATATCAAAAGTTTTCAATCCAAAATTTCACTAAGCATAAAACCACAAAGAAAAATCTATCCGTCAATTCAAGAGAATGAAGATTCAAGAGTAAAATGTTGTTATATAATTTCTCCTAGTTGCTCATTTAAAGTATTAAATATGATTTCTCGCTATAAAAACCCATATATAATAGAAACACAGATTATCTCAATATCAAAAGTTTTCAATCCAAAATTTCACTAAGCATAAAACCACAAAGAAAAATCTATCTGTCAATTCAAGAGAATGAAGATTCAAGAGTAAAATGTTGTTATATAATTTCTCCTAGTTGCTCATATAAAGTATCAAATATGATTTCTCGCTATAAAAACCCATATATAATAGAAACACAGATTATCTCAATATCAAAAGTTTTCAATCCAAAATTTCACTAAGCATAAAACCACAAAGAAAAATCTATCCGTCAATTCAAGAGAATGAAGATTCAAGAGTAAAATGTTGTTATATAATTTCTCCTAGTTGCTCATTTAAAGTATTAAATATGATTTCTCGCTATAAAAACCCATATACAATAGAAACACAGATTATCTCAATATCAAAAGTTTTCAATCCAAAATTTCACTAAGCATAAAACCACAAAGAAAAATCTATTTGTCAATTCAAGAGAATGAAGATTCAAGAGTAAAATGTTGTTATATAATTTCTCCTAGTTGCTCATTTAAAGTATTAAATATGATTTCTCGCTATAAAAACCCATATATAATAGAAACACAGATTATCTCAATATCAAAAGTTTTCAATCCAAAATTTCACTAAGCATAAAACCACAAAGAAAAATCTATCTGTCAATTCAAGAGAATGAAGATTCAAGAGTAAAATGTTGTTATATAATTTCTCCTAGTTGCTCATTTAAAGTATCAAATATGATTTCTCGCTATAAAAACCCATATACAATAGAAACACAGATTATCTCAATATCAAAAGTTTTCAATCCAAAATTTCACTAAGCATAAAACCACAAAGAAAAATCTATCTGTCAATTCAAGAGAATGAAGATTCAAGAGTAAAATGTTGTTATATAATTTCTCCTAGTTGCTCATTTAAAGTATCAAATATGATTTCTCGCTATAAAAACCCATATATAATAGAAACACAGATTATCTCAATATCAAAAGTTTTCAATCCAAAATTTCACTAAGCATAAAACCACAAAGAAAAATCTATCCGTCAATTCAAGAGAATGAAGATTCAAGAGTAAAATGTTGTTATATAATTTCTCCTAGTTGCTCATATAAAGTATCAAATATGATTTCTCGCTATAAAAACCCATATATAATAGAAACACAGATTATCTCAATATCAAAAGTTTTCAATCCAAAATTTCACTAAGCATAAAACCACAAAGAAAAATCTATCTGTCAATTCAAGAGAATGAAGATTCAAGAGTAAAATGTTGTTATATAATTTCTCCTAGTTGCTCATATAAAGTATCAAATATGATTTCTCGCTATAAAAACCCATATATAATAGAAACACAGATTATCTCAATATCAAAAGTTTTCAATCCAAAATTTCACTAAGCATAAAACCACAAAGAAAAATCTATCCGTCAATTCAAGAGAATGAAGATTCAAGAGTAAAATGTTGTTATATAATTTCTCCTAGTTGCTCATATAAAGTATCAAATATGATTTCTCGCTATAAAAACCCATATACAATAGAAACACAGATTATCTCAATATCAAAAGTTTTCAATCCAAAATTTCACTAAGCATAAAACCACAAAAAAAAATCTATTTGTCAATTCAAGAGAATGAAGATTCAAGAGTAAAATGTTGTTATATAATTTCTCCTAGTTGCTCATATAAAGTATCAAATATGATTTCTCGCTATAAAAACCCATATATAATAGAAACACAGATTATCTCAATATCAAAAGTTTTCAATCCAAAATTTCACTAAGCATAAAACCACAAAGAAAAATCTATCCGTCAATTCAAGAGAATGAAGATTCAAGAGTAAAATGTTGTTATATAATTTCTCCTAGTTGCTCATTTAAAGTATTAAATATGATTTCTCGCTATAAAAACCCATATATAATAGAAACACAGATTATCTCAATATCAAAAGTTTTCAATCCAAAATTTCACTAAGCATAAAACCACAAAGAAAAATCTATCTGTCAATTCAAGAGAATGAAGATTCAAGAGTAAAATGTTGTTATATAATTTCTCCTAGTTGCTCATATAAAGTATCAAATATGATTTCTCGCTATAAAAACCCATATATAATAGAAACACAGATTATCTCAATATCAAAAGTTTTCAATCCAAAATTTCACTAAGCATAAAACCACAAAGAAAAATCTATCCGTCAATTCAAGAGAATGAAGATTCAAGAGTAAAATGTTGTTATATAATTTCTCCTAGTTGCTCATTTAAAGTATTAAATATGATTTCTCGCTATAAAAACCCATATATAATAGAAACACAGATTATCTCAATATCAAAAGTTTTCAATCCAAAATTTCACTAAGCATAAAACCACAAAGAAAAATCTATCTGTCAATTCAAGAGAATGAAGATTCAAGAGTAAAATGTTGTTATATAATTTCTCCTAGTTGCTCATATAAAGTATCAAATATGATTTCTCGCTATAAAAACCCATATATAATAGAAACACAGATTATCTCAATATCAAAAGTTTTCAATCCAAAATTTCACTAAGCATAAAACCACAAAGAAAAATCTATCTGTCAATTCAAGAGAATGAAGATTCAAGAGTAAAATGTTGTTATATAATTTCTCCTAGTTGCTCATATAAAGTATCAAATATGATTTTTCGCTATAAAAACCCATATACAATAGAAACACAGATTATCTCAATATCAAAAGTTTTCAATCCAAAATTTCACTAAGCATAAAACCACAAAGAAAAATCTATTTGTCAATTCAAGAGAATGAAGATTCAAGAGTAAAATGTTGTTATATAATTTCTCCTAGTTGCTCATTTAAAGTATTAAATATGATTTCTCGCTATAAAAACCCATATATAATAGAAACACAGATTATCTCAATATCAAAAGTTTTCAATCCAAAATTTCACTAAGCATAAAACCACAAAGAAAAATCTATCTGTCAATTCAAGAGAATGAAGATTCAAGAGTAAAATGTTGTTATATAATTTCTCCTAGTTGCTCATTTAAAGTATCAAATATGATTTCTCGCTATAAAAACCCATATATAATAGAAACACAGATTATCTCAATATCAAAAGTTTTCAATCCAAAATTTCACTAAGCATAAAACCACAAAGAAAAATCTATTTGTCAATTCAAGAGAATGAAGATTCAAGAGTAAAATGTTGTTATATAATTTCTCCTAGTTGCTCATTTAAAGTATCAAATATGATTTCTCGCTATAAAAACCCATATATAATAGAAACACAGATTATCTCAATATCAAAAGTTTTCAATCCAAAATTTCACTAAGCATAAAACCACAAAGAAAAATCTATCTGTCAATTCAAGAGAATGAAGATTCAAGAGTAAAATGTTGTTATATAATTTCTCCTAGTTGCTCATTTAAAATATCAAATATGATTTCTCGCTATAAAAACCCATATATAATAGAAACACAGATTATCTCAATATCAAAAGTTTTCAATCCAAAATTTCACTAAGCATAAAACCACAAAGAAAAATCTATCTGTCAATTCAAGAGAATGAAGATTCAAGAGTAAAATGTTGTTATATAATTTCTCCTAGTTGCTCATATAAAGTATCAAATATGATTTCTCGCTATAAAAACCCATATACAATAGAAACACAGATTATCTCAATATCAAAAGTTTTCAATCCAAAATTTCACTAAGCATAAAACCACAAAGAAAAATCTATTTGTCAATTCAAGAGAATGAAGATTCAAGAGTAAAATGATGTTATATAATTTCTCCTAGTTGCTCATATAAAGTATCAAATATGATTTCTCGCTATAAAAACCCATATATAATAGAAACACAGATTATCTCAATATCAAAAGTTTTCAATCCAAAATTTCACTAAGCATAAAACCACAAAGAAAAATCTATCTGTCAATTCAAGAGAATGAAGATTCAAGAGTAAAATGTTGTTATATAATTTCTCCTAGTTGCTCATTTAAAGTATCAAATATGATTTCTCGCTATAAAAACCCATATATAATAGAAACACAGATTATCTCAATATCAAAAGTTTTCAATCCAAAATTTCACTAAGCATAAAACCACAAAGAAAAATCTATTTGTCAATTCAAGAGAATGAAGATTCAAGAGTAAAATGTTGTTATATAATTTCTCCTAGTTGCTCATTTAAAGTATCAAATATGATTTCTCGCTATAAAAACCCATATATAATAGAAACACAGATTATCTCAATATCAAAAGTTTTCAATCCAAAATTTCACTAAGCATAAAACCACAAAGAAAAATCTATCTGTCAATTCAAGAGAATGAAGATTCAAGAATAAAATGTTGTTATATAATTTCTCCTAGTTGCTCATATAAAGTATCAAATATGATTTCTCGCTATAAAAACCCATATACAATAGAAACACAGATTATCTCAATATCAAAAGTTTTCAATCCAAAATTTCACTAAGCATAAAACCACAAAGAAAAATCTATCTGTCAATTCAAGAGAATGAAGATTCAAGAGTAAAATGTTGTTATATAATTTCTCCTAGTTGCTCATATAAAGTATCAAATATGATTTCTCGCTATAAAAACCCATATATAATAGAAACACAGATTATCTCAATATCAAAAGTTTTCAATCCAAAATTTCACTAAGCATAAAACCACAAAGAAAAATCTATTTGTCAATTCAAGAGAATGAAGATTCAAGAGTAAAATGTTGTTATATAATTTCTCCTAGTTGCTCATATAAAGTATCAAATATGATTTCTCGCTATAAAAACCCATATACAATAGAAACACAGATTATCTCAATATCAAAAGTTTTCAATCCAAAATTTCACTAAGCATAAAACCACAAAGAAAAATCTATCTGTCAATTCAAGAGAATGAAGATTCAAGAGTAAAATGTTGTTATATAATTTCTCCTAGTTGCTCATATAAAGTATCAAATATGATTTCTCGCTATAAAAACCCATATATAATAGAAACACAGATTATCTCAATATCAAAAGTTTTCAATCCAAAATTTCACTAAGCATAAAACCACAAAGAAAAATCTATCTGTCAATTCAAGAGAATGAAGATTCAAGAGTAAAATGTTGTTATATAATTTCTCCTAGTTGCTCATATAAAGTATCAAATATGATTTCTCGCTATAAAAACCCATATATAATAGAAACACAGATTATCTCAATATCAAAAGTTTTCAATCCAAAATTTCACTAAGCATAAAACCACAAAGAAAAATCTATCCGTCAATTCAAGAGAATGAAGATTCAAGAGTAAAATGTTGTTATATAATTTCTCCTAGTTGCTCATTTAAAGTATTAAATATGATTTCTCGCTATAAAAACCCATATATAATAGAAACACAGATTATCTCAATATCAAAAGTTTTCAATCCAAAATTTCACTAAGCATAAAACCACAAAGAAAAATCTATCTGTCAATTCAAGAGAATGAAGATTCAAGAGTAAAATGTTGTTATATAATTTCTCCTAGTTGCTCATATAAAGTATCAAATATGATTTCTCGCTATAAAAACCCATATATAATAGAAACACAGATTATCTCAATATCAAAAGTTTTCAATCCAAAATTTCACTAAGCATAAAACCACAAAGAAAAATCTATCCGTCAATTCAAGAGAATGAAGATTCAAGAGTAAAATGTTGTTATATAATTTCTCCTAGTTGCTCATTTAAAGTATTAAATATGATTTCTCGCTATAAAAACCCATATACAATAGAAACACAGATTATCTCAATATCAAAAGTTTTCAATCCAAAATTTCACTAAGCATAAAACCACAAAGAAAAATCTATTTGTCAATTCAAGAGAATGAAGATTCAAGAGTAAAATGTTGTTATATAATTTCTCCTAGTTGCTCATTTAAAGTATTAAATATGATTTCTCGCTATAAAAACCCATATATAATAGAAACACAGATTATCTCAATATCAAAAGTTTTCAATCCAAAATTTCACTAAGCATAAAACCACAAAGAAAAATCTATCTGTCAATTCAAGAGAATGAAGATTCAAGAGTAAAATGTTGTTATATAATTTCTCCTAGTTGCTCATTTAAAGTATCAAATATGATTTCTCGCTATAAAAACCCATATATAATAGAAACACAGATTATCTCAATATCAAAAGTTTTCAATCCAAAATTTCACTAAGCATAAAACCACAAAGAAAAATCTATCTGTCAATTCAAGAGAATGAAGATTCAAGAGTAAAATGTTGTTATATAATTTCTCCTAGTTGCTCATTTAAAATATCAAATATGATTTCTCGCTATAAAAACCCATATATAATAGAAACACAGATTATCTCAATATCAAAAGTTTTCAATCCAAAATTTCACTAAGCATAAAACCACAAAGAAAAATCTATCTGTCAATTCAAGAGAATGAAGATTCAAGAGTAAAATGTTGTTATATAATTTCTCCTAGTTGCTCATTTAAAGTATCAAATATGATTTCTCGCTATAAAAACCCATATATAATAGAAACACAGATTATCTCAATATCAAAAGTTTTCAATCCAAAATTTCACTTAGCACAAAACCACAAAGAAAAATCTATCTGTCAATTCAAGAGAATGAAGATTCAAGAGTAAAATGTTGTTATATAATTTCTCCTAGTTGCTCATATAAAGTATCAAATATGATTTCTTGCTATAAAAACCCATATATAATAGAAACACAGATTATCTCAATATCAAAAGTTTTCAATCCAAAATTTCACTAAGCATAAAACCACAAAGAAAAATCTATCTGTCAATTCAAGAGAATGAAGATTCAAGAGTAAAATGTTGTTATATAATTTCTCCTAGTTGCTCATTTAAAGTATCAAATATGATTTCTCGCTATAAAAACCCATATATAATAGAAACACAGATTATCTCAATATCAAAAGTTTTCAATCCAAAATTTCACTAAGCATAAAACCACAAAGAAAAATCTATTTGTCAATTCAAGAGAACGAAGATTTAAGAGTAAAATGTTGTTATATAATTTCTCCTAGTTGCTCATTTAAAGTATCAAATATGATTTCTCGCTATAAAAACCCATATATAATAGAAACACAGATTATCTCAATATCAAAAGTTTTCAATCCAAAATTTCACTAAGCATAAAACCACAAAGAAAAATCTATTTGTCAATTCAAGAGAATGAAGATTCAAGAGTAAAATGTTGTTATATAATTTCTCCTAGTTGCTCATTTAAAGTATCAAATATGATTTCTCGCTATAAAAACCCATATATAATAGAAACACAGATTATCTCAATATCAAAAGTTTTCAATCCAAAATTTCACTAAGCATAAAACCACAAAGAAAAATCTATCTGTCAATTCAAGAGAATGAAGATTCAAGAGTAAAATGTTGTTATATAATTTCTCCTAGTTGCTCATTTAAAATATCAAATATGATTTCTCGCTATAAAAACCCATATATAATAGAAACACAGATTATCTCAATATCAAAAGTTTTCAATCCAAAATTTCACTAAGCATAAAACCACAAAGAAAAATCTATTTGTCAATTCAAGAGAATGAAGATTCAAGAGTAAAATGTTGTTATATAATTTCTCCTAGTTGCTCATTTAAAGTATCAAATATGATTTCTCGCTATAAAAACCCATATATAATAGAAACACAGATTATCTCAATATCAAAAGTTTTCAATCCAAAATTTCACTTAGCACAAAACCACAAAGAAAAATCTATCTGTCAATTCAAGAGAATGAAGATTCAAGAGTAAAATGTTGTTATATAATTTCTCCTAGTTGCTCATATAAAGTATCAAATATGATTTCTTGCTATAAAAACCCATATATAATAGAAACACAGATTATCTCAATATCAAAAGTTTTCAATCCAAAATTTCACTAAGCATAAAACCACAAAGAAAAATCTATCTGTCAATTCAAGAGAATGAAGATTCAAGAGTAAAATGTTGTTATATAATTTCTCCTAGTTGCTCATTTAAAGTATCAAATATGATTTCTCGCTATAAAAACCCATATATAATAGAAACACAGATTATCTCAATATCAAAAGTTTTCAATCCAAAATTTCACTAAGCATAAAACCACAAAGAAAAATCTATTTGTCAATTCAAGAGAATGAAGATTCAAGAGTAAAATGTTGTTATATAATTTCTCCTAGTTGCTCATTTAAAGTATCAAATATGATTTCTCGCTATAAAAACCCATATATAATAGAAACACAGATTATCTCAATATCAAAAGTTTTCAATCCAAAATTTCACTAAGCATAAAACCACAAAGAAAAATCTATCTGTCAATTCAAGAGAATGAAGATTCAAGAGTAAAATGTTGTTATATAATTTCTCCTAGTTGCTCATATAAAGTATCAAATATGATTTCTCGCTATAAAAACCCATATATAATAGAAACACAGATTATCTCAATATCAAAAGTTTTCAATCCAAAATTTCACTAAGCATAAAACCACAAAGAAAAATCTATTTGTCAATTCAAGAGAATGAAGATTCAAGAGTAAAATGTTGTTATATAATTTCTCCTAGTTGCTCATATAAAGTATCAAATATGATTTCTCGCTATAAAAACCCATATACAATAGAAACACAGATTATCTCAATATCAAAAGTTTTCAATCCAAAATTTCACTAAGCATAAAACCACAAAGAAAAATCTATCTGTCAATTCAAGAGAATGAAGATTCAAGAGTAAAATGTTGTTATATAATTTCTCCTAGTTGCTCATATAAAGTATCAAATATGATTTCTCGCTATAAAAACCCATATATAATAGAAACACAGATTATCTCAATATCAAAAGTTTTCAATCCAAAATTTCACTAAGCATAAAACCACAAAGAAAAATCTATCTGTCAATTCAAGAGAATGAAGATTCAAGAGTAAAATGTTGTTATATAATTTCTCCTAGTTGCTCATTTAAAATATCAAATATGATTTCTCGCTATAAAAACCCATATATAATAGAAACACAGATTATCTCAATATCAAAAGTTTTCAATCCAAAATTTCACTAAGCATAAAACCACAAAGAAAAATCTATCTGTCAATTCAAGAGAATGAAGATTCAAGAGTAAAATGTTGTTATATAATTTCTCCTAGTTGCTCATTTAAAATATCAAATATGATTTCTCGCTATAAAAACCCATATATAATAGAAACACAGATTATCTCAATATCAAAAGTTTTCAATCCAAAATTTCACTAAGCATAAAACCACAAAGAAAAATCTATTTGTCAATTCAAGAGAATGAAGATTCAAGAGTAAAATGTTGTTTTATAATTTCTCCTAGTTGCTCATTTAAAGTATCAAATATGATTTCTCGCTATAAAAACCCATATATAATAGAAACACAGATTATCTCAATATCAAAAGTTTTCAATCCAAAATTTCACTAAGCATAAAACCACAAAGAAAAATCTATCTGTCAATTCAAGAGAATGAAGATTGAAGAGTAAAATGTTGTTATATAATTTCTCCTAGTTGCTCATTTAAAATATCAAATATGATTTCTCGCTATAAAAACCCATATATAATAGAAACACAGATTATCTCAATATCAAAAGTTTTCAATCCAAAATTTCACTAAGCATAAAACCACAAAGAAAAATCTAACTGTCAATTCAAGAGAATGAAGATTCAAGAGTAAAATGTTGTTATATAATTTCTCCTAGTTGCTCATTTAAAATATCAAATATGATTTCTCGCTATAAAAACCCATATATAATAGAAACACAGATTATCTCAATATCAAAAGTTTTCAATCCAAAATTTCACTAAGCATAAAACCACAAAGAAAAATCTATTTGTCAATTCAAGAGAATGAAGATTCAAGAGTAAAATGTTGTTATATAATTTCTCCTAGTTGCTCATTTAAAGTATCAAATATGATTTCTCGCTATAAAAACCCATATATAATAGAAACACAGATTATCTCAATATCAAAAGTTTTCAATCCAAAATTTCACTAAGCATAAAACCACAAAGAAAAATCTATCTGTCAATTCAAGAGAATGAAGATTCAAGAGTAAAATGTTGTTATATAATTTCTCCTAGTTGCTCATATAAAGTATCAAATATGATTTCTCGCTATAAAAACCCATATACAATAGAAACACAGATTATCTCAATATCAAAAGTTTTCAATCCAAAATTTCACTAAGCATAAAACCACAAAGAAAAATCTATCTGTCAATTCAAGAGAATGAAGATTCAAGAGTAAAATGTTGTTATATAATTTCTCCTAGTTGCTCATATAAAGTATCAAATATGATTTCTCGCTATAAAAACCCATATATAATAGAAACACAGATTATCTCAATATCAAAAGTTTTCAATCCAAAATTTCACTAAGCATAAAACCACAAAGAAAAATCTATCTGTCAATTCAAGAGAATGAAGATTCAAGAGTAAAATGTTGTTATATAATTTCTCCTAGTTGCTCATTTAAAGTATCAAATATGATTTCTCGCTATAAAAACCCATATATAATAGAAACACAGATTATCTCAATATCAAAAGTTTTCAATCCAAAATTTCACTAAGCATAAAACCACAAAGAAAAATCTATTTGTCAATTCAAGAGAATGAAGATTCAAGAGTAAAATGGTGTTATATAATTTCTCCTAGTTGCTCATTTAAAGTATCAAATATGATTTCTCGCTATAAAAACCCATATATAATAGAAACACAGATTATCTCAATATCAAAAGTTTTCAATCCAAAATTTCACTAAGCATAAAACCACAAAGAAAAATCTATCTGTCAATTCAAGAGAATGAAGATTCAAGAATAAAATGTTGTTATATAATTTCTCCTAGTTGCTCATATAAAGTATCAAATATGATTTCTCGCTATAAAAACCCATATACAATAGAAACACAGATTATCTCAATATCAAAAGTTTTCAATCCAAAATTTCACTAAGCATAAAACCACAAAGAAAAATCTATCTGTCAATTCAAGAGAATGAAGATTCAAGAGTAAAATGTTGTTATATAATTTCTCCTAGTTGCTCATATAAAGTATCAAATATGATTTCTCGCTATAAAAACCCATATATAATAGAAACACAGATTATCTCAATATCAAAAGTTTTCAATCCAAAATTTCACTAAGCATAAAACCACAAAGAAAAATCTATTTGTCAATTCAAGAGAATGAAGATTCAAGAGTAAAATGTTGTTATATAATTTCTCCTAGTTGCTCATATAAAGTATCAAATATGATTTCTCGCTATAAAAACCCATATACAATAGAAACACAGATTATCTCAATATCAAAAGTTTTCAATCCAAAATTTCACTAAGCATAAAACCACAAAGAAAAATCTATCTGTCAATTCAAGAGAATGAAGATTCAAGAGTAAAATGTTGTTATATAATTTCTCCTAGTTGCTCATATAAAGTATCAAATATGATTTCTCGCTATAAAAACCCATATATAATAGAAACACAGATTATCTCAATATCAAAAGTTTTCAATCCAAAATTTCACTAAGCATAAAACCACAAAGAAAAATCTATCTGTCAATTCAAGAGAATGAAGATTCAAGAGTAAAATGTTGTTATATAATTTCTCCTAGTTGCTCATTTAAAATATCAAATATGATTTCTCGCTATAAAAACCCATATATAATAGAAACACAGATTATCTCAATATCAAAAGTTTTCAATCCAAAATTTCACTAAGCATAAAACCACAAAGAAAAATCTATCTGTCAATTCAAGAGAATGAAGATTCAAGAGTAAAATGTTGTTATATAATTTCTCCTAGTTGCTCATTTAAAATATCAAATATGATTTCTCGCTATAAAAACCCATATATAATAGAAACACAGATTATCTCAATATCAAAAGTTTTCAATCCAAAATTTCACTAAGCATAAAACCACAAAGAAAAATCTATTTGTCAATTCAAGAGAATGAAGATTCAAGAGTAAAATGTTGTTTTATAATTTCTCCTAGTTGCTCATTTAAAGTATCAAATATGATTTCTCGCTATAAAAACCCATATATAATAGAAACACAGATTATCTCAATATCAAAAGTTTTCAATCCAAAATTTCACTAAGCATAAAACCACAAAGAAAAATCTATCTGTCAATTCAAGAGAATGAAGATTCAAGAGTAAAATGTTGTTATATAATTTCTCCTAGTTGCTCATTTAAAATATCAAATATGATTTCTCGCTATAAAAACCCATATATAATAGAAACACAGATTATCTCAATATCAAAAGTTTTCAATCCAAAATTTCACTAAGCATAAAACCACAAAGAAAAATCTATCTGTCAATTCAAGAGAATGAAGATTCAAGAGTAAAATGTTGTTATATAATTTCTCCTAGTTGCTCATTTAAAATATCAAATATGATTTCTCGCTATAAAAACCCATATATAATAGAAACACAGATTATCTCAATATCAAAAGTTTTCAATCCAAAATTTCACTAAGCATAAAACCACAAAGAAAAATCTATTTGTCAATTCAAGAGAATGAAGATTCAAGAGTAAAATGTTGTTATATAATTTCTCCTAGTTGCTCATTTAAAGTATCAAATATGATTTCTCGCTATAAAAACCCATATATAATAGAAACACAGATTATCTCAATATCAAAAGTTTTCAATCCAAAATTTCACTAAGCATAAAACCACAAAGAAAAATCTATCTGTCAATTCAAGAGAATGAAGATTCAAGAGTAAAATGTTGTTATATAATTTCTCCTAGTTGCTCATTTAAAATATCAAATATGATTTCTCGCTATAAAAACCCATATATAATAGAAACACAGATTATCTCAATATCAAAAGTTTTCAATCCAAAATTTCACTAAGCATAAAACCACAAAGAAAAATCTATCTGTCAATTCAAGAGAATGAAGATTCAAGAGTAAAATGTTGTTATATAATTTCTCCTAGTTGCTCATTTAAAGTATCAAATATGATTTCTCGCTATAAAAACCCATATATAATAGAAACACAGATTATCTCAATATCAAAAGTTTTCAATCCAAAATTTCACTTAGCACAAAACCACAAAGAAAAATCTATCTGTCAATTCAAGAGAATGAAGATTCAAGAGTAAAATGTTGTTATATAATTTCTCCTAGTTGCTCATATAAAGTATCAAATATGATTTCTTGCTATAAAAACCCATATATAATAGAAACACAGATTATCTCAATATCAAAAGTTTTCAATCCAAAATTTCACTAAGCATAAAACCACAAAGAAAAATCTATCTGTCAATTCAAGAGAATGAAGATTCAAGAGTAAAATGTTGTTATATAATTTCTCCTAGTTGCTCATTTAAAGTATCAAATATGATTTCTCGCTATAAAAACCCATATATAATAGAAACACAGATTATCTCAATATCAAAAGTTTTCAATCCAAAATTTCACTAAGCATAAAACCACAAAGAAAAATCTATTTGTCAATTCAAGAGAACGAAGATTTAAGAGTAAAATGTTGTTATATAATTTCTCCTAGTTGCTCATTTAAAGTATCAAATATGATTTCTCGCTATAAAAACCCATATATAATAGAAACACAGATTATCTCAATATCAAAAGTTTTCAATCCAAAATTTCACTAAGCATAAAACCACAAAGAAAAATCTATTTGTCAATTCAAGAGAATGAAGATTCAAGAGTAAAATGTTGTTATATAATTTCTCCTAGTTGCTCATTTAAAGTATCAAATATGATTTCTCGCTATAAAAACCCATATATAATAGAAACACAGATTATCTCAATATCAAAAGTTTTCAATCCAAAATTTCACTAAGCATAAAACCACAAAGAAAAATCTATCTGTCAATTCAAGAGAATGAAGATTCAAGAGTAAAATGTTGTTATTGTTATATAATTTCTCCTAGTTGCTCATTTAAAATATCAAATATGATTTCTCGCTATAAAAACCCATATATAATAGAAACACAGATTATCTCAATATCAAAAGTTTTCAATCCAAAATTTCACTAAGCATAAAACCACAAAGAAAAATCTATCTGTCAATTCAAGAGAATGAAGATTCAAGAGTAAAATGTTGTTATATAATTTCTCCTAGTTGCTCATTTAAAGTATCAAATATGATTTCTCGCTATAAAAACCCATATATAATAGAAACACAGATTATCTCAATATCAAAAGTTTTCAATCCAAAATTTCACTTAGCACAAAACCACAAAGAAAAATCTATCTGTCAATTCAAGAGAATTAAGATTCAAGAGTAAAATGTTGTTATATAATTTCTCCTAGTTGCTCATATAAAGTATCAAATATGATTTCTTGCTATAAAAACCCATATATAATAGAAACACAGATTATCTCAATATCAAAAGTTTTCAATCCAAAATTTCACTAAGCATAAAACCACAAAGAAAAATCTATCTGTCAATTCAAGAGAATGAAGATTCAAGAGTAAAATGTTGTTATATAATTTCTCCTAGTTGCTCATTTAAAGTATCAAATATGATTTCTCGCTATAAAAACCCATATATAATAGAAACACAGATTATCTCAATATCAAAAGTTTTCAATCCAAAATTTCACTAAGCATAAAACCACAAAGAAAAATCTATTTGTCAATTCAAGAGAATGAAGATTCAAGAGTAAAATGTTGTTATATAATTTCTCCTAGTTGCTCATTTAAAGTATCAAATATGATTTCTCGCTATAAAAACCCATATATAATAGAAACACAGATTATCTCAATATCAAAAGTTTTCAATCCAAAATTTCACTAAGCATAAAACCACAAAGAAAAATCTATCTGTCAATTCAAGAGAATGAAGATTCAAGAGTAAAATGTTGTTATATAATTTCTCCTAGTTGCTCATATAAAGTATCAAATATGATTTCTCGCTATAAAAACCCATATATAATAGAAACACAGATTATCTCAATATCAAAAGTTTTCAATCCAAAATTTCACTAAGCATAAAACCACAAAGAAAAATCTATTTGTCAATTCAAGAGAATGAAGATTCAAGAGTAAAATGTTGTTATATAATTTCTCCTAGTTGCTCATATAAAGTATCAAATATGATTTCTCGCTATAAAAACCCATATACAATAGAAACACAGATTATCTCAATATCAAAAGTTTTCAATCCAAAATTTCACTAAGCATAAAACCACAAAGAAAAATCTATCTGTCAATTCAAGAGAATGAAGATTCAAGAGTAAAATGTTGTTATATAATTTCTCCTAGTTGCTCATATAAAGTATCAAATATGATTTCTCGCTATAAAAACCCATATATAATAGAAACACAGATTATCTCAATATCAAAAGTTTTCAATCCAAAATTTCACTAAGCATAAAACCACAAAGAAAAATCTATCTGTCAATTCAAGAGAATGAAGATTCAAGAGTAAAATGTTGTTATATAATTTCTCCTAGTTGCTCATTTAAAATATCAAATATGATTTCTCGCTATAAAAACCCATATATAATAGAAACACAGATTATCTCAATATCAAAAGTTTTCAATCCAAAATTTCACTAAGCATAAAACCACAAAGAAAAATCTATCTGTCAATTCAAGAGAATGAAGATTCAAGAGTAAAATGTTGTTATATAATTTCTCCTAGTTGCTCATTTAAAGTATCAAATATGATTTCTCGCTATAAAAACCCATATATAATAGAAACACAGATTATCTCAATATCAAAAGTTTTCAATCCAAAATTTCACTAAGCATAAAACCACAAAGAAAAATCTATTTGTCAATTCAAGAGAATGAAGATTCAAGAGTAAAATGTTGTTATATAATTTCTCCTAGTTGCTCATTTAAAGTATCAAATATGATTTCTCGCTATAAAAACCCATATATAATAGAAACACAGATTATCTCAATATCAAAAGTTTTCAATCCAAAATTTCACTAAGCATAAAACCACAAAGAAAAATCTATCTGTCAATTCAAGAGAATGAAGATTCAAGAGTAAAATGTTGTTATATAATTTCTCCTAGTTGCTCATTTAAAATATCAAATATGATTTCTCGCTATAAAAACCCATATATAATAGAAACACAGATTATCTCAATATCAAAAGTTTTCAATCCAAAATTTCACTAAGCATAAAACCACAAAGAAAAATCTATTTGTCAATTCAAGAGAATGAAGATTCAAGAGTAAAATGTTGTTTTATAATTTCTCCTAGTTGCTCATTTAAAGTATCAAATATGATTTCTCGCTATAAAAACCCATATATAATAGAAACACAGATTATCTCAATATCAAAAGTTTTCAATCCAAAATTTCACTAAGCATAAAACCACAAAGAAAAATCTATCTGTCAATTCAAGAGAATGAAGATTCAAGAGTAAAATGTTGTTATATAATTTCTCCTAGTTGCTCATTTAAAATATCAAATATGATTTCTCGCTATAAAAACCCATATATAATAGAAACACAGATTATCTCAATATCAAAAGTTTTCAATCCAAAATTTCACTAAGCATAAAACCACAAAGAAAAATCTAACTGTCAATTCAAGAGAATGAAGATTCAAGAGTAAAATGTTGTTATATAATTTCTCCTAGTTGCTCATTTAAAATATCAAATATGATTTCTCGCTATAAAAACCCATATATAATAGAAACACAGATTATCTCAATATCAAAAGTTTTCAATCCAAAATTTCACTAAGCATAAAACCACAAAGAAAAATCTATTTGTCAATTCAAGAGAATGAAGATTCAAGAGTAAAATGTTGTTATATAATTTCTCCTAGTTGCTCATTTAAAGTATCAAATATGATTTCTCGCTATAAAAACCCATATATAATAGAAACACAGATTATCTTAATATCAAAAGTTTTCAATCCAAAATTTCACTAAGCATAAAACCACAAAGAAAAATCTATCTGTCAATTCAAGAGAATGAAGATTCAAGAGTAAAATGTTGTTATATAATTTCTCCTAGTTGCTCATTTAAAATATCAAATATGATTTCTCGCTATAAAAACCCATATATAATAGAAACACAGATTATCTCAATATCAAAAGTTTTCAATCCAAAATTTCACTAAGCATAAAACCACAAAGAAAAATCTATCTGTCAATTCAAGAGAATGAAGATTCAAGAGTAAAATGTTGTTATATAATTTCTCCTAGTTGCTCATTTAAAGTATCAAATATGATTTCTCGCTATAAAAACCCATATATAATAGAAACACAGATTATCTCAATATCAAAAGTTTTCAATCCAAAATTTCACTTAGCACAAAACCACAAAGAAAAATCTATCTGTCAATTCAAAAGAATGAAGATTCAAGAGTAAAATGTTGTTATATAATTTCTCCTAGTTGCTCATATAAAGTATCAAATATGATTTCTTGCTATAAAAACCCATATATAATAGAAACACAGATTATCTCAATATCAAAAGTTTTCAATCCAAAATTTCACTAAGCATAAAACCACAAAGAAAAATCTATCTGTCAATTCAAGAGAATGAAGATTCAAGAGTAAAATGTTGTTATATAATTTCTCCTAGTTGCTCATTTAAAGTATCAAATATGATTTCTCGCTATAAAAACCCATATATAATAGAAACACAGATTATCTCAATATCAAAAGTTTTCAATCCAAAATTTCACTAAGCATAAAACCACAAAGAAAAATCTATTTGTCAATTCAAGAGAATGAAGATTCAAGAGTAAAATGTTGTTATATAATTTCTCCTAGTTGCTCATTTAAAGTATCAAATATGATTTCTCGCTATAAAAACCCATATATAATAGAAACACAGATTATCTCAATATCAAAAGTTTTCAATCCAAAATTTCACTAAGCATAAAACCACAAAGAAAAATCTATCTGTCAATTCAAGAGAATGAAGATTCAAGAGTAAAATGTTGTTATATAATTTCTCCTAGTTGCTCATATAAAGTATCAAATATGATTTCTCGCTATAAAAACCCATATATAATAGAAACACAGATTATCTCAATATCAAAAGTTTTCAATCCAAAATTTCACTAAGCATAAAACCACAAAGAAAAATCTATTTGTCAATTCAAGAGAATGAAGATTCAAGAGTAAAATGTTGTTATATAATTTCTCCTAGTTGCTCATATAAAGTATCAAATATGATTTCTCGCTATAAAAACCCATATACAATAGAAACACAGATTATCTCAATATCAAAAGTTTTCAATCCAAAATTTCACTAAGCATAAAACCACAAAGAAAAATCTATCTGTCAATTCAAGAGAATGAAGATTCAAGAGTAAAATATTGTTATATAATTTCTCCTAGTTGCTCATATAAAGTATCAAATATGATTTCTCGCTATAAAAACCCATATATAATAGAAACACAGATTATCTCAATATCAAAAGTTTTCAATCCAAAATTTCACTAAGCATAAAACCACAAAGAAAAATCTATCTGTCAATTCAAGAGAATGAAGATTCAAGAGTAAAATGTTGTTATATAATTTCTCCTAGTTGCTCATTTAAAATATCAAATATGATTTCTCGCTATAAAAACCCATATATAATAGAAACACAGATTATCTCAATATCAAAAGTTTTCAATCCAAAATTTCACTAAGCATAAAACCACAAAGAAAAATCTATCTGTCAATTCAAGAGAATGAAGATTCAAGAGTAAAATGTTGTTATATAATTTCTCCTAGTTGCTCATTTAAAATATCAAATATGATTTCTCGCTATAAAAACCCATATATAATAGAAACACAGATTATCTCAATATCAAAAGTTTTCAATCCAAAATTTCACTAAGCATAAAACCACAAAGAAAAATCTATTTGTCAATTCAAGAGAATGAAGATTCAAGAGTAAAATGTTGTTTTATAATTTCTCCTAGTTGCTCATTTAAAGTATCAAATATGATTTCTCGCTATAAAAACCCATATATAATAGAAACACAGATTATCTCAATATCAAAAGTTTTCAATCCAAAATTTCACTAAGCATAAAACCACAAAGAAAAATCTATCTGTCAATTCAAGAGAATGAAGATTCAAGAGTAAAATGTTGTTATATAATTTCTCCTAGTTGCTCATTTAAAATATCAAATATGATTTCTCGCTATAAAAACCCATATATAATAGAAACACAGATTATCTCAATATCAAAAGTTTTCAATCCAAAATTTCACTAAGCATAAAACCACAAAGAAAAATCTATCTGTCAATTCAAGAGAATGAAGATTCAAGAGTAAAATGTTGTTATATAATTTCTCCTAGTTGCTCATATAAAGTATCAAATATGATTTCTCGCTATAAAAACTTATATATAATAGAAACACAGATTATCTCAATATCAAAAGTTTTCAATCCAAAATTTCACTAAGCATAAAACCACAAAGAAAAATCTATCTGTCAATTCAAGAGAATGAAGATTCAAGAGTAAAATGTTGTTATATAATTTCTCCTAGTTGCTCATATAAAGTATCAAATATGATTTCTCGCTATAAAAACCCATATATAATAGAAACACAGATTATCTCAATATCAAAAGTTTTCAATCCAAAATTTCACTAAGCATAAAACCACAAAGAAAAATCTATTTGTCAATTCAAGAGAATGAAGATTCAAGAGTAAAATGTTGTTATATAATTTCTCCTAGTTGCTCATATAAAGTATCAAATATGATTTCTCGCTATAAAAACCCATATATAATAGAAACACAGATTATCTCAATATCAAAAGTTTTCAATCCAAAATTTCACTAAGCATAAAACCACAAAGAAAAATCTATCTGTCAATTCAAGAGAATGAAGATTCAAGAGTAAAATGTTGTTATATAATTTCTCCTAGTTGCTCATTTAAAGTATCAAATATGATTTCTCGCTATAAAAACCCATATATAATAGAAACACAGATTATCTCAATATCAAAAGTTTTCAATCCAAAATTTCACTAAGCATAAAACCACAAAGAAAAATCTATCTGTCAATTCAAGAGAATGAAGATTCAAGAGTAAAATGTTGTTATATAATTTCTCCTAGTTGCTCATATAAAGTATCAAATATGATTTCTCGCTATAAAAACCCATATATAATAGAAACACAGATTATCTCAATATCAAAAGTTTTCAATCCAAAATTTCACTAAGCATAAAACCACAAAGAAAAATCTATCTGTCAATTCAAGAGAATGAAGATTCAAGAGTAAAATGTTGTTATATAATTTCTCCTAGTTGCTCATTTAAAATATCAAATATGATTTCTCGCTATAAAAACCCATATATAATAGAAACACAGATTATCTCAATATCAAAAGTTTTCAACCCAAAATTTCACTAAGCATAAAACCACAAAGAAAAATCTATCTGTCAATTCAAGAGAATGAAGATTCAAGAGTAAAATGTTGTTATATAATTTCTCCTAGTTGCTCATTTAAAGTATCAAATATGATTTCTCGCTATAAAAACCCATATATAATAGAAACACAGATTATCTCAATATCAAAAGTTTTCAATCCAAAATTTCACTAAGCATAAAACCACAAAGAAAAATCTATCTGTCAATTCAAGAGAATGAAGATTCAAGAGTAAAATGTTGTTATATAATTTCTCCTAGTTGCTCATATAAAGTATCAAATATGATTTCTCGCTATAAAAACCCATATATAATAGAAACACAGATTATCTCAATATCAAAAGTTTTCAATCCAAAATTTCACTAAGCATAAAACCACAAAGAAAAATCTATCTGTCAATTCAAGAGAATGAAGATTCAAGAGTAAAATGTTGTTATATAATTTCTCCTAGTTGCTCATATAAAGTATCAAATATGATTTCTCGCTATAAAAACTTATATATAATAGAAACACAGATTATCTCAATATCAAAAGTTTTCAATCCAAAATTTCACTAAGCATAAAACCACAAAGAAAAATCTATCTGTCAATTCAAGAGAATGAAGATTCAAGAGTAAAATGTTGTTATATAATTTCTCCTAGTTGCTCATATAAAGTATCAAATATGATTTCTCGCTATAAAAACCCATATATAATAGAAACACAGATTATCTCAATATCAAAAGTTTTCAATCCAAAATTTCACTAAGCATAAAACCACAAAGAAAAATCTATTTGTCAATTCAAGAGAATGAAGATTCAAGAGTAAAATGTTGTTATATAATTTCTCCTAGTTGCTCATATAAAGTATCAAATATGATTTCTCGCTATAAAAACCCATATATAATAGAAACACAGATTATCTCAATATCAAAAGTTTTCAATCCAAAATTTCACTAAGCATAAAACCACAAAGAAAAATCTATCTGTCAATTCAAGAGAATGAAGATTCAAGAGTAAAATGTTGTTATTTAATTTCTCCTAGTTGCTCATTTAAAGTATCAAATATGATTTCTCGCTATAAAAACCCATATATAATAGAAACACAGATTATCTCAATATCAAAAGTTTTCAACCCAAAATTTCACTAAGCATAAAACCACAAAGAAAAATCTATCTGTCAATTCAAGAGAATGAAGATTCAAGAGTAAAATGTTGTTATATAATTTCTCCTAGTTGCTCATTTAAAGTATCAAATATGATTTCTCGCTATAAAAACCCATATATAATAGAAACACAGATTATCTCAATATCAAAAGTTTTCAATCCAAAATTTCACTAAGCATAAAACCACAAAGAAAAATCTATCTGTCAATTCAAGAGAATGAAGATTCAAGAGTAAAATGTTGTTATATAATTTCTCCTAGTTGCTCATATAAAGTATCAAATATGATTTCTCGCTATAAAAACCCATATATAATAGAAACACAGATTATCTCAATATCAAAAGTTTTCAATCCAAAATTTCACTAAGCATAAAACCACAAAGAAAAATCTATCTGTCAATTCAAGAGAATGAAGATTCAAGAGTAAAATGTTGTTATATAATTTCTCCTAGTTGCTCATATAAAGTATCAAATATGATTTCTCGCTATAAAAACCCATATATAATAGAAACACAGATTATCTCAATATCAAAAGTTTTCAATCCAAAATTTCACTAAGCATAAAACCACAAAGAAAAATCTATCTGTCAATTCAAGAGAATGAAGATTCAAGAGTAAAATGTTGTTATATAATTTCTCCTAGTTGCTCATATAAAGTATCAAATATGATTTCTCGCTATAAAAACCCATATATAATAGAAACACAGATTATCTCAATATCAAAAGTTTTCAATCCAAAATTTCACTAAGCATAAAACCACAAAGAAAAATCTATCTGTCAATTCTAGAGAATGAAGATTCAAGAGTAAAATGTTGTTATATAATTTCTCCTAGTTGCTCATTTAAAGTATCAAATATGATTTCTCGCTATAAAAACCCATATATAATAGAAACACAGATTATCTCAATATCAAAAGTTTTCAATCCAAAATTTCACTAAGCATAAAACCACAAAGAAAAATCTATCTGTCAATTCAAGAGAATGAAGATTCAAGAGTAAAATGTTGTTATATAATTTCTCCTAGTTGCTCATATAAAGTATCAAATATGATTTCTCGCTATAAAAACCCATATATAATAGAAACACAGATTATCTCAATATCAAAAGTTTTCAATCCAAAATTTCACTAAGCATAAAACCACAAAGAAAAATCTATCTGTCAATTCAAGAGAATGAAGATTCAAGAGTAAAATGTTGTTATATAATTTCTCCTAGTTGCTCATTTAAAATATCAAATATGATTTCTCGCTATAAAAACCCATATATAATAGAAACACAGATTATCTCAATATCAAAAGTTTTCAATCCAAAATTTCACTAAGCATAAAACCACAAAGAAAAATCTATCTGTCAATTCAAGAGAATGAAGATTCAAGAGTAAAATGTTGTTATATAATTTCTCCTAGTTGCTCATTTAAAGTATCAAATATGATTTCTCGCTATAAAAACCCATATATAATAGAAACACAGATTATCTCAATATCAAAAGTTTTCAATCCAAAATTTCACTAAGCATAAAACCACAAAGAAAAATCTATCTGTCAATTCAAGAGAATGAAGATTCAAGAGTAAAATGTTGTTATATAATTTCTCCTAGTTGCTCATTTAAAATATCAAATATGATTTCTCGCTTTAAAAACCCATATATAATAGAAACACAGATTATCTCAATATCAAAAGTTTTCAATCCAAAATTTCACTAAACATAAAACCACAAAGAAAAATCTATCTGTCAATTCAAGAGAATGAAGATTCAAGAGTAAAATGTTGTTATATAATTTCTCCTAGTTGCTCATTTAAAGTATCAAATATGATTTCTCGCTATAAAAACCCATATATAATAGAAACACAGATTATCTCAATATCAAAAGTTTTCAATCCAAAATTTCACTAAGCATAAAACCACAAAGAAAAATCTATCTGTCAATTCAAGAGAATGAAGATTCAAGAGTAAAATGTTGTTATATAATTTCTCCTAGTTGCTCATTTAAAGTATCAAATATGATTTCTCGCTATAAAAACCCATATATAATAGAAACACAGATTATCTCAATATCAAAAGTTTTCAATCCAAAATTTCACTAAGCATAAAACCACAAAGAAAAATCTATCTGTCAATTCAAGAGAATGAAGATTCAAGAGTAAAATGTTGTTATATAATTTCTCCTAGTTGCTCATTAAAAATATCAAATATGATTTCTCGCTTTAAAAACCCATATATAATAGAAACACAGATTATCTCAATATCAAAAGTTTTCAATCCAAAATTTCACTAAGCATAAAACCACAAAGAAAAATCTATCTGTCAATTCAAGAGAATGAAGATTCAAGAGTAAAATGTTGTTATATAATTTCTCCTAGTTGCTCATTTAAAGTATCAAATATGATTTCTCGCTATAAAAACCCATATATAATAGAAACACAGATTATCTCAATATCAAAAGTTTTCAATCCAAAATTTCACTAAGCATAAAACCACAAAGAAAAATCTATCTGTCAATTCTAGAGAATGAAGATTCAAGAGTAAAATGTTGTTATAAAATTTCTCCTAGTTGCTCATTTAAAATATCAAATATGATTTCTCGCTTTAAAAACCCATATATAATAGAAACACAGATTATCTCAATATCAAAAGTTTTCAATCCAAAATTTCACTAAGCATAAAACCACAAAGAAAAATCTATCTGTCAATTCAAGAGAATGAAGATTCAAGAGTAAAATGTTGTTATATAATTTCTCCTAGTTGCTCATTTAAAGTATCAAATATGATTTCTCGCTATAAAAACCCATATATAATAGAAACACAGATTATCTCAATATCAAAAGTTTTCAATCCAAAATTTCACTAAGCATAAAACCACAAAGAAAAATCTATCTGTCAATTCAAGAGAATGAAGATTCAAGAGTAAAATGTTGTTATATAATTTCTCCTAGTTGCTCATTTAAAGTATCAAATATGATTTCTCGCTATAAAAACCCATATATAATAGAAACACAGATTATCTCAATATCAAAAGTTTTCAATCCAAAATTTCACTAAGCATAAAACCACAAAGAAAAATCTATCCGTCAATTCAAGAGAATGAAGATTCAAGAGTAAAATGTTGTTATATAATTTCTCCTAGTTGCTCATATAAAGTATCAAATATGATTTCTCGCTATAAAAACCCATATACAATAGAAACACAGATTATCTCAATATCAAAAGTTTTCAATCCAAAATTTCACTAAGCATAAAACCACAAAGAAAAATCTATCTGTCAATTCAAGAGAATGAAGATTCAAGAGTAAAATGTTGTTATATAATTTCTCCTAGTTGCTCATATAAAGTATCAAATATGATTTCTCGCTATAAAAACCCATATATAATAGAAACACAGATTATCTCAATATCAAAAGTTTTCAATCCAAAATTTCACTAAGCATAAAACCACAAAGAAAAATCTATCTGTCAATTCAAGAGAATGAAGATTCAAGAGTAAAATGTTGTTATATAATTTCTCCTAGTTGCTCATTTAAAGTATCAAATATGATTTCTCGCTATAAAAACCCATATATAATAGAAACACAGATTATCTCAATATCAAAAGTTTTCAATCCAAAATTTCACTAAGCATAAAACCACAAAGAAAAATCTATCTGTCAATTCAAGAGAATGAAGATTCAAGAGTAAAATGTTGTTATATAATTTCTCCTAGTTGCTCATTAAAAATATCAAATATGATTTCTCGCTTTAAAAACCCATATATAATAGAAACACAGATTATCTCAATATCAAAAGTTTTCAATCCAAAATTTCACTAAGCATAAAACCACAAAGAAAAATCTATCTGTCAATTCAAGAGAATGAAGATTCAAGAGTAAAATGTTGTTATATAATTTCTCCTAGTTGCTCATTTAAAGTATCAAATATGATTTCTCGCTATAAAAACCCATATATAATAGAAACACAGATTATCTCAATATCAAAAGTTTTCAATCCAAAATTTCACTAAGCATAAAACCACAAAGAAAAATCTATCTGTCAATTCTAGAGAATGAAGATTCAAGAGTAAAATGTTGTTATAAAATTTCTCCTAGTTGCTCATTTAAAATATCAAATATGATTTCTCGCTTTAAAAACCCATATATAATAGAAACACAGATTATCTCAATATCAAAAGTTTTCAATCCAAAATTTCACTAAGCATAAAACCACAAAGAAAAATCTATCTGTCAATTCAAGAGAATGAAGATTCAAGAGTAAAATGTTGTTATATAATTTCTCCTAGTTGCTCATTTAAAGTATCAAATATGATTTCTCGCTATAAAAACCCATATATAATAGAAACACAGATTATCTCAATATCAAAAGTTTTCAATCCAAAATTTCACTAAGCATAAAACCACAAAGAAAAATCTATCTGTCAATTCAAGAGAATGAAGATTCAAGAGTAAAATGTTGTTATATAATTTCTCCTAGTTGCTCATTTAAAGTATCAAATATGATTTCTCGCTATAAAAACCCATATATAATAGAAACACAGATTATCTCAATATCAAAAGTTTTCAATCCAAAATTTCACTAAGCATAAAACCACAAAGAAAAATCTATCCGTCAATTCAAGAGAATGAAGATTCAAGAGTAAAATGTTGTTATATAATTTCTCCTAGTTGCTCATATAAAGTATCAAATATGATTTCTCGCTATAAAAACCCATATACAATAGAAACACAGATTATCTCAATATCAAAAGTTTTCAATCCAAAATTTCACTAAGCATAAAACCACAAAGAAAAATCTATCTGTCAATTCAAGAGAATGAAGATTCAAGAGTAAAATGTTGTTATATAATTTCTCCTAGTTGCTCATATAAAGTATCAAATATGATTTCTCGCTATAAAAACCCATATATAATAGAAACACAGATTATCTCAATATCAAAAGTTTTCAATCCAAAATTTCACTAAGCATAAAACCACAAAGAAAAATCTATCTGTCAATTCAAGAGAATGAAGATTCAAGAGTAAAATGTTGTTATATAATTTCTCCTAGTTGCTCATTTAAAGTATCAAATATGATTTCTCGCTATAAAAACCCATATATAATAGAAACACAGATTATCTCAATATCAAAAGTTTTCAATCCAAAATTTCACTAAGCATAAAACCACAAAGAAAAATCTATCTGTCAATTCAAGAGAATGAAGATTCAAGAGTAAAATGTTGTTATATAATTTCTCCTAGTTGCTCATTTAAAGTATCAAATATGATTTCTCGCTATAAAAACCCATATATAATAGAAACACAGATTATCTCAATATCAAAAGTTTTCAATCCAAAATTTCACTAAGCATAAAACCACAAAGAAAAATCTATCTGTCAATTCAAGAGAATGATGATTCAAGAGTAAAATGTTGTTATATAATTTCTCCTAGTTGCTCATTTAAAATATCAAATATGATTTCTCGCTATAAAAACCCATATATAATAGAAACACAGATTATCTCAATATCAAAAGTTTTCAATCCAAAATTTCACTAAGCATAAAACCACAAAGAAAAATCTATCTGTCAATTCAAGAGAATGAAGATTCAAGAGTAAAATGTTGTTATATAATTTCTCCTAGTTGCTCATTTAAAGTATCAAATATGATTTCTCGCTATAAAAACCCATATATAATAGAAACACAGATTATCTCAATATCAAAAGTTTTCAATCCAAAATTTCACTAAGCATAAAACCACAAAGAAAAATCTATCTGTCAATTCAAGAGAATGAAGATTCAAGAGTAAAATGTTGTTATATAATTTCTCCTAGTTGCTCATTAAAAATATCAAATATGATTTCTCGCTTTAAAAACCCATATATAATAGAAACACAGATTATCTCAATATCAAAAGTTTTCAATCCAAAATTTCACTAAGCATAAAACCACAAAGAAAAATCTATCTGTCAATTCAAGAGAATGAAGATTCAAGAGTAAAATGTTGTTATATAATTTCTCCTAGTTGCTCATTTAAAGTATCAAATATGATTTCTCGCTATAAAAACCCATATATAATAGAAACACAGATTATCTCAATATCAAAAGTTTTCAATCCAAAATTTCACTAAGCATAAAACCACAAAGAAAAATCTATCTGTCAATTCTAGAGAATGAAGATTCAAGAGTAAAATGTTGTTATAAAATTTCTCCTAGTTGCTCATTTAAAATATCAAATATGATTTCTCGCTTTAAAAACCCATATATAATAGAAACACAGATTATCTCAATATCAAAAGTTTTCAATCCAAAATTTCACTAAGCATAAAACCACAAAGAAAAATCTATCTGTCAATTCAAGAGAATGAAGATTCAAGAGTAAAATGTTGTTATATAATTTCTCCTAGTTGCTCATTTAAAGTATCAAATATGATTTCTCGCTATAAAAACCCATATATAATAGAAACACAGATTATCTCAATATCAAAAGTTTTCAATCCAAAATTTCACTAAGCATAAAACCACAAAGAAAAATCTATCTGTCAATTCAAGAGAATGAAGATTCAAGAGTAAAATGTTGTTATATAATTTCTCCTAGTTGCTCATTTAAAGTATCAAATATGATTTCTCGCTATAAAAACCCATATATAATAGAAACACAGATTATCTCAATATCAAAAGTTTTCAATCCAAAATTTCACTAAGCATAAAACCACAAAGAAAAATCTATCCGTCAATTCAAGAGAATGAAGATTCAAGAGTAAAATGTTGTTATATAATTTCTCCTAGTTGCTCATATAAAGTATCAAATATGATTTCTCGCTATAAAAACCCATATACAATAGAAACACAGATTATCTCAATATCAAAAGTTTTCAATCCAAAATTTCACTAAGCATAAAACCACAAAGAAAAATCTATCTGTCAATTCAAGAGAATGAAGATTCAAGAGTAAAATGTTGTTATATAATTTCTCCTAGTTGCTCATATAAAGTATCAAATATGATTTCTCGCTATAAAAACCCATATATAATAGAAACACAGATTATCTCAATATCAAAAGTTTTCAATCCAAAATTTCACTAAGCATAAAACCACAAAGAAAAATCTATCTGTCAATTCAAGAGAATGAAGATTCAAGAGTAAAATGTTGTTATATAATTTCTCCTAGTTGCTCATTTAAAGTATCAAATATGATTTCTCGCTATAAAAACCCATATATAATAGAAACACAGATTATCTCAATATCAAAAGTTTTCAATCCAAAATTTCACTAAGCATAAAACCACAAAGAAAAATCTATCTGTCAATTCAAGAGAATGAAGATTCAAGAGTAAAATGTTGTTATATAATTTCTCCTAGTTGCTCATATAAAGTATCAAATATGATTTCTCGCTATAAAAACCCATATATAATAGAAACACAGATTATCTCAATATCAAAAGTTTTCAATCCAAAATTTCACTAAGCATAAAACCACAAAGAAAAATCTATCTGTCAATTCAAGAGAATGAAGATTCAAGAGTAAAATGTTGTTATATAATTTCTCCTAGTTGCTCATATAAAGTATCAAATATGATTTCTCGCTATAAAAACCCATATATAATAGAAACACAGATTATCTCAATATCAAAAGTTTTCAATCCAAAATTTCACTAAGCATAAAACCACAAAGAAAAATCTATCTGTCAATTCAAGAGAATGAAGATTCAAGAGTAAAATGTTGTTATATAATTTCTCCTAGTTGCTCATTTAAAGTATCAAATATGATTTCTCGCTATAAAAACCCATATATAATAGAAACACAGATTATCTCAATATCAAAAGTTTTCAATCCAAAATTTCACTAAGCATAAAACCACAAAGAAAAATCTATCTGTCAATTCAAGAGAATGAAGATTCAAGAGTAAAATGTTGTTATATAATTTCTCCTAGTTGCTCATTTAAAATATCAAATATGATTTCTCGCTATAAAAACCCATATATAATAGAAACACAGATTATCTCAATATCAAAAGTTTTCAATCCAAAATTTCACTAAGCATAAAACCACAAAGAAAAATCTATCTGTCAATTCAAGAGAATGAAGATTCAAGAGTAAAATGTTGTTATATAATTTCTCCTAGTTGCTCATTTAAAATATCAAATATGATTTCTCGCTATAAAAACCCATATATAATAGAAACACAGATTATCTCAATATCAAAAGTTTTCAATCCAAAATTTCACTAAGCATAAAACCACAAAGAAAAATCTATCTGTCAATTCAAGAGAATGAAGATTCAAGAGTAAAATGTTGTTATATAATTTCTCCTAGTTGCTCATTTAAAATATCAAATATGATTTCTCGCTATAAAAACCCATATATAATAGAAACACAGATTATCTCAATATCAAAAGTTTTCAATCCAAAATTTCACTAAGCATAAAACCACAAAGAAAAATCTATCTGTCAATTCAAGAGAATGAAGATTCAAGAGTAAAATGTTGTTATATAATTTCTCCTAGTTGCTCATTTAAAATATCAAATATGATTTCTCGCTATAAAAACCCATATATAATAGAAACACAGATTATCTCAATATCAAAAGTTTTCAATCCAAAATTTCACTAAGCATAAAACCACAAAGAAAAATCTATCTGTCAATTCAAGAGAATGAAGATTAAAGAGTAAAATGTTGTTATATAATTTCTCCTAGTCGCTCATTTAAAGTATCAAATATGATTTCTCGCTATAAAAACCCATATATAATAGAAACACAGATTATCTCAATATCAAAAGTTTTCAATCCAAAATTTCACTAAGCATAAAACCACAAAGAAAAATCTATCTGTCAATTCAAGAGAATGAAGATTCAAGAGTAAAATGTTGTTATATAATTTCTCCTAGTTGCTCATTTAAAATATCAAATATGATTTCTCGCTATAAAAACCCATATATAATAGAAACACAGATTATCTCAATATCAAAAGTTTTCAATCCAAAATTTCACTAAGCATAAAACCACAAAGAAAAATCTATCTGTCAATTCAAGAGAATGAAGATTCAAGAGTAAAATGTTGTTATATAATTTCTCCTAGTTGCTCATTTAAAATATCAAATATGATTTCTCGCTATAAAAACCCATATATAATAGAAACACAGATTATCTCAATATCAAAAGTTTTCAATCCAAAATTTCACTAAGCATAAAACCATAAAGAAAAATCTATCTGTCAATTCAAGAGAATGAAGATTCAAGAGTAAAATGTTGTTATATAATTTCTCCTAGTTGCTCATATAAAGTATCAAATATGATTTCTCGCTATAAAAACCCATATATAATAGAAACACAGATTATCTCAATATCAAAAGTTTTCAATCCAAAATTTCACTAAGCATAAAACCACAAAGAAAAATCTATCTGTCAATTCAAGAGAATGAAGATTCAAAAGTAAAATGTTGTTATATAATTTCTCCTAGTTGCTCATTTAAAATATCAAATATGATTTCTCGCTATAAAAACCCATATATAATAGAAACACAGATTATCTCAATATCAAAAGTTTTCAATCCAAAATTTCACTAAGCATAAAACCACAAAGAAAAATCTATCTGTCAATTCAAGAGAATGAAGATTCAAGAGTAAAATGTTGTTATATAATTTCTCCTAGTTGCTCATATAAAGTCTCAAATATGATTTCTCGCTATAAAAACCCATATATAATAGAAACACAGATTATCTCAATATCAAAAGTTTTCAATCCAAAATTTCACTAAGCATAAAACCACAAAGAAAAATCTATCTGTCAATTCAAGAGAATGAAGATTCAAGAGTAAAATGTTGTTATATAATTTCTCCTAGTTGCTCATATAAAGTATCAAATATGATTTCTCGCTATAAAAACCCATATATAATAGAAACACAGATTATCTCAATATCAAAAGTTTTCAATCCAAAATTTCACTAAGCATAAAACCACAAAGAAAAATCTATCTGTCAATTCAAGAGAATGAAGATTCAAGAGTAAAATGTTGTTATATAATTTCTCCTAGTTGCTCATATAAAGTATCAAATATGATTCCTCGCTATAAAAACCCATATATAATAGAAACACAGATTATCTCAATATCAAAAGTTTTCAATCCAAAATTTCACTAAGCATAAAACCACAAAGAAAAATCTATCTGTCAATTCAAGAGAATGAAGATTCAAGAGTAAAATGTTGTTATATAATTTCTCCTAGTTGCTCATTTAAAGTATCAAATATGATTTCTCGCTATAAAAACCCATATATAATAGAAACACAGATTATCTCAATATCAAAAGTTTTCAATCCAAAATTTCACTAAGCATAAAACCACAAAGAAAAATCTATCTGTCAATTCAAGAGAATGAAGATTCAAGAGTAAAATGTTGTTATATAATTTCTCCTAGTTGCTCATTTAAAGTATCAAATATGATTTCT
>CAUEGK010000041.1:0-20279 GCA_958496155.1 Sisyra nigra
GAGAATGAAGATTCAAGAGTAAAATGTTGTTATATATTTTCTCCTAGTTGCTCATTTAAAGTATCAAATATGATTTCTCGCTATAAAAACCCGTATATAATAGAAACACAGATTATCTTAATATCAAAAGTTTTCAATCCAAAATTTCACTAATCATAAAACCACAAAGAAAAATCTATGTGTCAATTCAAGAGAATGAAGATTCAAGAGTAAAATGTTGTTATATAATTTCTCCTAGTTGCTCATTTAAAGTATCAAATATGATTTCTCGCTATAAAAAACCCGTATATAATAGAAACACAGATTATCTCAATATCAAAAGTTTTCAATCCAAAATTTCACTAATCATAAAACCACAAAGAAAAATCTATGTGTCAATTCAAGAGAATGAAGATTCAAGAGTAAAATGTTGTTATATAATTTCTCCTAGTTGCTCATTTAAAGTATCAAATATGATTTCTCGCTATAAAAACCCGTATATAATAGAAACACAGATTATCTCAATATCAAAAGTTTTCAATCCAAAATTTCACTAATCATAAAACCACAAAGAAAAATCTATGTGTCAATTCAAGAGAATGAAGATTCAAGAGTAAAATGTTGTTATATAATTTCTCCTAGTTGCTCATTTAAAGTATCAAATATGATTTCTCGCTATAAAAACCCGTATATAATAGAAACACAGATTATCTCAATATCAAAAGTTTTCAATCCAAAATTTCACTAATCATAAAACCACAAAGAAAAATCTATGTGTCAATTCAAGAGAATGAAGATTCAAGAGTAAAATGTTGTTATATAATTTCTCCTAGTTGCTCATTTAAAGTATCAAATATGATTTCTCGCTATAAAAACCCATATATAATAGAAACACAGATTATCTCAATATCAAAAGTTTTCAATCCAAAATTTCACTAATCATAAAACCACAAAGAAAAATCTATGTGTCAATTCAAGAGAATGAAGATTCAAGAGTAAAATGTTGTTATATAATTTCTCCTAGTTGCTCATTTAAAGTATCAAATATGATTTCTCGCTATAAAAACCCATATATAATAGAAACACAGATTATCTCAATATCAAAAGTTTTCAATCCAAAATTTCACTAATCATAAAACCACAAAGAAAAATCTATGTGTCAATTCAAGAGAATGAAGATTCAAGAGTAAAATGTTGTTATATAATTTCTCCTAGTTGCTCATTTAAAGTATCAAATATGATTTCTCGCTATAAAAACCCATATATAATAGAAACACAGATTATCTCAATATCAAAAGTTTTCAATCCAAAATTTCACTAATCATAAAACCACAAAGAAAAATCTATGTGTCAATTCAAGAGAATGAAGATTCAAGAGTAAAATGTTGTTATATAATTTCTCCTAGTTGCTCATTTAAAGTATCAAATATGATTTCTCGCTATAAAAACCCATATATAATAGAAACACAGATTATCTCAATATCAAAAGTTTTCAATCCAAAATTTCACTAATCATAAAACCACAAAGAAAAATCTATGTGTCAATTCAAGAGAATGAAGATTCAAGAGTAAAATGTTGTTATATAATTTCTCCTAGTTGCTCATTTAAAGTATCAAATATGATTTCTCGCTATAAAAACCCATATATAATAGAAACACAGATTATCTCAATATCAAAAGTTTTCAATCCAAAATTTCACTAATCATAAAACCACAAAGAAAAATCTATGTGTCAATTCAAGAGAATGAAGATTCAAGAGTAAAATGTTGTTATATAATTTCTCCTAGTTGCTCATTTAAAGTATCAAATATGATTTCTCGCTATAAAAACCCATATATAATAGAAACACAGATTATCTCAATATCAAAAGTTTTCAATCCAAAATTTCACTAATCATAAAACCACAAAGAAAAATCTATGCTGTCAATTCAAGAGAATGAAGATTCAAGAGTAAAATGTTGTTATATAATTTCTCCTAGTTGCTCATTTAAAGTATCAAATATGATTTCTCGCTATAAAAACCCGTATATAATAGAAACACAGATTATCTCAATATCAAAAGTTTTCAATCCAAAATTTCACTAATCATAAAACCACAAAGAAAAATCTATGTGTCAATTCAAGAGAATGAAGATTCAAGAGTAAAATGTTGTTATATAATTTCTCCTAGTTGCTCATTTAAAGTATCAAATATGATTTCTCGCTATAAAAACCCATATATAATAGAAACACAGATTATCTCAATATCAAAAGTTTTCAATCCAAAATTTCACTAATCATAAAACCACAAAGAAAAATCTATGTGTCAATTCAAGAGAATGAAGATTCAAGAGTAAAATGTTGTTATATAATTTCTCCTAGTTGCTCATTTAAAGTATCAAATATGATTTCTCGCTATAAAAACCCATATATAATAGAAACACAGATTATCTCAATATCAAAAGTTTTCAATCCAAAATTTCACTAATCATAAAACCACAAAGAAAAATCTATGTGTCAATTCAAGAGAATGAAGATTCAAGAGTAAAATGTTGTTATATAATTTCTCCTAGTTGCTCATTTAAAGTATCAAATATGATTTCTCGCTATAAAAACCCGTATATAATAGAAACACAGATTATCTCAATATCAAAAGTTTTCAATCCAAAATTTCACTAATCATAAAACCACAAAGAAAAATCTATGTGTCAATTCAAGAGAATGAAGATTCAAGAGTAAAATGTTGTTATATAATTTCTCCTAGTTGCTCATTTAAAGTATCAAATATGATTTCTCGCTATAAAAACCCGTATATAATAGAAACACAGATTATCTCAATGTCAAAGGTTTTCAATCCAAAATTTCACTAATCATAAAACCACAAAGAAAAATCTATGTGTCAATTCAAGAGAATGAAGATTCAAGAGTAAAATGTTGTTATATAATTTCTCCTAGTTGCTCATTTAAAGTATCAAATATGATTTCTCGCTATAAAAACCCATATATAATAGAAACACAGATTATCTCAATATCAAAAGTTTTCAATCCAAAATTTCACTAATCATAAAACCACAAAGAAAAATCTATGTGTCAATTCAAGAGAATGAAGATTCAAGAGTAAAATGTTGTTATATAATTTCTCCTAGTTGCTCATTTAAAGTATCAAATATGATTTCTCGCTATAAAAACCCATATATAATAGAAACACAGATTATCTCAATATCAAAAGTTTTCAATCCAAAATTTCATTAATCATAAAACCACAAAGAAAAATCTATGTGTCAATTCAAGAGAATGAAGATTCAAGAGTAAAATGTTGTTATATAATTTCTCCTAGTTGCTCATTTAAAGTATCAAATATGATTTCTCGCTATAAAAACCCATATATAATAGAAACACAGATTATCTCAATATCAAAAGTTTTCAATCCAAAATTTCACTAATCATAAAACCACAAAGAAAAATCTATGTGTCAATTCAAGAGAATGAAGATTCAAGAGTAAAATGTTGTTATATAATTTCTCCTAGTTGCTCATTTAAAGTATCAAATATGATTTCTCGCTATAAAAACCCATATATAATAGAAACACAGATTATCTCAATATCAAAAGTTTTCAATCCAAAATTTCACTAATCATAAAACCACAAAGAAAAATCTATGTGTCAATTCAAGAGAATGAAGATTCAAGAGTAAAATGTTGTTATATAATTTCTCCTAGTTGCTCATTTAAAGTATCAAATATGATTTCTCGCTATAAAAACCCATATATAATAGAAACACAGATTATCTCAATATCAAAAGTTTTCAATCCAAAATTTCACTAATCATAAAACCACAAAGAAAAATCTATGTGTCAATTCAAGAGAATGAAGATTCAAGAGTAAAATGTTGTTATATAATTTCTCCTAGTTGCTCATTTAAAGTATCAAATATGATTTCTCGCTATAAAAACCCGTATATAATAGAAACACAGATTATCTCAATATCAAAAGTTTTCAATCCAAAATTTCACTAATCATAAAACCACAAAGAAAAATCTATGTGTCAATTCAAGAGAATGAAGATTCAAGAGTAAAATGTTGTTATATAATTTCTCCTAGTTGCTCATTTAAAGTATCAAATATGATTTCTCGCTATAAAAACCCGTATATAATAGAAACACAGATTATCTCAATGTCAAAGGTTTTCAATCCAAAATTTCACTAATCATAAAACCACAAAGAAAAATCTATGTGTCAATTCAAGAGAATGAAGATTCAAGAGTAAAATGTTGTTATATATTTTCTCCTAGTTGCTCATTTAAAGTATCAAATATGATTTCTCGCTATAAAAACCCGTATATAATAGAAACACAGATTATCTCAATGTCAAAGGTTTTCAATCCAAAATTTCACTAATCATAAAACCACAAAGAAAAATCTATGTGTCAATTCAAGAGAATGAAGATTCAAGAGTAAAATGTTGTTATATAATTTCTCCTAGTTGCTCATTTAAAGTATCAAATATGATTTCTCGCTATAAAAACCCATATATAATAGAAACACAGATTATCTCAATATCAAAAGTTTTCAATCCAAAATTTCACTAATCATAAAACCACAAAGAAAAATCTATGTGTCAATTCAAGAGAATGAAGATTCAAGAGTAAAATGTTGTTATATAATTTCTCCTAGTTGCTCATTTAAAGTATCAAATATGATTTCTCGCTATAAAAACCCATATATAATAGAAACACAGATTATCTCAATATCAAAAGTTTTCAATCCAAAATTTCACTAATCATAAAACCACAAAGAAAAATCTATGTGTCAATTCAAGAGAATGAAGATTCAAGAGTAAAATGTTGTTATATAATTTCTCCTAGTTGCTCATTTAAAGTATCAAATATGATTTCTCGCTATAAAAACCCATATATAATAGAAACACAGATTATCTCAATATCAAAAGTTTTCAATCCAAAATTTCACTAATCATAAAACCACAAAGAAAAATCTATGTGTCAATTCAAGAGAATGAAGATTCAAGAGTAAAATGTTGTTATATAATTTCTCCTAGTTGCTCATTTAAAGTATCAAATATGATTTCTCGCTATAAAAACCCATATATAATAGAAACACAGATTATCTCAATATCAAAAGTTTTCAATCCAAAATTTCACTAATTATAAAACCACAAAGAAAAATCTATGTGTCAATTCAAGAGAATGAAGATTCAAGAGTAAAATGTTGTTATATAATTTCTCCTAGTTGCTCATTTAAAGTATCAAATATGATTTCTCGCTATAAAAACCCATATATAATAGAAACACAGATTATCTCAATATCAAAAGTTTTCAATCCAAAATTTCACTAATCATAAAACCACAAAGAAAAATCTATGTGTCAATTCAAGAGAATGAAGATTCAAGAGTAAAATGTTGTTATATAATTTCTCCTAGTTGCTCATTTAAAGTATCAAATATGATTTCTCGCTATAAAAACCCGTATATAATAGAAACACAGATTATCTCAATGTCAAAGGTTTTCAATCCAAAATTTCACTAATCATAAAACCACAAAGAAAAATCTATGTGTCAATTCAAGAGAATGAAGATTCAAGAGTAAAATGTTGTTATATAATTTCTCCTAGTTGCTCATTTAAAGTATCAAATATGATTTCTCGCTATAAAAACCCATATATAATAGAAACACAGATTATCTCAATATCAAAAGTTTTCAATCCAAAATTTCACTAATCATAAAACCACAAAGAAAAATCTATGTGTCAATTCAAGAGAATGAAGATTCAAGAGTAAAATGTTGTTATATAATTTCTCCTAGTTGCTCATTTAAAGTATCAAATATGATTTCTCGCTATAAAAACCCATATATAATAGAAACACAGATTATCTCAATATCAAAAGTTTTCAATCCAAAATTTCACTAATCATAAAACCACAAAGAAAAATCTATGTGTCAATTCAAGAGAATGAAGATTCAAGAGTAAAATGTTGTTATATAATTTCTCCTAGTTGCTCATTTAAAGTATCAAATATGATTTCTCGCTATAAAAACCCGTATATAATAGAAACACAGATTATCTCAATGTCAAAGGTTTTCAATCCAAAATTTCACTAATCATAAAACCACAAAGAAAAATCTATGTGTCAATTCAAGAGAATGAAGATTCAAGAGTAAAATGTTGTTATATAATTTCTCCTAGTTGCTCATTTAAAGTATCAAATATGATTTCTCGCTATAAAAACCCATATATAATAGAAACACAGATTATCTCAATATCAAAAGTTTTCAATCCAAAATTTCACTAATCATAAAACCACAAAGAAAAATCTATGTGTCAATTCAAGAGAATGAAGATTCAAGAGTAAAATGTTGTTATATAATTTCTCCTAGTTGCTCATTTAAAGTATCAAATATGATTTCTCGCTATAAAAACCCGTATATAATAGAAACACAGATTATCTCAATATCAAAAGTTTTCAATCCAAAATTTCACTAATCATAAAACCACAAAGAAAAATCTATGTGTCAATTCAAGAGAATGAAGATTCAAGAGTAAAATGTTGTTATATAATTTCTCCTAGTTGCTCATTTAAAGTATCAAATATGATTTCTCGCTATAAAAACCCGTATATAATAGAAACACAGATTATCTCAATGTCAAAGGTTTTCAATCCAAAATTTCACTAATCATAAAACCACAAAGAAAAATCTATGTGTCAATTCAAGAGAATGAAGATTCAAGAGTAAAATGTTGTTATATAATTTTTCCTAGTTGCTCATTTAAAGTATCAAATATGATTTCTCGCTATAAAAACCCATATATAATAGAAACACAGATTATCTCAATATCAAAAGTTTTCAATCCAAAATTTCACTAATCATAAAACCACAAAGAAAAATCTATGTGTCAATTCAAGAGAATGAAGATTCAAGAGTAAAATGTTGTTATATAATTTCTCCTAGTTGCTCATTTAAAGTATCAAATATGATTTCTCGCTATAAAAACCCGTATATAATAGAAACACAGATTATCTCAATGTCAAAGGTTTTCAATCCAAAATTTCACTAATCATAAAACCACAAAGAAAAATCTATGTGTCAATTCAAGAGAATGAAGATTCAAGAGTAAAATGTTGTTATATAATTTTTCCTAGTTGCTCATTTAAAGTATCAAATATGATTTCTCGCTATAAAAACCCATATATAATAGAAACACAGATTATCTCAATATCAAAAGTTTTCAATCCAAAATTTCACTAATCATAAAACCACAAAGAAAAATCTATGTGTCAATTCAAGAGAATGAAGATTCAAGAGTAAAATGTTGTTATATAATTTCTCCTAGTTGCTCATTTAAAGTATCAAATATGATTTCTCGCTATAAAAACCCATATATAATAGAAACACAGATTATCTCAATATCAAAAGTTTTCAATCCAAAATTTCACTAATCATAAAACCACAAAGAAAAATCTATGTGTCAATTCAAGAGAATGAAGATTCAAGAGTAAAATGTTGTTATATAATTTCTCCTAGTTGCTCATTTAAAGTATCAAATATGATTTCTCGCTATAAAAACCCATATATAATAGAAACACAGATTATCTCAATATCAAAAGTTTTCAATCCAAAATTTCACTAATCATAAAACCACAAAGAAAAATCTATGTGTCAATTCAAGAGAATGAAGATTCAAGAGTAAAATGTTGTTATATAATTTCTCCTAGTTGCTCATTTAAAGTATCAAATATGATTTCTCGCTATAAAAACCCATATATAATAGAAACACAGATTATCTCAATATCAAAAGTTTTCAATCCAAAATTTCACTAATCATAAAACCACAAAGAAAAATCTATGTGTCAATTCAAGAGAATGAAGATTCAAGAGTAAAATGTTGTTATATAATTTCTCCTAGTTGCTCATTTAAAGTATCAAATATGATTTCTCGCTATAAAAACCCATATATAATAGAAACACAGATTATCTCAATATCAAAAGTTTTCAATCCAAAATTTCACTAATCATAAAACCACAAAGAAAAATCTATCTGTCAATTCAAGAGAATGAAGATTCAAGAGTAAAATGTTGTTATATAATTTCTCCTAGTTGCTCATTTAAAGTATCAAATATGATTTCTCGCTATAAAAACCCGTATATAATAGAAACACAGATTATCTCAATATCAAAAGTTTTCAATCCAAAATTTCACTAATCATAAAACCACAAAGAAAAATCTATCTGTCAATTCAAGAGAATGAAGATTCAAGAGTAAAATGTTGTTATATATTTTCTCCTAGTTGCTCATTTAAAGTATCAAATATGATTTCTCGCTATAAAAACCCGTATATAATAGAAACACAGATTATCTTAATATCAAAAGTTTTCAATCCAAAATTTCACTAATCATAAAACCACAAAGAAAAATCTATGTGTCAATTCAAGAGAATGAAGATTCAAGAGTAAAATGTTGTTATATAATTTCTCCTAGTTGCTCATTTAAAGTATCAAATATGATTTCTCGCTATAAAAACCCGTATATAATAGAAACACAGATTATCTCAATATCAAAAGTTTTCAATCCAAAATTTCACTAATCATAAAACCACAAAGAAAAATCTATGTGTCAATTCAAGAGAATGAAGATTCAAGAGTAAAATGTTGTTATATAATTTCTCCTAGTTGCTCATTTAAAGTATCAAATATGATTTCTCGCTATAAAAACCCATATATAATAGAAACACAGATTATCTCAATATCAAAAGTTTTCAATCCAAAATTTCACTAATCATAAAACCACAAAGAAAAATCTATGTGTCAATTCAAGAGAATGAAGATTCAAGAGTAAAATGTTGTTATATAATTTCTCCTAGTTGCTCATTTAAAGTATCAAATATGATTTCTCGCTATAAAAACCCGTATATAATAGAAACACAGATTATCTCAATGTCAAAGGTTTTCAATCCAAAATTTCACTAATCATAAAACCACAAAGAAAAATCTATGTGTCAATTCAAGAGAATGAAGATTCAAGAGTAAAATGTTGTTATATAATTTCTCCTAGTTGCTCATTTAAAGTATCAAATATGATTTCTCGCTATAAAAACCCATATATAATAGAAACACAGATTATCTCAATATCAAAAGTTTTCAATCCAAAATTTCACTAATCATAAAACCACAAAGAAAAATCTATGTGTCAATTCAAGAGAATGAAGATTCAAGAGTAAAATGTTGTTATATAATTTCTCCTAGTTGCTCATTTAAAGTATCAAATATGATTTCTCGCTATAAAAACCCATATATAATAGAAACACAGATTATCTCAATATCAAAAGTTTTCAATCCAAAATTTCACTAATCATAAAACCACAAAGAAAAATCTATGTGTCAATTCAAGAGAATGAAGATTCAAGAGTAAAATGTTGTTATATAATTTCTCCTAGTTGCTCATTTAAAGTATCAAATATGATTTCTCGCTATAAAAACCCATATATAATAGAAACACAGATTATCTCAATATCAAAAGTTTTCAATCCAAAATTTCACTAATCATAAAACCACAAAGAAAAATCTATGTGTCAATTCAAGAGAATGAAGATTCAAGAGTAAAATGTTGTTATATAATTTCTCCTAGTTGCTCATTTAAAGTATCAAATATGATTTCTCGCTATAAAAACCCATATATAATAGAAACACAGATTATCTCAATATCAAAAGTTTTCAATCCAAAATTTCACTAATCATAAAACTACAAAGAAAAATCTATGTGTCAATTCAAGAGAATGAAGATTCAAGAGTAAAATGTTGTTATATAATTTCTCCTAGTTGCTCATTTAAAGTATCAAATATGATTTCTCGCTATAAAAACCCATATATAATAGAAACACAGATTATCTCAATATCAAAAGTTTTCAATCCAAAATTTCACTAATCATAAAACCACAAAGAAAAATCTATCTGTCAATTCAAGAGAATGAAGATTCAAGAGTAAAATGTTGTTATATAATTTCTCCTAGTTGCTCATTTAAAGTATCAAATATGATTTCTCGCTATAAAAACCCGTATATAATAGAAACACAGATTATCTCAATATCAAAAGTTTTCAATCCAAAATTTCACTAATCATAAAACCACAAAGAAAAATCTATCTGTCAATTCAAGAGAATGAAGATTCAAGAGTAAAATGTTGTTATATATTTTCTCCTAGTTGCTCATTTAAAGTATCAAATATGATTTTTCGCTATAAAAACCCGTATATAATAGAAACACAGATTATCTTAATATCAAAAGTTTTCAATCCAAAATTTCACTAATCATAAAACCACAAAGAAAAATCTATGTGTCAATTCAAGAGAATGAAGATTCAAGAGTAAAATGTTGTTATATAATTTCTCCTAGTTGCTCATTTAAAGTATCAAATATGATTTCTCGCTATAAAAACCCATATATAATAGAAACACAGATTATCTCAATGTCAAAGGTTTTCAATCCAAAATTTCACTAATCATAAAACCACAAAGAAAAATCTATGTGTCAATTCAAGAGAATGAAGATTCAAGAGTAAAATGTTGTTATATAATTTCTCCTAGTTGCTCATTTAAGGTATCAAATATGATTTCTCGCTATAAAAACCCATATATAATAGAAACACAGATTATCTCAATATCAAAAGTTTTCAATCCAAAATTTCACTAATCATAAAACCACAAAGAAAAATCTATGTGTCAATTCAAGAGAATGAAGATTCAAGAGTAAAATGTTGTTATATAATTTCTCCTAGTTGCTCATTTAAAGTATCAAATATGATTTCTCGCTATAAAAACCCATATATAATAGAAACACAGATTATCTCAATATCAAAAGTTTTCAATCCAAAATTTCACTAATCATAAAACCACAAAGAAAAATCTATGTGTCAATTCAAGAGAATGAAGATTCAAGAGTAAAATGTTGTTATATAATTTCTCCTAGTTGCTCATTTAAAGTATCAAATATGATTTCTCGCTATAAAAACCCGTATATAATAGAAACACAGATTATCTCAATATCAAAAGTTTTCAATCCAAAATTTCACTAATCATAAAACCACAAAGAAAAATCTATGTGTCAATTCAAGAGAATGAAGATTCAAGAGTAAAATGTTGTTATATAATTTCTCCTAGTTGCTCATTTAAAGTATCAAATATGATTTCTCGCTATAAAAACCCGTATATAATAGAAACACAGATTATCTCAATGTCAAAGGTTTTCAATCCAAAATTTCACTAATCATAAAACCACAAAGAAAAATCTATGTGTCAATTCAAGAGAATGAAGATTCAAGAGTAAAATGTTGTTATATAATTTCTCCTAGTTGCTCATTTAAAGTATCAAATATGATTTCTCGCTATAAAAACCCATATATAATAGAAACACAGATTATCTCAATATCAAAAGTTTTCAATCCAAAATTTCACTAATCATAAAACCACAAAGAAAAATCTATGTGTCAATTCAAGAGAATGAAGATTCAAGAGTAAAATGTTGTTATATAATTTCTCCTAGTTGCTCATTTAAAGTATCAAATATGATTTCTCGCTATAAAAACCCATATATAATAGAAACACAGATTATCTCAATATCAAAAGTTTTCAATCCAAAATTTCACTAATCATAAAACCACAAAGAAAAATCTATGTGTCAATTCAAGAGAATGAAGATTCAAGAGTAAAATGTTGTTATATAATTTCTCCTAGTTGCTCATTTAAAGTATCAAATATGATTTCTCGCTATAAAAACCCGTATATAATAGAAACACAGATTATCTCAATATCAAAAGTTTTCAATCCAAAATTTCACTAATCATAAAACCACAAAGAAAAATCTATGTGTCAATTCAAGAGAATGAAGATTCAAGAGTAAAATGTTGTTATATAATTTCTCCTAGTTGCTCATTTAAAGTATCAAATATGATTTCTCGCTATAAAAACCCATATATAATAGAAACACAGATTATCTCAATATCAAAAGTTTTCAATCCAAAATTTCATTAATCATAAAACCACAAAGAAAAATCTATGTGTCAATTCAAGAGAATGAAGATTCAAGAGTAAAATGTTGTTATATAATTTCTCCTAGTTGCTCATTTAAAGTATCAAATATGATTTCTCGCTATAAAAACCCATATATAATAGAAACACAGATTATCTCAATATCAAAAGTTTTCAATCCAAAATTTCACTAATCATAAAACCACAAAGAAAAATCTATGTGTCAATTCAAGAGAATGAAGATTCAAGAGTAAAATGTTGTTATATAATTTCTCCTAGTTGCTCATTTAAAGTATCAAATATGATTTCTCGCTATAAAAACCCATATATAATAGAAACACAGATTATCTCAATATCAAAAGTTTTCAATCCAAAATTTCACTAATCATAAAACCACAAAGAAAAATCTATGTGTCAATTCAAGAGAATGAAGATTCAAGAGTAAAATGTTGTTATATAATTTCTCCTAGTTGCTCATTTAAAGTATCAAATATGATTTCTCGCTATAAAAACCCATATATAATAGAAACACAGATTATCTCAATATCAAAAGTTTTCAATCCAAAATTTCATTAATCATAAAACCACAAAGAAAAATCTATGTGTCAATTCAAGAGAATGAAGATTCAAGAGTAAAATGTTGTTATATAATTTCTCCTAGTTGCTCATTTAAAGTATCAAATATGATTTCTCGCTATAAAAACCCATATATAATAGAAACACAGATTATCTCAATATCAAAAGTTTTCAATCCAAAATTTCACTAATCATAAAACCACAAAGAAAAATCTATGTGTCAATTCAAGAGAATGAAAATTCAAGAGTAAAATGTTGTTATATAATTTCTCCTAGTTGCTCATTTAAAGTATCAAATATGATTTCTCGCTATAAAAACCCATATATAATAGAAACACAGATTATCTCAATGTCAAAGGTTTTCAATCCAAAATTTCACTAATCATAAAACCACAAAGAAAAATCTATGTGTCAATTCAAGAGAATGAAGATTCAAGAGTAAAATGTTGTTATATAATTTCTCCTAGTTGCTCATTTAAAGTATCAAATATGATTTCTCGCTATAAAAACCCATATATAATAGAAACACAGATTATCTCAATGTCAAAGGTTTTCAATCCAAAATTTCACTAATCATAAAACCACAAAGAAAAATCTATGTGTCAATTCAAGAGAATGAAGATTCAAGAGTAAAATGTTGTTATATAATTTCTCCTAGTTGCTCATTTAAAGTATCAAATATGATTTCTCGCTATAAAAACCCATATATAATAGAAACACAGATTATCTCAATATCAAAAGTTTTCAATCCAAAATTTCACTAATCATAAAACCACAAAGAAAAATCTATGTGTCAATTCAAGAGAATGAAGATTCAAGAGTAAAATGTTGTTATATAATTTCTCCTAGTTGCTCATTTAAAGTATCAAATATGATTTCTCGCTATAAAAACCCATATATAATAGAAACACAGATTATCTCAATATCAAAAGTTTTCAATCCAAAATTTCACTAATCATAAAACCACAAAGAAAAATCTATGTGTCAATTCAAGAGAATGAAGATTCAAGAGTAAAATGTTGTTATATAATTTCTCCTAGTTGCTCATTTAAAGTATCAAATATGATTTCTCGCTATAAAAACCCATATATAATAGAAACACAGATTATCTCAATATCAAAAGTTTTCAATCCAAAATTTCACTAATCATAAAACCACAAAGAAAAATCTATGTGTCAATTCAAGAGAATGAAGATTCAAGAGTAAAATGTTGTTATATAATTTCTCCTAGTTGCTCATTTAAAGTATCAAATATGATTTCTCGCTATAAAAACCCGTATATAATAGAAACACAGATTATCTCAATATCAAAAGTTTTCAATCCAAAATTTCACTAATCATAAAACCACAAAGAAAAATCTATGTGTCAATTCAAGAGAATGAAGATTCAAGAGTAAAATGTTGTTATATAATTTCTCCTAGTTGCTCATTTAAAGTATCAAATATGATTTCTCGCTATAAAAACCCGTATATAATAGAAACACAGATTATCTCAATGTCAAAGGTTTTCAATCCAAAATTTCACTAATCATAAAACCACAAAGAAAAATCTATGTGTCAATTCAAGAGAATGAAGATTCAAGAGTAAAATGTTGTTATATAATTTCTCCTAGTTGCTCATTTAAAGTATCAAATATGATTTCTCGCTATAAAAACCCATATATAATAGAAACACAGATTATCTCAATATCAAAAGTTTTCAATCCAAAATTTCACTAATCATAAAACCACAAAGAAAAATCTATGTGTCAATTCAAGAGAATGAAGATTCAAGAGTAAAATGTTGTTATATAATTTCTCCTAGTTGCTCATTTAAAGTATCAAATATGATTTCTCGCTATAAAAACCCATATATAATAGAAACACAGATTATCTCAATATCAAAAGTTTTCAATCCAAAATTTCATTAATCATAAAACCACAAAGAAAAATCTATGTGTCAATTCAAGAGAATGAAGATTCAAGAGTAAAATGTTGTTATATAATTTCTCCTAGTTGCTCATTTAAAGTATCAAATATGATTTCTCGCTATAAAAACCCATATATAATAGAAACACAGATTATCTCAATATCAAAAGTTTTCAATCCAAAATTTCACTAATCATAAAACCACAAAGAAAAATCTATGTGTCAATTCAAGAGAATGAAGATTCAAGAGTAAAATGTTGTTATATAATTTCTCCTAGTTGCTCATTTAAAGTATCAAATATGATTTCTCGCTATAAAAACCCATATATAATAGAAACACAGATTATCTCAATATCAAAAGTTTTCAATCCAAAATTTCACTAATCATAAAACCACAAAGAAAAATCTATGTGTCAATTCAAGAGAATGAAGATTCAAGAGTAAAATGTTGTTATATAATTTCTCCTAGTTGCTCATTTAAAGTATCAAATATGATTTCTCGCTATAAAAACCCATATATAATAGAAACACAGATTATCTCAATATCAAAAGTTTTCAATCCAAAATTTCATTAATCATAAAACCACAAAGAAAAATCTATGTGTCAATTCAAGAGAATGAAGATTCAAGAGTAAAATGTTGTTATATAATTTCTCCTAGTTGCTCATTTAAAGTATCAAATATGATTTCTCGCTATAAAAACCCATATATAATAGAAACACAGATTATCTCAATATCAAAAGTTTTCAATCCAAAATTTCACTAATCATAAAACCACAAAGAAAAATCTATGTGTCAATTCAAGAGAATGAAGATTCAAGAGTAAAATGTTGTTATATAATTTCTCCTAGTTGCTCATTTAAAGTATCAAATATGATTTCTCGCTATAAAAACCCATATATAATAGAAACACAGATTATCTCAATGTCAAAGTTTTCAATCCAAAATTTCACTAATCATAAAACCACAAAGAAAAATCTATGTGTCAATTCAAGAGAATGAAGATTCAAGAGTAAAATGTTGTTATATAATTTCTCCTAGTTGCTCATTTAAAGTATCAAATATGATTTCTCGCTATAAAAACCCATATATAATAGAAACACAGATTATCTCAATGTCAAAGGTTTTCAATCCAAAATTTCACTAATCATAAAACCACAAAGAAAAATCTATGTGTCAATTCAAGAGAATGAAGATTCAAGAGTAAAATGTTGTTATATAATTTCTCCTAGTTGCTCATTTAAAGTATCAAATATGATTTCTCGCTATAAAAACCCATATATAATAGAAACACAGATTATCTCAATATCAAAAGTTTTCAATCCAAAATTTCACTAATCATAAAACCACAAAGAAAAATCTATGTGTCAATTCAAGAGAATGAAGATTCAAGAGTAAAATGTTGTTATATAATTTCTCCTAGTTGCTCATTTAAAGTATCAAATATGATTTCTCGCTATAAAAACCCATATATAATAGAAACACAGATTATCTCAATGTCAAAGGTTTTCAATCCAAAATTTCACTAATCATAAAACCACAAAGAAAAATCTATGTGTCAATTCAAGAGAATGAAGATTCAAGAGTAAAATGTTGTTATATAATTTCTCCTAGTTGCTCATTTAAAGTATCAAATATGATTTCTCGCTATAAAAACCCATATATAATAGAAACACAGATTATCTCAATATCAAAAGTTTTCAATCCAAAATTTCACTAATCATAAAACCACAAAGAAAAATCTATGTGTCAATTCAAGAGAATGAAGATTCAAGAGTAAAATGTTGTTATATAATTTCTCCTAGTTGCTCATTTAAAGTATCAAATATGATTTCTCGCTATAAAAACCCATATATAATAGAAACACAGATTATCTCAATGTCAAAGGTTTTCAATCCAAAATTTCACTAATCATAAAACCACAAAGAAAAATCTATGTGTCAATTCAAGAGAATGAAGATTCAAGAGTAAAATGTTGTTATATAATTTCTCCTAGTTGCTCATTTAAAGTATCAAATATGATTTCTCGCTATAAAAACCCATATATAATAGAAACACAGATTATCTCAATATCAAAAGTTTTCAATCCAAAATTTCATTAATCATAAAACCACAAAGAAAAATCTATGTGTCAATTCAAGAGAATGAAGATTCAAGAGTAAAATGTTGTTATATAATTTCTCCTAGTTGCTCATTTAAAGTATCAAATATGATTTCTCGCTATAAAAACCCATATATAATAGAAACACAGATTATCTCAATATCAAAAGTTTTCAATCCAAAATTTCACTAATCATAAAACCACAAAGAAAAATCTATGTGTCAATTCAAGAGAATGAAGATTCAAGAGTAAAATGTTGTTATATAATTTCTCCTAGTTGCTCATTTAAAGTATCAAATATGATTTCTCGCTATAAAAACCCATATATAATAGAAACACAGATTATCTCAATATCAAAAGTTTTCAATCCAAAATTTCACTAATCATAAAACCACAAAGAAAAATCTATGTGTCAATTCAAGAGAATGAAGATTCAAGAGTAAAATGTTGTTATATAATTTCTCCTAGTTGCTCATTTAAAGTATCAAATATGATTTCTCGCTATAAAAACCCATATATAATAGAAACACAGATTATCTCAATATCAAAAGTTTTCAATCCAAAATTTCACTAATCATAAAACCACAAAGAAAAATCTATGTGTCAATTCAAGAGAATGAAGATTCAAGAGTAAAATGTTGTTATATAATTTCTCCTAGTTGCTCATTTAAAGTATCAAATATGATTTCTCGCTATAAAACCCATATATAATAGAAACACAGATTATCTCAATATCAAAAGTTTTCAATCCAAAATTTCACTAATCATAAAACCACAAAGAAAAATCTATGTGTCAATTCAAGAGAATGAAGATTCAAGAGTAAAATGTTGTTATATAATTTCTCCTAGTTGCTCATTTAAAGTATCAAATATGATTTCTCGCTATAAAAACCCATATATAATAGAAACACAGATTATCTCAATGTCAAAGGTTTTCAATCCAAAATTTCACTAATCATAAAACCACAAAGAAAAATCTATGTGTCAATTCAAGAGAATGAAGATTCAAGAGTAAAATGTTGTTATATATTTTCTCCTAGTTGCTCATTTAAAGTATCAAATATGATTTCTCGCTATAAAAACCCATATATAATAGAAACACAGATTATCTCAATATCAAAAGTTTTCAATCCAAAATTTCACTAATCATAAAACCACAAAGAAAAATCTATGTGTCAATTCAAGAGAATGAAGATTCAAGAGTAAAATGTTGTTATATAATTTCTCCTAGTTGCTCATTTAAAGTATCAAATATGATTTCTCGCTATAAAAACCCATATATAATAGAAACACAGATTATCTCAATATCAAAAGTTTTCAATCCAAAATTTCACTAATCATAAAACCACAAAGAAAAATCTATGTGTCAATTCAAGAGAATGAAGATTCAAGAGTAAAATGTTGTTATATAATTTCTCCTAGTTGCTCATTTAAAGTATCAAATATGATTTCTCGCTATAAAAACCCATATATAATAGAAACACAGATTATCTCAATATCAAAAGTTTTCAATCCAAAATTTCACTAATCATAAAACCACAAAGAAAAATCTATGTGTCAATTCAAGAGAATGAAGATTCAAGAGTAAAATGTTGTTATATCATTTCTCCTAGTTGCTCATTTAAAGTATCAAATATGATTTCTCGCTATAAAAACCCATATATAATAGAAACACAGATTATCTCAATGTCAAAGGTTTTCAATCCAAAATTTCACTAATCATAAAACCACAAAGAAAAATCTATGTGTCAATTCAAGAGAATGAAGATTCAAGAGTAAAATGTTGTTATATAATTTCTCCTAGTTGCTCATTTAAAGTATCAAATATGATTTCTCGCTATAAAAACCCATATATAATAGAAACACAGATTATCTCAATATCAAAAGTTTTCAATCCAAAATTTCACTAATCATAAAACCACAAAGAAAAATCTATGTGTCAATTCAAGAGAATGAAGATTCAAGAGTAAAATGTTGTTATATAATTTCTCCTAGTTGCTCATTTAAAGTATCAAATATGATTTCTCGCTATAAAAACCCGTATATAATAGAAACACAGATTATCTCAATGTCAAAGGTTTTCAATCCAAAATTTCACTAATCATAAAACCACAAAGAAAAATCTATGTGTCAATTCAAGAGAATGAAGATTCAAGAGTAAAATGTTGTTATATAATTTCTCCTAGTTGCTCATTTAAAGTATCAAATATGATTTCTCGCTATAAAAACCCATATATAATAGAAACACAGATTATCTCAATATCAAAAGTTTTCAATCCAAAATTTCACTAATCATAAAACCACAAAGAAAAATCTATGTGTCAATTCAAGAGAATGAAGATTCAAGAGTAAAATGTTGTTATATAATTTCTCCTAGTTGCTCATTTAAAGTATCAAATATGATTTCTCGCTATAAAAACCCATATATAATAGAAACACAGATTATCTCAATATCAAAAGTTTTCAATCCAAAATTTCACTAATCATAAAACCACAAAGAAAAATCTATGTGTCAATTCAAGAGAATGAAGATTCAAGAGTAAAATGTTGTTATATAATTTCTCCTAGTTGCTCATTTAAAGTATCAAATATGATTTCTCGCTATAAAAACCCATATATAATAGAAACACAGATTATCTCAATATCAAAAGTTTTCAATCCAAAATTTCACTAATCATAAAACCACAAAGAAAAATCTATGTGTCAATTCAAGAGAATGAAGATTCAAGAGTAAAATGTTGTTATATAATTTCTCCTAGTTGCTCATTTAAAGTATCAAATATGATTTCTCGCTATAAAAACCCATATATAATAGAAACACAGATTATCTCAATATCAAAAGTTTTCAATCCAAAATTTCACTAATCATAAAACCACAAAGAAAAATCTATGTGTCAATTCAAGAGAATGAAGATTCAAGAGTAAAATGTTGTTATATAATTTCTCCTAGTTGCTCATTTAAAGTATCAAATATGATTTCTCGCTATAAAAACCCATATATAATAGAAACACAGATTATCTCAATATCAAAAGTTTTCAATCCAAAATTTCACTAATCATAAAACCACAAAGAAAAATCTATGTGTCAATTCAAGAGAATGAAGATTCAAGAGTAAAATGTTGTTATATAATTTCTCCTAGTTGCTCATTTAAAGTATCAAATATGATTTCTCGCTATAAAAACCCATATATAATAGAAACACAGATTATCTCAATATCAAAAGTTTTCAATCCAAAATTTCACTAATCATAAAACCACAAAGAAAAATCTATGTGTCAATTCAAGAGAATGAAGATTCAAGAGTAAAATGTTGTTATATAATTTCTCCTAGTTGCTCATTTAAAGTATCAAATATGATTTCTCGCTATAAAAACCCATATATAATAGAAACACAGATTATCTCAATGTCAAAGGTTTTCAATCCAAAATTTCACTAATCATAAAACCACAAAGAAAAATCTATGTGTCAATTCAAGAGAATGAAGATTCAAGAGTAAAATGTTGTTATATAATTTCTCCTAGTTGCTCATTTAAAGTATCAAATATGATTTCTCGCTATAAAAACCCATATATAATAGAAACACAGATTATCTCAATATCAAAAGTTTTCAATCCAAAATTTCACTAATCATAAAACCACAAAGAAAAATCTATGTGTCAATTCAAGAGAATGAAGATTCAAGAGTAAAATGTTGTTAT
>CAUEGK010000042.1:0-15085 GCA_958496155.1 Sisyra nigra
TATATATATATATATATATATATATATATATATATATATATATATATATATATATATATATATATATATATATATATTTACAACTATAGTGGCCAGCACTGGCCCCGAACATATTGAATTGCTTAAGGTATATAACGCCGTTTCGTCAGGGAAGTTGCGAGTGGTATCACTGCATGGTTGAATTCAATTTCTAGTCGCCACAAACGCATACAAAAAATGTTCACTAGCGTATGGAGGGCCTCGCAAAAATCGAATCGGGCCCCGCACTTATTAGATCCGGCCCTGCGGGAATATTATCAACAGGTATAAAAAGAGCCCCAAAACATTTCCTTTGGGACACTCCAGATTTTATATCACAAATAATAGTGTCCTGTATTGACTTGTGTTTTAAATTTCCGGTCTGCTGGAGGAATGCTAAGTATTGGTTTCATTATTGCATCTAATGTTGGTAAGAAAAACTATTAATCATAAAGGTTGAACCGTGATAATGATATCGTACATTTTTAGAAGCAAAAGCTCTTTACAAAACTAAACATTTATAACTCTTTATGATTTTCCAACTAATATTTTCAAAGTTTTATTCTAATTATAATTCATGTTTTAAGTGGTCTTGTTTAGCGTAAAAAACAATTCTTACAATCCGTTTAATCTTTATAATGTACAACGCTCACCGTTATTAACGTCATATTTCCAATAACCAATAATTTTCCAGCTGTTAAGCTTCGAGGCACTTGGGCCATTTTCATCATAAACAAAATCGTTTTTTGGAATGGTTGTGGCCGATTCTCCCATCCACTATTGAAAATTGCAAAGTGCAAATCTTCAGTCTATAACGTAATAATTATAAAGAAAGATTAAATCTTTAATTTTTCAACATAATATTATGTGTGTCACAGTCGATACGTACAACCAGTCCACACGTAAAATGGACAATCTTTTATAATTAGTATACTATATAAGCTTAGTTTGCATATAATTAGCTCAAACTGCATCGAATGTCCCGTAAAATATTTTAACAATATGAACAATTATTACCAAAAATCTAATGTAATATTTATGCACTAACAATTTTTGTTTATTGTTTAACTTATGGTTCCATAAAGTATATCAAGAGTTCGTATCAAATCTTACTAAAACTGTGGCATTCTTCTTTAATCTACAACCAATAAATTTAAAAAACGAAACCCTAATATTTTGAATTTTAGCATTAACTTTAAATAAATAAGTGCAAGTAATATTTTTGCTAATAATATTATATAATTATAGAATTTAAAGAATGAATATTTAGTTCTGAGTCGGTAAATTTTTCATTAGTACCGTATTACCTCCACGATTTTCTTAGCAAATTTTTAATAGCGTAGAAATTTCAATTTTTCTTGCTAAAATTCTTTAGTAAGCTTTCGATAAGTCAACCTTATAGGGACGATAAAAACTTGTTGACTTATCTATACTCTATAGTTTGATTATTGATATCTAACATTTGATTTATCGAGGCAGTTCCACTTATCCATTGTACGATCAGCAGTGAATTTGATTTCCTTCCTTAGAATAAACATCTAAGATTCCAGATAATATTCGACAAAATAAATAACCAAAACAAACAATTCGACTTATAGAAATGATGCCAATAGTAGGAGTTGTATTTATGAAGGTAGTGTCGGTTAGAAGTAAGATTGAAAAAATGAAGGTTCCTATGAAGTTCCATCTAGCACTTCAATTTATCTACCAAAGACTGGCTCTTGGAAGTACTGAACCCCACCAATTTCCACCAGGTTAAGAACCATTGTGCTAAACATACAATTCTTGAGAAAAATAGTACACTTGATATGAAAGTAAAGAAGACGTAGGACTAGAAAAACTCTTCATTTTAACTATGAGTTTGACTTATCGATGTCCAAGTAATCGACAGTTTTTTTTCTTCTTCTAAGTGTCGTCTTTCTAAGTAGGTTGAGGTTATCGACCATCGGACTATTTTAAATTTACCATCTTCTGATCTAAAAGTTGGATTACCGAACAGCTGAACCATTCTTTTAAGTTGCAAAGTCATAATATTGTCACAGTCTAGGAACCCTGGGGGGTTGGACTCACGACTTTGTGGGCTTAGACCCTTCTTACACCTTTTGTCTAAACCTCACGCTGAGTACCCCAACGAAGCGTGTGGAGTGGATAAAGGCGGGGCGTAGTCGACAAACAAAGAAATATCCAGAACATTCTCAAAAGGGTCGGACCCCGTGGCGCGAAGAGATTGTCCAATCAAGAATTACTCGGTGAATTAAATAGAGAACAAAGCTTCTAGACTTTTCCACTTGTAATTTTTGATGGGTGGGAAAAAGACAAAAGAATCGAATGTTCTAGTAATTGAATAAGTGGGGTAGGAATGTTCTGGAAGAATGGCCGAGTTCTTATATAAGGAGAACAAGCTCAGTTTAGTGCAGTCATAAAAAAATCGTCAACAGGTGTCTTAAATAAATCGTCAACGGAGTTATACGTAAATCGTCAACGTGAGTTATAAATAAATCGTGAATCGTGAGTGTTAAATAAACAGTGAATCGCGAGTGTTAAATAAATTGTGAACAGTGCTGTGCATGTAGTGAAATATAAACAGTGAGTCACAATTAGTGACTGTGAATATAGTAACAGTAAACTTAATCATTGTTAACTAGTGTAAATAAATAAACTTTGTTAAAAAATATATTGTTTTTATTCAAACACAAACCCAGGAACCTTTAAAAACGTTACAATATTCATAATATTAGTCTGAGTTGACTGTATCAAACGTAAATTACGGGTATGTCTTAATCTATTAAAATAAGACAGAACTGGAAAGAACTGGAGACAAATAACATGAAATCCAGGCACATTAATTGTTCTCGTAAGTTTTATAGCACAAATATATTTTTTTATGAACTATCATTCTGTTATAGGAAACTTCACAATTCAATGCATAGAACTACGTCATTAATAAACACGAGCGAAATCGGGAACATCCACTATTTGAATTATAAGCAAGCACGAACATCCTAAAGTGTTCATATTCGAAAATATAAATATTGTAAAAATCTTCCACAGCTATTATAATATTTGTATAAAATAACAAGGAAAGCTTTTTATTTCACATTCAGACTATCAGAAGTTGGTTATACGGATCGACTGTGATATAACGATTGCTTACTTCGTTTAAGTATTTAACATGCAAATCAGGATTAAAAATTTAAAACAAACCCCTTACCTCAGCTTCAATGAGGCTTCCAGATAAACAATAAACGGATGGATTCAAAGTAGCACAAAAATAGTACAATATTAGTTTTATGATTTTTTCAGGATCAGTTTCCTAAAAAAAATTGTTAACTAATGCATACAATTTGTGGTATGCTCTAACATAACTTACGTTTTGAAATAAATAGGTTAAGCAACAAAGAACGGATCCTGCTGTGGTTAATTCAAACGCATTATGCATTTCGTAGATCTTTTTTGTGGCGTCATGAAATCTAAAAACCATAACCAATTAAATCAATGCGGTTCTATAATATATGTAAGAGTTTGTACTTAATCAATTTCTGATGGTATTCAATACAAAATGTAAGTTTTTTGTAAAGATCTTCCTCCACTTCTTTAGTTCCACTTTTTAGGTTTTGTCCATATTTAATGTTTATCATCAAAAGTGCGTGTTTTAACAACCGAAATTGCAGACAAACACTGACTTGAAAATAGACGAAGAGTAAATCAAAACCTGGAACTCCTAACCCAACCGATACGCCAGTAAAAACAAACCAAACGTAAGTCATTTCATAGTATGGAGTTTTATTAATATCATAAGGGTATCTATAAAAAACAATGCAAATAGAAAAAAACAAGATTTTTTCTTTTAAATTTGAACCCTTACACACATAAAAGTGGCATAACTTTCTGTCCAGGAACGTCATCAATGTATGGAAAATACATTAAAATTTGAGGCACGATAACTCCACTTACACAGTATACAACAATCAAAAATTTAGTTCCCTTCACAAGCATCCAATAGTTGTCGAGCTGTTCAAAAGAATTCAACGGCCAAAAATCTTCCCGGATAACACTAAGAAGACGTATAATCTCATTTCTGTGATAGTACAAAATAGAACATTTTACAGCCAGCTAAAAATATTTCCAGAGTTAGTTACTCTGTTAACGTTATTCGTATAACTCTTTTACCATTAGAATGGCGATCATTTCAAAATAGGCTCCGATTACGTAATCAATGTTAGTAAAATTTTTAAAAACAAACAGCTGTTGCATTACAACCACTGTATAACTACTTATCATAATAATGACAAAGAAAAATCTAGAAATCCAAGAATTGGTTTCAGGCCATGAACAAACAGCACGCAAAGACCTTTTGATATATCCTAAGAAGTATTCTTGAAGTTCATAGTGTTTTGCTAAGAAAATAAACATTTAAATCAATGAAGATTTTCTGTTACATTTAGAAGGTTTTAGAGAAGTTTTCCCAGATTATTTTTGTTCCCGGGAAACTGGAAATTCAAAAATGAATTTCCCGAGAAATTTAAAAAGCATAAAATTTGAGGGGGAAATTGTAAAAGTTTTAGGGAAAAATTAACTGAATTTAACTCAAAATTAAATAAAATCAATAAGATATAATATATAATCAATAAAATATAACATAAACATAATTATTTTTATTTACTTGTTAGAAAATAACATTTTAAAAACGAGAGGCAATTAAGGAAAAAGTCGCTTAAAGATGATATTTACTTGAAACAAAAATTGAATGTCACAGAAGGTTTGTTCCAATCATCCAACCATGGAGATCACAAACACTACCAACAGACAAAGAGCAAGATAACATTGATTTAGAGACAAGAGTGAGTGAAGAACTGTTTTAGATTAAGACCGCTCAACCGCATTAGGCCAAGAGTCGACCCATGTCCGTATATTTTCATGACAAGCGCTTATATCGACACTGTTTTGTCAATGTTTAAGCACTGGTTAACCGGTCTGTAACTCAAGCAAACTTGTCACTTTATGTTCTTCACTCACTCTTATTTCTTGGGCAATGTTGTCTTGTTGTTTGTCTATTGGCCAATGGTTGAACATCACCAGAAGGACAATTGGAACAAACCTAGAAAATACATGTTATATACCGAAACAGGACGTTTTGGTGCCACTGAACCACTGATGTTTTAAATAGGAAACAGTACAATGGAGCGAAACCCCTCGTAAGAAAACGTCCTGCGTCAAAACGTGCCACGCCAAAACGGCGGCGCCAAAATGTCACGTACCGATAATATACCCCCACATATAATGTGGGATGTATAGTCATTAAAGCATCCAATTTCTGCATTTTCAGCATTTATATAATGGCATTTTATAATTTGTTCACGTAACAAAATATAATCTGTTTTTGTTAAAAGATTTTTTGGTTTATAAAGTGATGAATGCTGATTTGATAAGTGCGTTAATATGTTGATTATGAAATTTTATATTTTTTACGACTATTGCAGTTAACTAAACAAAGATTTTGGTATCGGTATCGCAATCGGCATAAATACAAAAAAAATTTCCGCGAAGTGTTTCGTTTTTTTTTCCAAAAAACGGGAAATAAAAATTGAAGAATTTTTCCGGGAATAACCCTCTAGTTATATTACACATTTAATTTACCTCTATTTAATTCACTTATTTCCTCCATTTTTAAACAGAAACTATCCAACAAAAATTTATCCTTATATAACAGTTACTGAACAAATAGAAAAATTAAAGCTCCTGTTTAAATATTTGTCAGCATTTATTTTCAAATTGTATGATTTTTAAATTTTCTTTAATTTTGAAGGCAAATGTCTATATTCAAACTTATAATTAAAGGTTTTTTCTATTCTTAATTGACTGTAATTTAAAGGAACTTAGTAATCAATGTTAGTAAAACTTGTGTAAAGACTTGAGTAATAAATATACGACTACCCAAAGATATCTACATAATTACAGCTATCACCAGCTTAGTAAATATTGAACAATATTTGTATAAATTACTTTAAGGGATTTTAATACTTTTGGGGAAGCGAATGTAAAGTTTAAAAAAAAATTTCATAGCGACAAATATAATAGAAATATTTAAAAGCGGTCTTTTAACTTACAAACGGGATTTTTAACTTTTATAATTTTGGTTTTAAGCCCAGCTTTTAAAAGCGAACCTGACCTATACTTAAGATGTAATGCTATAATTTAAAAAAAAATTCTTTGAAAACTTGCCCATTTATTTTCCTAAAGCTATCAATATTCTTAACGTAATTTCTGCAAATATCGTTAAATATTTATTGGATCTTTGATCGGTGAAATTATACATCCATAAGTTGTATATTTATTACTCAAGTTTTTACACAATTATTAGTAACATTGATCACTAAGATCCTTTAAATTGCAGTCAATTAAAAGTGGTCACAAACTTTAATGATAAGTTTGATTACGGAAATTAACTTTCAAAAGTAAAGAAAATTTAAAAATAAAAACCATACAATTTAGAAATAATAGCTGAAATTATTTAATATTTTAAAAACAGCTGCTTTAAGATTACTAATTGTTCAATAACTGATATATAAAAAATGAATTTTCCTTGCTTGGTTTCTTTGTGAGTATAAAGAAAGTACGTAAAATGAACAGAGGTAAATTCAGTATGAATTATAATAAAAAAATCTTCATTGATCTTTTTTTAGTTTTCTAGCAATTCACATTGAAATTAAAGAATATAGCGTACGTTTTATCAAAATGTTATTACGAGCTGTTTGTTCTTGACCTGAAACACGTCTTGGATCTTGATTTTTATGTTGTTTTTCGTCATTATTATGATAAATTGTTAAATTTTGATTACAATGGAACAATGTTTTACGGACGTATCAGTTGGATAAGGCGTATCGTTTTATTTTCGAGTCGTCTACAGTTTTGAACAGGGTTAAAACATGCGCTTTTGATGATTACTATGAACAGAACCTGAAACCTGAACTACTGAGGTGGAGAAGGAATTTTACAAAAAGCTTTTTTTTATTACTTCCTATCTAAAATTAATTAGGTGATAACTCTTAAATACTTAAGAGCGCAATGATCTCATTATTTGTGTTGGTTTTAGATTTCACGATACCACAAATAAGATCAACAAATGCATAATTTACAACTGAATCTGTTCTTTGGTGCTTAAGAAATTTATTTCAAAATGTTTGATGAGACACCTCAAAAGTTCTAAGCAATGCTCATTAATACATTCTGTTAAAACACTAAATTCAAGCGTAACTGTATACTGTTAATTGAATTTTTTTTGTATTCTACAACACTGCCTTGATTGGCTAATGAAAAATATTCCAATTTAAATTGTGTGTGTGAAGCAATATCATATCGAAAGCTTTATCCGAGTTTAACAAAACTTGAAATTTTACCTTCATATTATTTCTAGTTGTGCCGCAAAGCGGTTGGTTGAAATCGGTTAACCGAAAGCTTCACTTTATACTATGGGTTTTTGGGTTTTTTAAAAATTTTTCAAAACTGCTCCAACGATTTTATTTAAACTTGCTATAGTTCTAAGATTTATTAATGCTGACAACTTTTTTTGAAACTTTTTTTTAGGAAAGTTTAAATAAAAGGAATTCTGGGGTTTTGCAGATACTTCATTTTAAAATGGAAAACTTAATACATAGAAACAGTTAAATTAATTATTAAATAAAGCATTACGACCAAAGATACCTCTAAAAACACTTGCTTTTATGGCTATATTTGGTTTAGTATGTCGGTGCTTTATAGAAATGTTTTAAGATGCTATATAAAATGGTTTTATTGTCTTTAAAAATGTCCGTGAGGTTTGGGGTAGCCTTAATGTGGCTCGCCTTGTTGTTTGAGATTCAAAGTAAAGTAAGTTGTGAGTATAACTTTATTTTTAATTTATAAAAAAGGACTGTGATTGCCTGATAGACCTCCTGGAGGCTAAACAACACATAAAAATATGACTTTTAGAGAATTATTTCTGGAGCGATTTGACTTCCACTTACAAAAAACGATATTTCGAAATTTCACTCATGTCGATTTTCAAAAAAAGGTTTAAAAATGGGAACTAAAAGAATCCACTTTTGCGATTTTGAAACTACATGCAAAAATGAAAAGAACTTCTGTTATTGAAGTTATTTATTCGATCAATAAGGGTTAAAAAAATAACTCCACAAGACCAAAATCTCTATTTTTGTTTTTATTTTTTTGGTGCAATTAGTGCTTCTGGTCTTTCAAGGATTTCAATATTGGAGTTGGAAGCTGTAACCCATAGTTGGACCCCGTAAGTCTTAATTGGCTTTAAAACTGCTTTGTATACCAAAAGTTTGTTAGTTTACCCAATTTTTTAATAATTGACTGTATGTGCACTTCTTGAATCCCTAAAGTTTTACACGAAACTAAATATTGTAATGTAACGTTTTTACGGGTTCGTTGGTTTGTTTATAATGACTACGAATTTATTTCTTAACAATTGTTTATTTATTTATCTAACACTTATACACTACAACAATGTTCACTGTCAACAATAGTCATAGTACTGTTTAAATTTCACTATATACCCAAGGTACACTTTATTTAACAATGTTCACAATTTATATAACACTGTTCACTTTTACACTGAGCACTTCCACTATTTTAACACTGTCGATGAATTTATTTGAACACTCGATGATTTATGTTAATACTCGATGATTTATTTTAATACTCACTCGTCGAACATTTAATTGAACACTGCTCTGTTGACCCATCTTTCGGGTTATTTATAGTAACCGATCATCGGTCGAGAACTTTCCAAGCCATAAACCATCCGTTACTAGAATTTTCTATTTGTAATCTAAGCGCTTGTCTTTCTCTCTTCTATTGATAAATCAATGGAGAAATTACTAGAACAACACGTTCCTTGTTATATTAATCCTTTCGTCATAAAACTGCTTCAGGGGGTCCATCCTTTTGTACAATTCTTATCGCTGGTGATTGTTTAATCCCACCTTTCGGGCGCCATACACAAATTGGTGTCTTAGATTTGTGACAGTAACATCAAAATTATGCTACAAATACGATTTGCAGTTATTCTATGAGGACTTTTTGTCTGAGGATATTTTGTCCAGGGATCAAAACAACAACACTTGTTAAGCTGGCCTCTATTTTGTTTAAGGTGGTGAGCCTAAGTCAAAATCCTATATCCAAGTACATTCCTAAATATGATATGTAATTTAATTTTTCTTTTTACCTAAGGCAATTTTAATTGAATTTTTGTAAATGACTTTATTGTTTTTTCTTCATACACCGACAATGAATTTTCTTATAATAATTTTCCGATGCCAGGGAGTGTTTATTAGTGCCTAAAAATTTTTGCTTTCATTTAACTGCTTGAATAAGTCAATTAACTGATTATAAATTGAACTTAAAGCCTGTTCTACGTTTAAACACAAAAATGAATGACTTATGAAGACATTTTTTCAATATTTTAATTATATTTTTAGTTCATTCTCGAATCCCCAAGAAAAACGTTATAATTGAATACTAGCTGATCCTCGCCCGCTTCGCTGAGCGTTTTCAAGTTTGGCGATGACTTATATGCTTTTCGTTGCACAGTTCTTATAGTTTTTATTTTTTTGCTCAGAAAATCAAAATTTTTTTGGAATAAAAGTATTTTATAGCACTTTTTGTAATATTTACTACCTGTATGTGAAAATGTCGTCCAAATCGGGCTAGCCGTTTTCAAGTTTGCCAAGAACAAACAAACAGACAGGGAAAACTATTCGAAATAAAAAGGAGCCTATAATGTAAGTTACAATATAAATTGCAATAAAATTACAATGTAAATGGCATTTATTTTTTTGTATAAAATATATGAAAACGTAGATAATAAAGAGTATTCATCAAAACACCTTACATTTTTTAGATGAGATAAAAATCCCAGCTTAGAAAATTAATTCTGTTTTTGTTCCCTCGCGCAGGTAACACGTAACGTTTTTATAATATAAGTATTCAAAAAGTAGAAAACTTCAATCTTATTATTGGTAGAGATAAGCCAGCAAAATCGCATATAGAAAACTTAAATTCAAAATTCAGGTGGGTCCGTGTAATAATAAACGGGCTTATTAAACTTCTTTATTCTGCAAAATTATTGTAAAAACAATTTTATCAAAGAAAATAGAATCGTGATTATATTAATTCGGTACATTTTGGTATAAAATATCTGGTGCGAGGCGTCACACAACTTTCTTTTACTTTCATTTATGAAAATACTCGCTGTTAATTAAAACAAATATAAGCACTTTGTAACAATACATATAAATAGAACTATATGCATACAACCTATCGGGCTATATGTATATACTCAAATTCCCAACAACCTTCATCCTAGAACCACCCTTATTCGAATTTTCTCAGGAAAAAGTTTCAAATAAAAGTTGTAGCCACTAATGAGTCTAAGAAATATAGAAAGTTTTAAGAAAATCGTTGGAGCCGTTTTCCAAAAAAATTGAAATAGCTCAAAAACGCCAAGAGTAAAGTGGAGCTTTCGGTAAACCAATTTCAACCAAAAGCTTCGCGGCACAACTAGGTATAATATGGAGACCAGATTCCAAGTTTGGTGAAATTCGGATGAAGCTTTTGATACGATATGGCTGTCACACACAGACATGCTTCTAAAAACCCCTTTTTTGGACTCAGTGGACCGCAAAACATGTATTTCCGGTGAAAGCCCGAATTCGAAAATTCGATCCGATTACAATACTACCTTTACTAGTAAGTAGTAAAAGAAAGTAATATTTATACACTATATATGTAGCTTATATGTACATACATATAAGTATACGGTTTTCCAACCTTAACCCCAGAACCGTCCTTATTCGAATTTTCCCAGGAAAAAGTTTCAAAAAAAGTTGTAGCCACTAATGAGTCTAAAAACTGTAGAAAGTTTAAAGAAAATCGTTGGAGCCATTTTCGAAAAAACTTGAAAAAGCTCAAAAACGCCAAGAGTAAAGTGGAGCTTTCGGTTAACCGATTTCAACCAAAAACTTCGCGGCACAACAAGACATAATATAAAGGCAAATTTCTAAGTTTGGTGAAATTCGGGTAAAGCTTTCGATACGATATGGCTGTCACACACAGACACACACACACACAGGCACACACACACAGACACACAGTAGCAGCGCAACATGCGAAGCAGAATTCTTGAGTAGGATAATTAGGGTTCTCTTCCCTAAAGACGACAAATGTGAGGTTCATTGGAAAACCCTATCACCAGATAACATCCCTCCCCTATCCGAAGACGAACTCACAAGAGCCTGTGCAAAGATCAGGGACGCAGCTGCACCCAGCCCGGATGGCGTCCCAAACCAGGCTATCAAGCTGGCAACAAAAGCCAACCCTGGGGTATTTCTTAAGGTTTTTGAAGCGTGCCTTAGAGAGGGTATCTTTCCTGAACGTTGGAAACTACAACAGCTAGTCCTGCTGCCGAAAGGTGACAAACCACCGGAAGATCCGGCGTCCTACAGGCCTATTTGCCTGCTAGACACCCCAGGGAAGATCCTTGAAAAAATCACAGTTGGACGTCTTGAAAAATTCACCGAGGGGCCTCATGGATTATCAGAGCACCAATTCGGCTTCCGCAGAGCAAAGTCCACCACAGACGCAATCAAGCTGGTAGTAAACACAGCACGTGAGGCAATCAGCGGTAAGAGATGGAAGCAAGGATCTAAGAAATACTGCGCTATCATCACCCTAGACGTAAAAAACGCTTTTAATTCTGCACGTTGGCCTCAAATTATTACTTTCCTAGAGGGACTAGGGGTGCCAAGTTATATTCGCGAAATAGTTGCAAACTACCTAAGTAATAGGATAATCCAATATCGCACGGAAGACGGGATTGTAAAACACGGCGTATCTGCAGGCGTTCCACAGGGGTCAGTCATGGGCCCAACTCTCTGGAACATTATGTACGACGGTGTACTGAGGATACCGGTACCCCCTAATATTAAGATTGTTGGATTTGCGGATGACATTGCGGTAGTAGTGACCGGTAAATTAATTGAGCAGATTACCGAAGACGCAAACGACGCAATCAACAGCATCAGAAGCTGGCTCACGACAGCTGGTCTCCAACTGGCAGAACACAAGACGGAGGCGGTCCTAGTGACAAGCCGGAAAAAGATTGAGACAATTACTCTAAAAGTTGGAAGCAGCGCCATTACCTCAGCGCCTTCCATACGATACCTAGGAGTACAAATAGACGCCCGACTGAAGTTCGATGAACACCTTAAAATAGTCGGTAGGAAAGCATCACAGGTGGCAAATGCATTGGCAGGATTAATGCCCAACCTAGGGGGGCCGCAGCAAACACAGAGACTGCTGCTGGCGCACGTAGTTGACTCAATCACGCTGTATGCAGCGCCGATCTGGCACGGTGCAGCAACGGTGAAGTCGTACACCAAGGAAGTAACGTCAGCTCGTCGCCGTTCCTGTCTACGCGTCACTAGTGGATACAGGACAATTTCTGGCGATGCTGTCGGGGTTCTTTCAGGAATTCCCCCTCTGGATCTGGCTGCAGAAGAAAGAGCAAGGCTATTCGTGAGGCTTAAAGAAGATGAGTCGACAAGTGCACAGATTAGAAAAGTTGAGCGTCAACGCACTCTGGAAGCTTGGCAGCGCAGATGGGACGCGTCAACAAAAGGAAGATGGACACACCGGCTGCTGCCTGATATAGGAGTATGGATAAACAGACGACACGGCGAACTGGATTTTTACCTCACCCAGCTACTGACGGGGCATGGCTGCTTCAGATATTATCTGCACCGCTTCCAGTTGGACAACGAAGCGACCTGTCCAACCAGCCCGAACTTCCTTGAAGATGCCGAACACATAATTACAGTGTGTCCACGGTTCGCCGTGGAAAGAGACGGTCTCGTGGGGATTCTGGGTGGGGCCGTATCTCCCGAGAACATTGTCGGCATGATGCTTAAGTCAACCAGTAACTGGGAGGCGGTGGCATCGTTTGCGGCCACCTCCATGAAAAAACTCAGGATTGAGGATACGGCAAGGCGCCAGCTTGCAGAAACCTAAGATGACGAGACTACCGTCAGCATATCTTGATTGAGATAATTGAGTTGAGCCAAGACTCCCCCACCCGATGCAGAGGAACGTGGGTGCCGGAGTTTAGGCTGCCAGAGGATCTCCGGACGATGCTGTAGGGAGTAGGCGTCCGGGCGATGCTGAGAGAAGACGATTTTGACCCTGAACCCCTAATCACTTTGGTGGACGGGGGAAGTAGGGAAATGTCAACCCCCAAAGAAGAAGCCAACCGGCTGGTAAACGACTCCACCGAAGTGCGATGTCTAGCGATGGTGCCGGTGGGGTCTTCATGTCGTAGGGCCACTTGAACAGAGTTCGCTCTGTCAACGTCCGGAAAAAAAAAAAAAAAAAAACACACAGACACACAGACACACACACAGACACACACACAGACATGTTTCTAAAAACCACTTTTTTGGACTCAGGGGACCTCAAAACATGTATTTCCGGTGAAAGCTCGAATTCGAAAATTCGACCCGATTACAATACTTCCTTTACTATCTATATAGTAGTAAAAGAAAGTAAAAATGTTTTTGTATTTTGATTAAATGTTGTAATATCCACATTTAGTTTATTTAAAATTAATATTGGTTTGGACTCCTAGCCACCAGGGGATAGAGGGCAATGAACTAGCGGATTCTGCAGCAAAGCGGGCAACGGGGTTGCAGCTGCTTCAGGGAGAGGATCTGGCCCCGGAGGACTTCAGACGCCAAATTGGGGCTGCGAGCCGAAGGGCATGGGGAACGTGCTGGAGGTCTACCCCACAAAAATTGTTTAGTGTACGGGATTCGATTGATGCTGTCTCTCCTGCCCAATCACTACCAAGAAGACAAGCTATGTTAATCAGTAGATTAAGAATCGGCCATACAAAGATCACACACCAACATTTATTCCAGGGGGGTAACCCAGATTGTGCGGGATGTGGGGATGGGCTGTCGGTGCAACATCTGCTGTTGGAATGCCGATGGTTATCCAATTGCAGAATTGCATGCAAGATGGGGAACAGTTTAAGTGAGAACTTAAATTCAGAAGAAGGAGTGAACAATATTATAAAATTTCTAAAAATTGCAAACCTAATGGACAAAATATAAGTGAACCAAGTGTAAGTGAACAAGATCTCCTAAAAAGAGATATATAAGAAATTATCGCTATTACGGTTATTATTACTAAATATAATTATATATAATATGTATTTCTACAGTAACTATTGTCGTTATTGTTAGTGTTATTGTTGAGTTATCAATATTGTTTATTACTATTATTTGTTAATTATTAATTATCTATTAATAATTGTCGCTATTGCTATGCCTACATGCGTTAACTTCTCCCTTGATAACTCGTTAAGCTAATTTTAGTGTTATATATACATATATTATATTTATATTCTTACCATTGCCGTTACTGTTATAGTTATTGATATTCATATTATTTATTATTTATTAGTGTTTATTGCTATTACTGTTATTAGTACTATATACGTTTACATATAATATGTATTTCTACAGTAACCATTGTCGTTATTGTTGAGTTTATCTATATTGTTTATTACTACTATTAGTTAATTATTACTTATCTATTAATATTTGTAGCTATTGCTATGCCTACTATTATTGTTATTATTGTTGCTGTATATATATACTATCATTGTTTGTCAGTACTTTTAATACTAACTAGTTATCTCAATTATGTCGCTAATGACCATGTTGTTGAGGCGACTTAAATTTAAAAAAAAAAAAAATTAATATGCTCTATTTTTACTTTCTTTTACTACTATATAGACAGTAAAGGAAGTATTGTAATCGGGTCGAATTTTCGAATTTCAAGCTTTCACCGGAAATACATGTTTTGAGATCCCCTGAGTCCAAAAAAGTGGTTTTTAGAAACATGTCTGTGTGTGTGTCTGTGTGTCTGTGTGTGACAGCCATATCGTATCGAAAGCTTTACCCGAATTTCACCAAACTTAGAAATTTGCCTTTATATTATGTCT
>CAUEGK010000043.1:0-120600 GCA_958496155.1 Sisyra nigra
TTGTGGTTTTATGCTTAGTGAAATTTTGGATTGAAAACTTTTGATATTGAGATAATCTGTGTTTCTATTATATATGGGTTTTTATAGCGAGAAATCATATTTGATACTTTATATGAGCAACTAGGAGAAATTATATAACAACATTTTACTCTTGAATCTTCATTCTCTTGAATTGACAGATAGATTTTTCTTTGTGGTTTTATGCTTAGTGAAATTTTGGATTGAAAACTTTTGATATTGAGATAATCTGTGTTTCTATTATATATGGGTTTTTATAGCGAGAAATCATATTTGATACTTTAAATGAGCAACTAGGAGAAATTATATAACAAAATTTTACTCTTGAATCTTCATTCTCTTGAATTGACAGATAGATTTTTCTTTGTGGTTTTATGCTTAGTGAAATTTTGGATTGAAAACTTTTGATATTGAGATAATCTGTGTTTCTATTATATATGGGTTTTTATAGCGAGAAATCATATTTGATACTTTAAATGAGCAACTAGGAGAAATAATATAACAACATTTTACTCTTGAATCTTCATTCTCTTGAATTGACTGATAGATTTTTCTTTGTGGTTTTATGCTTAGTGAAATTTTGGATTGAAAACTTTTGATATTGAGATAATCTGTGTTTCTATTATATATGGGTTTTTATAGCGAGAAATCATATTTGATACTTATATGAGCAACTAGGAGAAATTATATAACAACATTTTACTCTTGAATCTTCATTCTCTTGAATTGATAGATAGATTTTTCTTTGTGGTTTTATGCTTAGTGAAATTTTGGATTGAAAACTTTTGATATTGAGATAATCTGTGTTTCTATTATATATGGGTTTTTATAGCGAGAAATCATATTTGATACTTTAAATGAGCAACTAGGAGAAATTATATAACAACATTTTACTCTTGAATCTTCATTCTCTTGAATTGACAGATAGATTTTTCTTTGTGGTTTTATGCTTAGTGAAATTTTGGATTGAAAACTTTTGATATTGAGATAATCTGTGTTTCTATTATATATGGGTTTTTATAGCGAGAAATCATATTTGATACTTTAAATGAGCAACTAGGAGAAATTATATAACAACATTTTACTCTTGAATCTTAATTCTCTTGAATTGACAGATAGATTTTTCTTTGTGGTTTTATGCTTAGTGAAATTTTGGATTGAAAACTTTTGATATTGAGATAATCTGTGTTTCTATTGTATATGGGTTTTTATAGCGAGAAATCATATTTGATACTTATATGAGCAACTAGGAGAAATTATATAACAACATTTTACTCTTGAATCTTCTTTCTCTTGAATTGACAGATAGATTTTTCTTTGTGGTTTTATGCTTAGTGAAATTTTGGATTGAAAACTTTTGATATTGAGATAATCTGTGTTTCTATTATATATGGGTTTTTATAGCGAGAAATCATATTTGATACTTTAAATGAGCAACTAGGAGAAATTATATAACAACATTTTACTCTTGAATCTTCATTCTCTTGAATTGACAGATAGATTTTTCTTTGTGGTTTTATGCTTAGTGAAATTTTGGATTGAAAACTTTTGATATTGAGATAATCTGTGTTTCTATTATATATGGGTTTTTATAGCGAGAAATCATATTTGATACTTTAAATGAGCAACTAGGAGAAATTATATAACAACATTTTACTCTTGAATCTTCATTCTCTTGAATTGACAGATAGATTTTTCTTTGTGGTTTTATGCTTAGTGAAATTTTGGATTGAAAACTTTTGATATTGAGATAATCTGTGTTTCTATTATATATGGGTTTTTAAAGCGAGAAATCATATTTGATATTTTAAATGAGCAACTAGGAGAAATTATATAACAACATTTTACTCTTGAATCTTCATTCTCTTGAATTGACAGATAGATTTTTCTTTGTGGTTTTATGCTTAGTGAAATTTTGGATTGAAAACTTTTGATATTGAGATAATCTGTGTTTCTATTATATATGGGTTTTTATAGCGAGAAATCATATTTGATATTTTAAATGAGCAACTAGGAGAAATTATATAACAACATTTTACTCTTGAATCTTCATTCTCTTGAATTGACAGATAGATTTTTCTTTGTGGTTTTATGCTTAGTGAAATTTTGGATTGAAAACTTTTGATATTGAGATAATCTGTGTTTCTATTATATATGGGTTTTTATAGCGAGAAATCATATTTGATACTTTAAATGAGCGACTAGGAGAAATTATATAACAACATTTTACTCTTGAATCTTCATTCTCTTGAATTGACAGATAGATTTTTCTTTGTGGTTTTATGCTTAGTGAAATTTTGGATTGAAAACTTTTGATATTGAGATAATCTGTGTTTCTATTATATATGGGTTTTTATAGCGAGAAATCATATTTGATACTTTATATGAGCAACTAGGAGAAATTATATAACAACATTTTACTCTTGAATCTTCATTCTCTTGAATTGACAAATAGATTTTTCTTTGTGGTTTTATGCTTAGTGAAATTTTGGATTGAAAACTTTTGATATTGAGATAATCTGTGTTTCTATTATATATGGGTTTTTATAGCGAGAAATCATATTTGATACTTTATATGAGCAACTAGGAGAAATTATATAACAACATTTTACTCTTGAATCTTCATTCTCTTGAATTGACAGATAGATTTTTCTTTGTGGTTTTATGCTTAGTGAAATTTTGGATTGAAAACTTTTGATATTGAGATAATCTGTGTTTCTATTATATATGGGTTTTTATAGCGAGAAATCATATTTGATATTTTAAATGAGCAACTAGGAGAAATTATATAACAACATTTTACTCTTGAATCTTCATTCTCTTGAATTGACAGATAGATTTTTCTTTGTGGTTTTATGCTTAGTGAAATTTTGGATTGAAAACTTTTGATATTGAGATAATCTGTGTTTCTATTGTATATGGGTTTTTATAGCGAGAAATCATATTTGATACTTTATATGAGCAACTAGGAGAAATTATATAACAACATTTTACTCTTGAATCTTCATTCTCTTGAATTGACAGATAGATTTTTCTTTGTGGTTTTATGCTTAGTGAAATTTTGGATTGAAAACTTTTGATATTGAGATAATCTGTGTTTCTATTATATATGGGTTTTTATAGCGAGAAATCATATTTGATACTTTATATGAGCAACTAGGAGAAATTATATAACAACATTTTACTCTTGAATCTTCATTCTCTTGAATTGACAGATAGATTTTTCTTTGTGGTTTTATGCTTAGTGAAATTTTGGATTGAAAACTTTTGATATTGAGATAATCTGTGTTTCTATTATATATGGGTTTTTATAGCGAGAAATCATATTTGATACTTTATATGAGCAACTAGGAGAAATTATATAACAACATTTTACTCTTGAATCTTCATTCTCTTGAATTGACAGATAGATTTTTCTTTGTGGTTTTATGCTTAGTGAAATTTTGGATTGAAAACTTTTGATATTGAGATAATCTGTGTTTCTATTATATATGGGTTTTTATAGCGAGAAATCATATTTGATACTTTATATGAGCAACTAGGAGAAATTATATAACAACATTTTACTATTGACTCTTCATTCTCTTGAATTGACAGATAGATTTTTCTTTGTGGTTTTATGCTTAGTGAAATTTTGGATTGAAAACTTTTGATATTGAGATAATCTGTGTTTCTATTATATATGGGTTTTTATAGCGAGAAATCATATTTGATACTTTATATGAGCAACTAGGAGAAATTATATAACAACATTTTACTCTTGAATCTTCATTCTCTTGAATTGACAGATAGATTTTTCTTTGTGGTTTTATGCTTAGTGAAATTTTGGATTGAAAACTTTTGATATTGAGATAATCTGTGTTTCTATTATATATGGGTTTTTATAGCGAGAAATCATATTTGATACTTTATATGAGCAACTAGGAGAAATTATATAACAACATTTTACTCTTGAATCTTCATTCTCTTGAATTGACAGATAGATTTTTCTTTGTGGTTTTATGCTTAGTGAAATTTTGGATTGAAAACTTTTGATATTGAGATAATCTGTGTTTCTATTATATATGGGTTTTTATAGCGAGAAATCATATTTGATACTTTATATGAGCAACTAGGAGAAATTATATAACAACATTTTACTCTTGAATCTTCATTCTCTTGAATTGACAGATAGATTTTTCTTTGTGGTTTTATGCTTAGTGAAATTTTGGATTGAAAACTTTTGATATTGAGATAATCTGTGTTTCTATTATATATGGGTTTTTATAGCGAGAAATCATATTTGATATTTTAAATGAGCAACTAGGAGAAATTATATAACAACATTTTACTCTTGAATCTTCATTCTCTTGAATTGACAGATAGATTTTTCTTTGTGGTTTTATGCTTAGTGAAATTTTGGATTGAAAACTTTTGATATTGAGATAATCTGTGTTTCTATTGTATATGGGTTTTTATAGCGAGAAATCATATTTGATACTTTATATGAGCAACTAGGAGAAATTATATAACAACATTTTACTCTTTAATCTTCATTCTCTTGAATTGACAGATAGATTTTTCTTTGTGGTTTTATGCTTAGTGAAATTTTGGATTGAAAACTTTTGATATTGAGATAATCTGTGTTTCTATTATATATGGGTTTTTATAGCGAGAAATCATATTTGATACTTTATATGAGCAACTAGGAGAAATTATATAACAACATTTTACTCTTGAATCTTCATTCTCTTGAATTGACAGATAGATTTTTCTTTGTGGTTTTATGCTTAGTGAAATTTTGGATTGAAAACTTTTGATATTGAGATAATCTGTGTTTCTATTATATATGGGTTTTTATAGCGAGAAATCATATTTGATACTTTATATGAGCAACTAGGAGAAATTATATAACAACATTTTACTCTTGAATCTTCATTCTCTTGAATTGACAGATAGATTTTTCTTTGTGGTTTTATGCTTAGTGAAATTTTGGATTGAAAACTTTTGATATTGAGATAATCTGTGTTTCTATTATATATGGGTTTTTATAGCGAGAAATCATATTTGATACTTTATATGAGCAACTAGGAGAAATTATATAACAACATTTTACTCTTGAATCTTCATTCTCTTGAATTGACAGATAGAATTTTCTTTGTGGTTTTATGCTTAGTGAAATTTTGGATTGAAAACTTTTGATATTGAGATAATCTGTGTTTCTATTATATATGGGTTTTTATAGCGAGAAATCATATTTGATATTTTAAATGAGCAACTAGGAGAAATTATATAACAACATTTTACTCTTGAATCTTCATTCTCTTGAATTGACAAATAGATTTTTCTTTGTGGTTTTATGCTTAGTGAAATTTTGGATTGAAAACTTTTGATATTGAGATAATCTGTGTTTCTATTATATATGGGTTTTTATAGCGAGAAATCATATTTGATACTTTATATGAGCAACTAGGAGAAATTATATAACAACATTTTACTATTGACTCTTCATTCTCTTGAATTGACAGATAGATTTTTCTTTGTGGTTTTATGCTTAGTGAAATTTTGGATTGAAAACTTTTGATATTGAGATAATCTGTGTTTCTATTATATATGGGTTTTTATAGCGAGAAATCATATTTGATACTTTATATGAGCAACTAGGAGAAATTATATAACAACATTTTACTCTTTAATCTTCATTCTCTTGAATTGACAGATAGATTTTTCTTTGTGGTTTTATGCTTAGTGAAATTTTGGATTGAAAACTTTTGATATTGAGATAATCTGTGTTTCTATTATATATGGGTTTTTATAGCGAGAAATCATATTTGATACTTTATATGAGCAACTAGGAGAAATTATATAACAACATTTTACTCTTGAATCTTCATTCTCTTGAATTGACAGATAGATTTTTCTTTGTGGTTTTATGCTTAGTGAAATTTTGGATTGAAAACTTTTGATATTGAGATAATCTGTGTTTCTATTATATATGGGTTTTTATAGCGAGAAATCATATTTGATATTTTAAATGAGCAACTAGGAGAAATTATATAACAACATTTTACTCTTGAATCTTCATTCTCTTGAATTGACAGATAGATTTTTCTTTGTGGTTTTATGCTTAGTGAAATTTTGGATTGAAAACTTTTGATATTGAGATAATCTGTGTTTCTATTATATATGGGTTTTTATAGCGAGAAATCATATTTGATACTTTATATGAGCAACTAGGAGAAATTATATAACAACATTTTACTCTTGAATCTTCATTCTCTTGAATTGACAGATAGATTTTTCTTTGTGGTTTTATGCTTAGTGAAATTTTGGATTGAAAACTTTTGATATTGAGATAATCTGTGTTTCTATTGTATATGGGTTTTTATAGCGAGAAATCATATTTGATACTTTATATGAGCTACTAGGAGAAATTATATAACAACATTTTACTCTTGAATATTCATTCTCTTGAATTGACAGATAGATTTTTCTTTGTGGTTTTATGCTTAGTGAAATTTTGGATTGAAAACTTTTGATATTGAGATAATCTGTGTTTCTATTATATATGGGTTTTTATAGCGAGAAATCATATTTGATATTTTAAATGAGCAACTAGGAGAAATTATATAACAACATTTTACTCTTGAATCTTCATTCTCTTGAATTGACTGATAGATTTTTCTTTGTGGTTTTATTCTTAGTGAAATTTTGGATTGGAAACTTTTGATATTGAGATAATCTGTGTTTCTATTATATATGGGTTTTTATAGCGAGAAATCATATTTGATACTTTATATGAGCAACTAGGAGAAATTATATAACAACATTTTACTCTTGAATCTTCATTCTCTTGAATTGACAGATAGATTTTTCTTTGTGGTTTTATGCTTAGTGAAATTTTGGATTGAAAACTTTTGATATTGAGATAATCTGTGTTTCTATTATATATGGGTTTTTATAGCGAGAAATCATATTTGATATTTTAAATGAGCAACTAGGAGAAATTATATAACAACATTTTACTCTTGAATCTTCATTCTCTTGAATTGACAGATAGATTTTTCTTTGTGGTTTTATGCTTAGTGAAATTTTGGATTGAAAACTTTTGATATTGAGATAATCTGTGTTTCTATTATATATGGGTTTTTATAGCGAGAAATCATATTTGATACTTTAAATGAGCGACTAGGAGAAATTATATAACAACATTTTACTCTTGAATCTTCATTCTCTTGAAGTGACAAATAGATTTTTCTTTGTGGTTTTATGCTTAGTGAAATTTTGGATTGAAAACTTTTGATATTGAGATAATCTGTGTTTCTATTATATATGGGTTTTTATAGCGAGAAATCATATTTGATACTTTATATGAGCAACTAGGAGAAATTATATAACAACATTTTACTCTTGAATCTTCATTCTCTTGAATTGACAGATAGATTTTTCTTTGTGGTTTTATGCTTAGTGAAATTTTGGATTGAAAACTTTTGATATTGAGATAATCTGTGTTTCTATTATATATGGGTTTTTATAGCGAGAAATCATATTTGATACTTTAAATGAGCGACTAGGAGAAATTATATAACAACATTTTACTCTTGAATCTTCATTCTCTTGAATTGACAGATAGATTTTTCTTTGTGGTTTTATGCTTAGTGAAATTTTGGATTGAAAACTTTTGATATTGAGATAATCTGTGTTTCTATTATATATGGGTTTTTATAGCGAGAAATCATATTTGATATTTTAAATGAGCAACTAGGAGAAATTATATAACAACATTTTACTCTTGAATCTTCATTCTCTTGAATTGACAGATAGATTTTTATTTGTGGTTTTATGCTTAGTGAAATTTTGGATTGAAAACTTTTGATATTGAGATAATCTGTGTTTCTATTATATTTTGGTTTTTATAGCGAGAAATCATATTTGATACTTTATATGAGCAACTAGGAGAAATTATATAACAACATTTTACTCTTGAATCTTCATTCTCTTGAATTGACAGATAGATTTTTCTTTGTGGTTTTATGCTTAGTGAAATTTTGGATTGAAAACTTTTGATATTGAGATAATCTGTGTTTCTATTATATATGGGTTTTTATAGCGAGAAATCATATTTGATACTTTAAATGAGCGACTAGGAGAAATTATATAACAACATTTTACTCTTGAATCTTCATTCTCTTGAATTGACAGATAGATTTTTCTTTGTGGTTTTATGCTTAGTGAAATTTTGGATTGAAAACTTTTGATATTGAGATAATCTGTGTTTCTATTATATATGGGTTTTTATAGCGAGAAATCATATTTGATATTTTAAATGAGCAACTAGGAGAAATTATATAACAACATTTTACTCTTGAATCTTCATTCTCTTGAATTGACAGATAGATTTTACTTTGTGGTTTTATGCTTAGTGAAATTTTGGATTGAAAACTTTTGATATTGAGATAATCTGTGTTTCTATTATATATGGGTTTTTATAGCGAGAAATCATATTTGATATTTTAAATGAGCAACTAGGAGAAATTATATAACAACATTTTACTCTTGAATCTTCATTCTCTTGAATTGACAGATAGATTTTACTTTGTGGTTTTATGCTTAGTGAAATTTTGGATTGAAAACTTTTGATATTGAGATAATCTGTGTTTCTATTATATATGGGTTTTTATAGCGAGAAATCATATTTGATATTTTAAATGAGCAACTAGGAGAAATTATATAACAACATTTTACTCTTGAATCTTCATTCTCTTGAATTGACAGATAGATTTTTCTTTGTGGTTTTATGCTTAGTGAAATTTTGGATTGAAAACTTTTGATATTGAGATAATCTGTGTTTCTATTATATATGGGTTTTTATAGCGAGAAATCATATTTGATACTTTATATGAGCAACTAGGAGAAATTATATAACAACATTTTACTCTTGAATCTTCATTCTCTTGAATTGACAGATAGATTTTTCTTTGTGGTTTTATGCTTAGTGAAATTTTGGATTGAAAACTTTTGATATTGAGATAATCTGTGTTTCTATTATATATGGGTTTTTATAGCGAGAAATCATATTTGATATTTTAAATGAGCAACTAGGAGAAATTATATAACAACATTTTACTCTTGAATCTTCATTCTCTTGAATTGACAGATAGATTTTTCTTTGTGGTTTTATGCTTAGTGAAATTTTGGATTGAAAACTTTTGATATTGAGATAATCTGTGTTTCTATTATATATGGGTTTTTATAGCGAGAAATCATATTTGATATTTTAAATGAGCAACTAGGAGAAATTATATAACAACATTTTACTCTTGAATCTTCATTCTCTTGAATTGACAGATAGATTTTTCTTTGTGGTTTTATGCTTAGTGAAATTTTGGATTGAAAACTTTTGATATTGAGATAATCTGTGTTTCTATTATATATGGGTTTTTATAGCGAGAAATCATATTTGATATTTTAAATGAGCAACTAGGAGAAATTATATAACAACATTTTACTCTTGAATCTTCATTCTCTTGAATTGACAGATAGATTTTTCTTTGTGGTTTTATGCTTAGTGAAATTTTGGATTGAAAACTTTTGATATTGAGATAATCTGTGTTTCTATTATATATGGGTTTTTATAGCGAGAAATCATATTTGATACTTTATATGAGCAACTAGGAGAAATTATATAACAACATTTTACTCTTGAATCTTCATTCTCTTGAATTGACAGATAGATTTTTCTTTGTGGTTTTATGCTTAGTGAAATTTTGGATTGAAAACTTTTGATATTGAGATAATCTGTGTTTCTATTATATATGGGTTTTTATAGCGAGAAATCATATTTGATATTTTAAATGAGCAACTAGGAGAAATTATATAACAACATTTTACTCTTGAATCTTCATTCTCTTGAATTGACAGATAGATTTTTCTTTGTGGTTTTATGCTTAGTGAAATTTTGGATTGAAAACTTTTGATATTGAGATAATCTGTGTTTCTATTATATATGGGTTTTTATAGCGAGAAATCATATTTGATATTTTAAATGAGCAACTAGGAGAAATTATATAACAACATTTTACTCTTGAATCTTCATTCTCTTGAATTGACAGATAGATTTTTCTTTGTGGTTTTATGCTTAGTGAAATTTTGGATTGAAAACTTTTGATATTGAGATAATCTGTGTTTCTATTATATATGGGTTTTTATAGCGAGAAATCATATTTGATACTTTAAATGAGCGACTAGGAGAAATTATATAACAACATTTTACTCTTGAATCTTCATTCTCTTGAAGTGACAAATAGATTTTTCTTTGTGGTTTTATGCTTAGTGAAATTTTGGATTGAAAACTTTTGATATTGAGATAATCTGTGTTTCTATTATATATGGGTTTTTATAGCGAGAAATCATATTTGATACTTTATATGAGCAACTAGGAGAAATTATATAACAACATTTTACTCTTGAATCTTCATTCTCTTGAATTGACAGATAGATTTTTCTTTGTGGTTTTATGCTTAGTGAAATTTTGGATTGAAAACTTTTGATATTGAGATAATCTGTGTTTCTATTATATATGGGTTTTTATAGCGAGAAATCATATTTGATACTTTAAATGAGCGACTAGGAGAAATTATATAACAACATTTTACTCTTGAATCTTCATTCTCTTGAATTGACAGATAGATTTTTATTTGTGGTTTTATGCTTAGTGAAATTTTGGATTGAAAACTTTTGATATTGAGATAATCTGTGTTTCTATTATATTTTGGTTTTTATAGCGAGAAATCATATTTGATACTTTAAATGAGCGACTAGGAGAAATTATATAACAACATTTTACTCTTGAATCTTCATTCTCTTGAATTGACAGATAGATTTTTCTTTGTGGTTTTATGCTTAGTGAAATTTTGGATTGAAAACTTTTGATATTGAGATAATCTGTGTTTCTATTATATATGGGTTTTTATAGCGAGAAATCATATTTGATATTTTAAATGAGCAACTAGGAGAAATTATATAACAACATTTTACTCTTGAATCTTCATTCTCTTGAATTGACAGATAGATTTTTATTTGTGGTTTTATGCTTAGTGAAATTTTGGATTGAAAACTTTTGATATTGAGATAATCTGTGTTTCTATTATATTTTGGTTTTTATAGCGAGAAATCATATTTGATACTTTATATGAGCAACTAGGAGAAATTATATAACAACATTTTACTCTTGAATCTTCATTCTCTTGAATTGACAGATAGATTTTTCTTTGTGGTTTTATGCTTAGTGAAATTTTGGATTGAAAACTTTTGATATTGAGATAATCTGTGTTTCTATTATATATGGGTTTTTATAGCGAGAAATCATATTTGATACTTTAAATGAGCGACTAGGAGAAATTATATAACAACATTTTACTCTTGAATCTTCATTCTCTTGAATTGACAGATAGATTTTTCTTTGTGGTTTTATGCTTAGTGAAATTTTGGATTGAAAACTTTTGATATTGAGATAATCTGTGTTTCTATTATATATGGGTTTTTATAGCGAGAAATCATATTTGATACTTTATATGAGCAACTAGGAGAAATTATATAACAACATTTTACTCTTGAATCTTCATTCTCTTGAATTGACAGATAGATTTTTATTTGTGGTTTTATGCTTAGTGAAATTTTGGATTGAAAACTTTTGATATTGAGATAATCTGTGTTTCTATTATATTTTGGTTTTTATAGCGAGAAATCATATTTGATACTTTATATGAGCAACTAGGAGAAATTATATAACAACATTTTACTCTTGAATCTTCATTCTCTTGAATTGACAGATAGATTTTTCTTTGTGGTTTTATGCTTAGTGAAATTTTGGATTGAAAACTTTTGATATTGAGATAATCTGTGTTTCTATTATATATGGGTTTTTATAGCGAGAAATCATATTTGATACTTTAAATGAGCGACTAGGAGAAATTATATAACAACATTTTACTCTTGAATCTTCATTCTCTTGAATTGACAGATAGATTTTTCTTTGTGGTTTTATGCTTAGTGAAATTTTGGATTGAAAACTTTTGATATTGAGATAATCTGTGTTTCTATTATATATGGGTTTTTATAGCGAGAAATCATATTTGATATTTTAAATGAGCAACTAGGAGAAATTATATAACAACATTTTACTCTTGAATCTTCATTCTCTTGAATTGACAGATAGATTTTACTTTGTGGTTTTATGCTTAGTGAAATTTTGGATTGAAAACTTTTGATATTGAGATAATCTGTGTTTCTATTATATATGGGTTTTTATAGCGAGAAATCATATTTGATATTTTAAATGAGCAACTAGGAGAAATTATATAACAACATTTTACTCTTGAATCTTCATTCTCTTGAATTGACAGATAGATTTTACTTTGTGGTTTTATGCTTAGTGAAATTTTGGATTGAAAACTTTTGATATTGAGATAATCTGTGTTTCTATTATATATGGGTTTTTATAGCGAGAAATCATATTTGATATTTTAAATGAGCAACTAGGAGAAATTATATAACAACATTTTACTCTTGAATCTTCATTCTCTTGAATTGACAGATAGATTTTTCTTTGTGGTTTTATGCTTAGTGAAATTTTGGATTGAAAACTTTTGATATTGAGATAATCTGTGTTTCTATTATATATGGGTTTTTATAGCGAGAAATCATATTTGATACTTTATATGAGCAACTAGGAGAAATTATATAACAACATTTTACTCTTGAATCTTCATTCTCTTGAATTGACAGATAGATTTTTCTTTGTGGTTTTATGCTTAGTGAAATTTTGGATTGAAAACTTTTGATATTGAGATAATCTGTGTTTCTATTATATATGGGTTTTTATAGCGAGAAATCATATTTGATATTTTAAATGAGCAACTAGGAGAAATTATATAACAACATTTTACTCTTGAATCTTCATTCTCTTGAATTGACAGATAGATTTTTCTTTGTGGTTTTTATGCTTAGTGAAATTTTGGATTGAAAACTTTTGATATTGAGATAATCTGTGTTTCTATTGTATATGGGTTTTTATAGCGAGAAATCATATTTGATACTTTATATGAGCAACTAGGAGAAATTATATAACAACATTTTACTCTTGAATATTCATTCTCTTGAATTGACAGATAGATTTTTCTTTGTGGTTTTATGCTTAGTGAAATTTTGGATTGAAAACTTTTGATATTGAGATAATCTGTGTTTCTATTATATATGGGTTTTTATAGCGAGAAATCATATTTGATATTTTAAATGAGCAACTAGGAGAAATTATATAACAACATTTTACTCTTGAATCTTCATTCTCTTGAATTGACAGATAGATTTTTCTTTGTGGTTTTATGCTTAGTGAAATTTTGGATTGAAAACTTTTGATATTGAGATAATCTGTGTTTCTATTATATATGGGTTTTTATAGCGAGAAATCATATTTGATACTTTATATGAGCAACTAGGAGAAATTATATAACAACATTTTACTCTTGAATCTTCATTCTCTTGAATTGACAGATAGATTTTTCTTTGTGGTTTTATGCTTAGTGAAATTTTGGATTGAAATCTTTGGTATTGAGATAATCTGTGTTTCTATTATATATGGGTTTTTATAGCGAGAAATCATATTTGATATTTTAAATGAGCAACAAGGAGAAATTATATAAAAACATTTTACTCTTGAATCTTCTTTCTCTTGAATTGACAGATAGATTTTTCTTTGTGGTTTTATGCTTAGTGAAATTTTGGATTGAAAACTTTTGATATTGAGATAATCTGTGTTTCTATTATATATGGGTTTTTATAGCGAGAAATCATATTTGATATTTTAAATGAGCAACTAGGAGAAATTATATAACAACATTTTACTCTTGAATCTTCATTCTCTTGAATTGACAGATAGATTTTTCTTTGTGGTTTTATGCTTAGTGAAATTTTGGATTGAAAACTTTTGATATTGAGATAATCTGTGTTTCTATTATATATGGGTTTTTATAGCGAGAAATAATATTTGATATTTTAAATGAGCAACTAGGAGAAATTATATAACAACATTTTACTCTTGAATCTTCATTCTCTTGAATTGACAGATAGATTTTTCTTTGTGGTTTTATGCTTAGTGAAATTTTGGATTGAAAACTTTTGATATTGAGATAATCTGTGTTTCTATTATATATGGGTTTTTATAGCGAGAAATCATATTTGATACTTTAAATGAGCGACTAGGAGAAATTATATAACAACATTTTACTCTTGAATCTTCATTCTCTTGAATTGACAGATAGATTTTTCTTTGTGGTTTTATGCTTAGTGACATTTTGGATTGAAAACTTTTGATATTGAGATAATCTGTGTTTCTATTATATATGGGTTTTTATAGCGAGAAATCATATTTGATACTTTATATGAGCAACTAGGAGAAATTATATAACAACATTTTACTCTTGAATCTTCATTCTCTTGAATTGACAGATAGATTTTTCTTTGTGGTTTTATGCTTAGTGAAATTTTGGATTGAAAACTTTTGATATTGAGATAATCTGTGTTTCTATTATATATGGGTTTTTATAGCGAGAAATCATATTTGATACTTTAAATGAGCGACTAGGAGAAATTATATAACAACATTTTACTCTTGAATCTTCATTCTCTTGAATTGACAGATAGATTTTTCTTTGTGGTTTTATGCTTAGTGAAATTTTGGATTGAAAACTCTTGATATTGAGATAATCTGTGTTTCTATTATATATGGGTTTTTATAGCGAGAAATCATATTTGATATTTTAAATGAGCAACTAGGAGAAATTATATAACAACATTTTACTCTTGAATCTTCATTCTCTTGAATTGACAGATAGATTTTTATTTGTGGTTTTATGCTTAGTGAAATTTTGGATTGAAAACTTTTGATATTGAGATAATCTGTGTTTCTATTATATTTGGGTTTTTATAGCGAGAAATCATATTTGATACTTCATATGAGCAACTAGGAGAAATTATATAACAACATTTTACTCTTGAATCTTCATTCTCTTGAATTGACAGATAGATTTTTCTTTGTGGTTTTATGCTTAGTGAAATTTTGGATTGAAAACTTTTGATATTGAGATAATCTGTGTTTCTATTATATATGGGTTTTTATAGCGAGAAATCATATTTGATACTTTAAATGAGCGACTAGGAGAAATTATATAACAACATTTTACTCTTGAATCTTCATTCTCTTGAATTGACAGATAGATTTTTCTTTGTGGTTTTATGCTTAGTGAAATTTTGGATTGAAAACTTTTGATATTGAGATAATCTGTGTTTCTATTATATATGGGTTTTTATAGCGAGAAATCATATTTGATATTTTAAATGAGCAACTAGGAGAAATTATATAACAACATTTTACTCTTGAATCTTCATTCTCTTGAATTGACAGATAGATTTTTCTTTGTGGTTTTATGCTTAGTGAAATTTTGGATTGAAAACTTTTGATATTGAGATAATCTGTGTTTCTATTATATATGGGTTTTTATAGCGAGAAATCATATTTGATACTTTAAATGAGCGACTAGGAGAAATTATATAACAACATTTTACTCTTGAATCTTCATTCTCTTGAATTGACAGATAGATTTTTCTTTGTGGTTTTATGCTTAGTGAAATTTTGGATTGAAAACTTTTGATATTGAGATAATCTGTGTTTCTATTATATATGGGTTTTTATAGCGAGAAATCATATTTGATACTTTATATGAGCAACTAGGAGAAATTATATAACAACATTTTACTCTTGAATCTTCATTCTCTTGAATTGACAGATAGATTTTTCTTTGTGGTTTTATGCTTAGTGAAATTTTGGATTGAAAACTTTTGATATTGAGATAATCTGTGTTTCTATTATATATGGGTTTTTATAGCGAGAAATCATATTTGATACTTTATATGAGCAACTAGGAGAAATTATATAACAACATTTTACTCTTGAATCTTCATTCTCTTGAATTGACAGATAGATTTTTCTTTGTGGTTTTATGCTTAGTGAAATTTTGGATTGAAAACTTTTGATATTGAGATAATCTGTGTTTCTATTGTATATGGGTTTTTATAGCGAGAAATCATATTTGATACTTTATATGAGCAACTAGGAGAAATTATATAACAACATTTTACTCTTGAATCTTCATTCTCTTGAATTGACAGATAGATTTTTCTTTGTGGTTTTATGCTTAGTGAAATTTTGGATTGAAAACTTTTGATATTGAGATAATCTGTGTTTCTATTATATATGGGTTTTTATAGCGAGAAATCATATTTGATACTTTAAATGAGCAACTAGGAGAAATTATATAACAACATTTTACTCTTGAATCTTCATTCTCTTGAATTGACAGATAGATTTTTCTTTGTGGTTTTATGCTTAGTGAAATTTTGGATTGAAAACTTTTGATATTGAGATAATCTGTGTTTCTATTATATATGGGTTTTTATAGCGAGAAATCATATTTGATACTTTATATGAGCAACTAGGAGAAATTATATAACAACATTTTACTCTTGAATCTTCATTCTCTTGAATTGACAGATAGATTTTTCTTTGTGGTTTTATGCTTAGTGAAATTTTTGATTGAAAACTTTTGATATTGAGATAATCTGTGTTTCTATTATATATGGGTTTTTATAGCGAGAAATCATATTTGATACTTTATATGAGCAACTAGGAGAAATTATATAACAACATTTTACTCTTGAATCTTCATTTTCTTGAATTGACAGATAGATTTTTCTTTGTGGTTTTATGCTTAGTGAAATTTTGGATTGAAAACTTTTGATATTGAGATAATCTGTGTTTCTATTATATATGGGTTTTTATAGCGAGAAATCATATTTGATACTTTATATGAGCAACTAGGAGAAATTATATAACAAATTTTCTCTTGAATCTTCATTCTCTTGAATTGACAGATAGATTTTTCTTTGTGGTTTTATGCTTAGTGAAATTTTGGATTGAAAACTTTTGATATTGAGATAATCTGTGTTTCTATTGTATATGGGTTTTTATAGCGAGAAATCATATTTGATACTTTAAATGAGCGACTAGGAGAAATTATATAACAACATTTTACTCTTGAATCTTCATTCTCTTGAATTGACAGATAGATTTTTCTTTGTGGTTTTATGCTTAGTGAAATTTTGGATTGAAAACTTTTGATATTGAGATAATCTGTGTTTCTATTATATATGGGTTTTTATAGCGAGAAATCATATTTGATACTTTATATGAGCAACTAGGAGAAATTATATAACAACATTTTACTCTTGAATCTTCATTCTCTTGAATTGACAGATAGATTTTTCTTTGTGGTTTTATGCTTAGTGAAATTTTGGATTGAAAACTTTTGATATTGAGATAATCTGTGTTTCTATTATATATGGGTTTTTATAGCGAGAAATCATATTTGATACTTTATATGAGCAACTAGGAGAAATTATATAACAACATTTTACTCTTGAATCTTCATTCTCTTGAATTGACAGATAGATTTTTCTTTGTGGTTTTATGCTTAGTGAAATTTTGGATTGAAAACTTTTGATATTGAGATAATCTGTGTTTCTATTGTATATGGGTTTTTATAGCGAGAAATCATATTTGATACTTTATATGAGCAACTAGGAGAAATTATATAACAACATTTTACTCTTGAATCTTCATTCTCTTGAATTGACAGATAGATTTTTCTTTGTGGTTTTATGCTTAGTGAAATTTTGGATTGAAAACTTTTGATATTGAGATAATCTGTGTTTCTATTATATATGGGTTTTTATAGCGAGAAATCATATTTGATACTTTATATGAGCAACTAGGAGAAATTATATAACAACATTTTACTCTTGAATCTTCATTCTCTTGAATTGACAGATAGATTTTTCTTTGTGGTTTTATGCTTAGTGAAATTTTGGATTGAAAACTTTTGATATTGAGATAATCTGTGTTTCTATTATATATGGGTTTTTATAGCGAGAAATCATATTTGATACTTTATATGAGCAACTAGGAGAAATTATATAACAACATTTTACTCTTGAATCTTCATTCTCTTGAATTGACAGATAGATTTTTCTTTGTGGTTTTATGCTTAGTGAAATTTTGGATTGAAAACTTTTGATATTGAGATAATCTGTGTTTCTATTATATATGGGTTTTTATAGCGAGAAATCATATTTGATACTTTATATGAGCAACTAGGAGAAATTATATAACAACATTTTACTCTTGAATCTTCATTCTCTTGAATTGACAGATAGATTTTTCTTTGTGGTTTTATGCTTAGTGAAATTTTGGATTGAAAACTTTTGATATTGAGATAATCTGTGTTTCTATTATATATGGGTTTTTATAGCGAGAAATCATATTTGATACTTTATATGAGCAACTAGGAGAAATTATATAACAACATTTTACTCTTGAATCTTCATTCTCTTGAATTGACAGATAGATTTTTCTTTGTGGTTTTATGCTTAGTGAAATTTTGGATTGAAAACTTTTGATATTGAGATAATCTGTGTTTCTATTGTATATGGGTTTTTATAGCGAGAAATCATATTTGATACTTTATATGAGCAACTAGGAGAAATTATATAACAACATTTTACTCTTGAATCTTCATTCTCTTGAATTGACAGATAGATTTTTCTTTGTGGTTTTATGCTTAGTGAAATTTTGGATTGAAAACTTTTGATATTGAGATAATCTGTGTTTCTATTATATATGGGTTTTTATAGCGAGAAATCATATTTGATACTTTAAATGAGCAACTAGGAGAAATTATATAACAACATTTTACTCTTGAATCTTCATTCTCTTGAATTGACAGATAGATTTTTCTTTGTGGTTTTATGCTTAGTGAAATTTTGGATTGAAAACTTTTGATATTGAGATAATCTGTGTTTCTATTATATATGGGTTTTTATAGCGAGAAATCATATTTGATACTTTATATGAGCAACTAGGAGAAATTATATAACAACATTTTACTCTTGAATCTTCATTCTCTTGAATTGACAGATAGATTTTTCTTTGTGGTTTTATGCTTAGTGAAATTTTTGATTGAAAACTTTTGATATTGAGATAATCTGTGTTTCTATTATATATGGGTTTTTATAGCGAGAAATCATATTTGATACTTTATATGAGCAACTAGGAGAAATTATATAACAACATTTTACTCTTGAATCTTCATTTTCTTGAATTGACAGATAGATTTTTCTTTGTGGTTTTATGCTTAGTGAAATTTTGGATTGAAAACTTTTGATATTGAGATAATCTGTGTTTCTATTATATATGGGTTTTTATAGCGAGAAATCATATTTGATACTTTATATGAGCAACTAGGAGAAATTATATAACAAATTTTCTCTTGAATCTTCATTCTCTTGAATTGACAGATAGATTTTTCTTTGTGGTTTTATGCTTAGTGAAATTTTGGATTGAAAACTTTTGATATTGAGATAATCTGTGTTTCTATTGTATATGGGTTTTTATAGCGAGAAATCATATTTGATACTTTATATGAGCAACTAGGAGAAATTATATAACAACATTTTACTCTTGAATCTTCATTCTCTTGAATTGACAGATAGATTTTTCTTTGTGGTTTTATGCTTAGTGAAATTTTGGATTGAAAACTTTTGATATTGAGATAATCTGTGTTTCTATTATATATGGGTTTTTATAGCGAGAAATCATATTTGATACTTTAAATGAGCAACTAGGAGAAATTATATAACAACATTTTACTCTTGAATCTTCATTCTCTTGAATTGACAGATAGATTTTTCTTTGTGGTTTTATGCTTAGTGAAATTTTGGATTGAAAACTTTTGATATTGAGATAATCTGTGTTTCTATTATATATGGGTTTTTATAGCGAGAAATCATATTTGATACTTTATATGAGCAACTAGGAGAAATTTTATAACAACATTTTACTCTTGAATCTTCATTCTCTTGAATTGACAGATAGATTTTTCTTTGTGGTTTTATGCTTAGTGAAATTTTGGATTGAAAACTTTTGATATTGAGAAAATCTGTGTTTCTATTATATATGGGTTTTTATAGCGAGAAATCATATTTGATACTTTATATGAGAAACTAGGAGAAATTATATAACAACATTTTACTCTTGAATCTTCATTCTCTTGAATTGACAGATAGATTTTTCTTTGTGGTTTTATGCTTAGTGAAATTTTGGATTGAAAACTTTTGATATTGAGATAATCTGTGTTTCTATTATATATGGGTTTTTATAGCGAGAAATCATATTTGATACTTTATATGAGCAACTAGGAGAAATTATATAACAACATTTTACTTTTGAATCTTCATTCTCTTGAATTGACAGATAGATTTTTCTTTGTGGTTTTATGCTTAGTGAAATTTTGGATTGAAAACTTTTGATATTGAGATAATCTGTGTTTCTATTGTATATGGGTTTTTATAGCGAGAAATCATATTTGATACTTTATATGAGCAACTAGGAGAAATTATATAACAACATTTTACTCTTGAATCTTCATTCTCTTGAATTGACAGATAGATTTTTCTTTGTGGTTTTATGCTTAGTGAAATTTTGGATTGAAAACTTTTGATATTGAGATAATCTGTGTTTCTATTATATATGGGTTTTTATAGCGAGAAATCATATTTGATACTTTAAATGAGCAACTAGGAGAAATTATATAACAACATTTTACTCTTAAATCTTCATTCTCTTGAATTGACAGATAGATTTTTCTTTGTGGTTTTATGCTTAGTGAAATTTTGGATTGAAAACTTTTGATATTGAGATAATCTGTGTTTCTATTATATATGGGTTTTTATAGCGAGAAATCATATTTGATACTTTAAATGAGCAACTAGGAGAAATTATATAACAACATTTTACTCTTGAATCTTCATTCTCTTGAATTGACAGATAGATTTTTCTTTGTGGTTTTATGCTTAGTGAAATTTTGGATTGAAAACTTTTGATATTGAGATAATCTGTGTTTCTATTATATATGGGTTTTTATAGCGAGAAATCATATTTGATACTTTATATGAGCAACTAGGAGAAATTATATAACAACATTTTACTCTTGAATCTTCATTCTCTTGAATTGACAGATAGATTTTTCTTTGTGGTTTTATGCTTAGTGAAATTTTGGATTGAAAACTTTTGATATTGAGATAATCTGTGTTTCTATTATATATGGGTTTTTATAGCGAGAAATCATATTTGATACTTTAAATGAGCAACTAGGAGAAATTATATAACAACATTTTACTCTTGAATCTTCATTCTCTTGAATTGACAGATAGATTTTTCTTTGTGGTTTTATGCTTAGTGAAATTTTGGATTGAAAACTTTTGATATTGAGATAATCTGTGTTTCTATTATATATGGGTTTTTATAGCGAGAAATCATATTTGATACTTTAAATGAGCGACTAGGAGAAATTATATAACAACATTTTACTCTTGAATCTTCATTCTCTTGAATTGACAGATAGATTTTTCTTTGTGGTTTTATGCTTAGTGAAATTTTGGATTGAAAACTTTTGATATTGAGATAATCTGTGTTTCTATTATATATGGGTTTTTATAGCGAGAAATCATATTTGATACTTTATATGAGCAACTAGGAGAAATTATATAACAACATTTTACTCTTGAATCTTCATTCTCTTGAATTGACAGATAGATTTTTCTTTGTGGTTTTATGCTTAGTGAAATTTTGGATTGAAAACTTTTGATATTGAGATAATCTGTGTTTCTATTATATATGGGTTTTTATAGCGAGAAATCATATTTGATACTTTAAATGAGCAACTAGGAGAAATTATATAACAACATTTTACTCTTGAATCTTCATTCTCTTGAATTGACAGATAGATTTTTCTTTGTGGTTTTATGCTTAGTGAAATTTTGGATTGAAAACTTTTGATATTGAGATAATCTGTGTTTCTATTGTATATGGGTTTTTATAGCGAGAAATCATATTTGATACTTATATGAGCAACTAGGAGAAATTATATAACAACATTTTACTCTTGAATCTTCATTCTCTTGAATTGACAGATAGATTTTTCTTTGTGGTTTTATGCTTAGTGAAATTTTGGATTGAAAACTTTTGATATTGAGATAATCTGTGTTTCTATTATATATGGGTTTTTATAGCGAGAAATCATATTTGATACTTTAAATGAGCAACTAGGAGAAATTATATAACAACATTTTACTCTTGAATCTTCATTCTCTTGAATTGACAGATAGATTTTTCTTTGTGGTTTTATGCTTAGTGAAATTTTGGATTGAAAACTTTTGATATTGAGATAATCTGTGTTTCTATTGTATATGGGTTTTTATAGCGAGAAATCATATTTGATACTTATATGAGCAACTAGGAGAAATTATATAACAACATTTTACTCTTGAATCTTCCTTCTCTTGAATTGACAGATAGATTTTTCTTTGTGGTTTTATGCTTAGTGAAATTTTGGATTGAAAACTTTTGATATTGAGATAATCTGTGTTTCTATTATATATGGGTTTTTATAGCGAGAAATCATATTTGATACTTTAAATGAGCAACTAGGAGAAATTATATAACAACATTTTACTCTTGAATCTTCATTCTCTTGAATTGACAGATAGATTTTTCTTTGTGGTTTTATGCTTAGTGAAATTTTGGATTGAAAACTTTTGATATTGAGATAATCTGTGTTTCTATTATATATGGGTTTTTATAGCGAGAAATCATATTTGATACTTTAAATGAGCAACTAGGAGAAATTATATAACAACATTTTACTCTTGAATCTTCATTCTCTTGAATTGACAGATAGATTTTTCTTTGTGGTTTTATGCTTAGTGAAATTTTGGATTGAAAACTTTTGATATTGAGATAATCTGTGTTTCTATTATATATGGGTTTTTATAGCGAGAAATCATATTTGATACTTTAAATGAGCAACTAGGAGAAATTATATAACAACATTTTACTCTTGAATCTTCATTCTCTTGAATTGAGAGATAGATTTTTCTTTGTGGTTTTATGCTTAGTGAAATTTTGGATTGAAAACTTTTGATATTGAGATAATCTGTGTTTCTATTGTATATGGGTTTTTATAGCGAGAAATCATATTTGATACTTATATGAGCAACTAGGAGAAATTATATAACAACATTTTACTCTTGAATCTTCATTCTCTTGAATTGACAGATAGATTTTTCTTTGTGGTTTTATGCTTAGTGAAATTTTGGATTGAAAACTTTTGATATTGAGATAATCTGTGTTTCTATTATATATGGGTTTTTATAGCGAGAAATCATATTTGATACTTTAAATGAGCAACTAGGAGAAATTATATAACAACATTTTACTCTTGAATCTTCATTCTCTTGAATTGACAGATAGATTTTTCTTTGTGGTTTTATGCTTAGTGAAATTTTGGATTGAAAACTTTTGATATTGAGATAATCTGTGTTTCTATTATATATGGGTTTTTATAGCGAGAAATCATATTTGATACTTTAAATGAGCAACTAGGAGAAATTATATAACAACATTTTACTCTTGAATCTTCATTCTCTTGAATTGACAGATAGATTTTTCTTTGTGGTTTTATGCTTAGTGAAATTTTGGATTGAAAACTTTTGATATTGAGATAATCTGTGTTTCTATTATATATGGGTTTTTATAGCGAGAAATCATATTTGATACTTTAAATGAGCAACTAGGAGAAATTATATAACAACATTTTACTCTTGAATCTTCATTCTCTTGAATTGACAGATAGATTTTTCTTTGTGGTTTTATGCTTAGTGAAATTTTGGATTGAAAACTTTTGATATTGAGATAATCTGTGTTTCTATTGTATATGGGTTTTTATAGCGAGAAATCATATTTGATACTTATATGAGCAACTAGGAGAAATTATATAACAACATTTTACTCTTGAATCTTCATTCTCTTGAATTGACAGATAGATTTTTCTTTGTGGTTTTATGCTTAGTGAAATTTTGGATTGAAAACTTTTGATATTGAGATAATCTGTGTTTCTATTATATATGGGTTTTTATAGCGAGAAATCATATTTGATACTTTAAATGAGCAACTAGGAGAAATTATATAACAACATTTTACTCTTGAATCTTCATTCTCTTGAATTGACAGATAGATTTTTCTTTGTGGTTTTATGCTTAGTGAAATTTTGGATTGAAAACTTTTGATATTGAGATAATCTGTGTTTCTATTATATATGGGTTTTTATAGCGAGAAATCATATTTGATACTTTAAATGAGCAACTAGGAGAAATTATATAACAACATTTTACTCTTGAATCTTCATTCTCTTGAATTGACAGATAGATTTTTCTTTGTGGTTTTATGCTTAGTGAAATTTTGGATTGAAAACTTTTGATATTGAGATAATCTGTGTTTCTATTATATATGGGTTTTTAAAGCGAGAAATCATATTTGATATTTTAAATGAGCAACTAGGAGAAATTATATAACAACATTTTACTCTTGAATCTTCATTCTCTTGAATTGACAGATAGATTTTTCTTTGTGGTTTTATGCTTAGTGAAATTTTGGATTGAAAACTTTTGATATTGAGATAATCTGTGTTTCTATTATATATGGGTTTTTATAGCGAGAAATCATATTTGATATTTTAAATGAGCAACTAGGAGAAATTATATAACAACATTTTACTCTTGAATCTTCATTCTCTTGAATTGACAGATAGATTTTTCTTTGTGGTTTTATGCTTAGTGAAATTTTGGATTGAAAACTTTTGATATTGAGATAATCTGTGTTTCTATTATATATGGGTTTTTATAGCGAGAAATCATATTTGATACTTTAAATGAGCAACTAGGAGAAATTATATAACAACATTTTACTCTTGAATCTTCATTCTCTTGAATTGACAGATAGATTTTTCTTTGTGGTTTTATGCTTAGTGAAATTTTGGATTGAAAACTTTTGATATTGAGATAATCTGTGTTTCTATTTTATATGGGTTTTTATAGCGAGAAATCATATTTGATACTTTAAATGAGCAACTAGGAGAAATTATATAACAACATTTTACTCTTGAATCTTCATTCTCTTGAATTGACAGATAGATTTTTCTTTGTGGTTTTATGCTTAGTGAAATTTTGGATTGAAAACTTTTGATATTGAGATAATCTGTGTTTCTATTATATATGGGTTTTTATAGCGAGAAATCATATTTGATACTTTAAATGAGCAACTAGGAGAAATTATATAACAACATTTTACTCTTGAATCTTCATTCTCTTGAATTGACAGATAGATTTTTCTTTGTGGTTTTATGCTTAGTGAAATTTTGGATTGAAAACTTTTGATATTGAGATAATCTGTGTTTCTATTATATATGGGTTTTTATAGCGAGAAATCATATTTGATATTTTAAATGAGCAACTAGGAGTAATTATATAACAACATTTTACTCTTGAATCTTCATTCTCTTGAATTGACAGATAGATTTTTCTTTGTGGTTTTATGCTTAGTGAAATTTTGGATTGAAAACTTTTGATATTGAGATAATCTGTGTTTCTATTATATATGGGTTTTTATAGCGAGAAATCATATTTGATACTTTATATGAGCAACTAGGAGAAATTATATAACAACATTTTACTCTTGAATCTTCATTCTCTTGAATTGACAGATAGATTTTTCTTTGTGGTTTTATGCTTAGTGAAATTTTGGATTGAAAACTTTTGATATTGAGATAATCTGTGTTTCTATTATATATGGGTTTTTATAGCGAGAAATCATATTTGATATTTTAAATGAGCAACTAGGAGAAATTATATAACAACATTTTACTCTTGAATCTTCATTCTCTTGAATTGACAGATAGATTTTTCTTTGTGGTTTTATGCTTAATGAAATTTTGGATTGAAAACTTTTGATATTGAGATAATCTGTGTTTCTATTATATATGGGTTTTTATAGCGAGAAATCATATTTGATATTTTAAATGAGCAACTAGGAGAAATTATATAACAACATTTTACTCTTGAATCTTCATTCTCTTGAATTGACAGATAGATTTTTCTTTGTGGTTTTATGCTTAATGAAATTTTGGATTGAAAACTTTTGATATTGAGATAATCTGTGTTTCTATTATATATGGGTTTTTATAGCGAGAAATCATATTTGATATTTTAAATGAGCAACTAGGAGAAATTATATAACAACATTTTACTCTTGAATCTTCATTCTCTTGAATTGACAGATAGATTTTTCTTTGTGGTTTTATGCTTAATGAAATTTTGGATTGAAAACTTTTGATATTGAGATAATCTGTGTTTCTATTATATATGGGTTTTTATAGCGAGAAATCATATTTGATATTTTAAATGAGCAACTAGGAGAAATTATATAACAACATTTTACTCTTGAATCTTCATTCTCTTGAATTGACAGATAGATTTTTCTTTGTGGTTTTATGCTTAGTGAAATTTTGGATTGAAAACTTTTGATATTGAGATAATCTGTGTTTCTATTATATATGGGTTTTTATAGCGAGAAATCATATTTGATACTTTATATGAGCAACTAGGAGAAATTATATAACAACTTTTTACTCTTGAATCTTCATTCTCTTGAATTGACAGATAGATTTTTCTTTGTGGTTTTATGCTTAGTGAAATTTTGGATTGAAAACTTTTGATATTGAGATAATCTGTGTTTCTATTATATACGGGTTTTTATAGCGAGAAATCATATTTGATATTTTAAATGAGCAACTAGGAGAAATTATATAACAACATTTTACTCTTGAATTGACAGATAGATTTTTCTTTGTGGTTTTATGCTTAGTGAAATTTTGGATTGAAAACTTTTGATATTGAGATAATCTGTGTTTCTATTATATATGGGTTTTTATAGCGAGAAATCATATTTGATATTTTAAATGAGCAACTAGGAGAAATTATATAACAACATTTTACTCTTGAATCTTCATTCTCTTGAATTGACAGATAGATTTTTCTTTGTGGTTTTATGCTTAGTGAAATTTTGGATTGAAAACTTTTGATATTGAGATAATCTGTGTTTCTATTATATATGGGTTTTTATAGCGAGAAATCATATTTGATACTTTATATGAGCAACTAGGAGAAATTATATAACAACATTTTACTCTTGAATCTTCATTCTCTTGAATTGACAGATAGATTTTTCTTTGTGGTTTTATGCTTAGTGAAATTTTGGATTGAAAACTTTTGATATTGAGATAATCTGTGTTTCTATTATATATGGGTTTTTATAGCGAGAAATCATATTTGATATTTTAAATGAGCAACTAGGAGAAATTATATAACAACATTTTACTCTTGAATCTTCATTCTCTTGAATTGACAGATAGATTTTTCTTTGTGGTTTTATGCTTAATGAAATTTTGGATTGAAAACTTTTGATATTGAGATAATCTGTGTTTCTATTATATATGGGTTTTTATAGCGAGAAATCATATTTGATATTTTAAATGAGCAACTAGGAGAAATTATATAACAACATTTTACTCTTGAATCTTCATTCTCTTGAATTGACAGATAGATTTTTCTTTGTGGTTTTATGCTTAATGAAATTTTGGATTGAAAACTTTTGATATTGAGATAATCTGTGTTTCTATTATATATGGGTTTTTATAGCGAGAAATCATATTTGATATTTTAAATGAGCAACTAGGAGAAATTATATAACAACATTTTACTCTTGAATCTTCATTCTCTTGAATTGACAGATAGATTTTTCTTTGTGGTTTTATGCTTAATGAAATTTTGGATTGAAAACTTTTGATATTGAGATAATCTGTGTTTCTATTATATATGGGTTTTTATAGCGAGGAATCATATTTGATACTTTAAATGAGCAACTAGGAGAAATTATATAACAACATTTTACTCTTGAATCTTCATTCTCTTGAATTGACAGATAGATTTTTCTTTGTGGTTTTATGCTTAGTGAAATTTTGGATTGAAAACTTTTGATATTGAGATAATCTGTGTTTCTATTATATATGGGTTTTTATAGCGAGAAATCATATTTGATACTTTAAATGAGCAACTAGGAGAAATTATATAACAACATTTTACTCTTGAATCTTCATTCTCTTGAATTGACAGATAGATTTTTCTTTGTGGTTTTATGCTTAGTGAAATTTTGGATTGAAAACTTTTGATATTGAGATAATCTGTGTTTCTATTATATATGGGTTTTTATAGCGAGAAATCATATTTGATACTTTATATGAGCAACTAGGAGAAATTATATAACAACATTTTACTCTTGAATCTTCATTCTCTTGAATTGACAGATAGATTTTTCTTTGTGGTTTTATGCTTAGTGAAATTTTGGATTGAAAACTTTTGATATTGAGATAATCTGTGTTTCTATTATATATGGGTTTTTATAGCGAGAAATCATATTTGATATTTTAAATGAGCAACTAGGAGAAATTATATAACAACATTTTACTCTTGAATTGACAGATAGATTTTTCTTTGTGGTTTTATGCTTAGTGAAATTTTGGATTGAAAACTTTTGATATTGAGATAATCTGTGTTTCTATTATATATGGGTTTTTATAGCGAGAAATCATATTTGATACTTTATATGAGCAACTAGGAGAAATTATATAACAACATTTTACTCTTGAATCTTCATTCTCTTGAATTGACAAATAGATTTTTCTTTGTGGTTTTATGCTTAGTGAAATTTTGGATTGAAAACTTTTGATATTGAGATAATCTGTGTTTCTATTATATATGGGTTTTTATAGCGAGAAATCATATTTGATATTTTAAATGAGCAACTAGGAGAAATTATATAACAACATTTTACTCTTGAATTTTCATTCTCTTGAATTGACAGATAGATTTTTCTTTGTGGTTTTATGCTTAGTGAAATTTTGGATTGAAAACTTTTGATATTGAGATAATCTGTGTTTCTATTATATATGGGTTTTTATAGCGAGAAATCATATTTGATACTTTATATGAGCAACTAGGAGAAATTATATAACAACATTTTACTCTTGAATCTTCATTCTCTTGAATTGACAGATAGATTTTTCTTTGTGGTTTTATGCTTAGTGAAATTTTGGATTGAAAACTTTTGATATTGAGATAATCTGTGTTTCTATTATATACGGGTTTTTATAGCGAGAAATCATATTTGATATTTTAAATGAGCAACTAGGAGAAATTATATAACAACATTTTACTCTTGAATTGACAGATAGATTTTTCTTTGTGATTTTATGCTTAGTGAAATTTTGGATTGAAAACTTTTGATATTGAGATAATCTGTGTTTCTATTATATATGGGTTTTTATAGCGAGAAATCATATTTGATACTTTATATGAGCAACTAGGAGAAATTATATAACAACATTTTACTCTTGAATCTTCATTCTCTTGAATTGACAGATAGATTTTTCTTTGTGGTTTTATGCTTAGTGAAATTTTGGATTGAAAACTTTTGATATTGAGATAATCTGTGTTTCTATTATATATGGGTTTTTATAGCGAGAAATCATATTTGATACTTTAAATGAGCAACTAGGAGAAATTATATAACAACATTTTACTCTTGAATCTTCATTCTCTTGAATTGACAGATAGATTTTTCTTTGTGGTTTTATGCTTAGTGAAATTTTGGATTGAAAACTTTTGATATTGAGGTAATCTGTGTTTCTATTATATATGGGTTTTTATAGCGAGAAATCATATTTGATATTTTATATGAGCAACTAGGAGAAATTATATAACAACATTTTACTCTTGAATCTTCATTCTCTTGAATTGACAGATAGATTTTTCTTTGTGGTTTTATGCTTAATGAAATTTTGGATTGAAAACTTTTGATATTGAGATAATCTGTGTTTCTATTATATATGGGTTTTTATAGCGAGAAATCATATTTGATATTTTAAATGAGCAACTAGGAGAAATTATATAACAACATTTTACTCTTGAATCTTCATTCTCTTGAATTGACAGATAGATTTTTCTTTGTGGTTTTATGCTTAGTGAAATTTTGGATTGAAAACTTTTGATATTGAGATAATCTGTGTTTCTATTATATATGGGTTTTTATAGCGAGAAATCATATTTGATACTTTATATGAGCAACTAGGAGAAATTATATAACAACATTTTACTCTTGAATCTTCATTCTCTTGAATTGACAGATAGATTTTTCTTTGTGGTTTTATGCTTAGTGAAATTTTGGATTGAAAACTTTTGATATTGAGATAATCTGTGTTTCTATTATATATGGGTTTTTATAGCGAGAAATCATATTTGATATTTTAAATGAGCAACTAGGAGAAATTATATAACAACATTTTACTCTTGAATTGACAGATAGATTTTTCTTTGTGGTTTTATGCTTAGTGAAATTTTGGATTGAAAACTTTTGATATTGAGATAATCTGTGTTTCTATTATATATGGGTTTTTATAGCGAGAAATCATATTTGATACTTTATATGAGCAACTAGGAGAAATTATATAACAACATTTTACTCTTGAATCTTCATTCTCTTGAATTGACAAATAGATTTTTCTTTGTGGTTTTATGCTTAGTGAAATTTTGGATTGAAAACTTTTGATATTGAGATAATCTGTGTTTCTATTATATATGGGTTTTTATAGCGAGAAATCATATTTGATATTTTAAATGAGCAACTAGGAGAAATTATATAACAACATTTTACTCTTGAATCTTCATTCTCTTGAATTGACAGATAGATTTTTCTTTGTGGTTTTATGCTTAATGAAATTTTGGATTGAAAACTTTTGATATTGAGATAATCTGTGTTTCTATTATATATGGGTTTTTATAGCGAGAAATCATATTTGATATTTTAAATGAGCAACTAGGAGAAATTATATAACAACATTTTACTCTTGAATCTTCATTCTCTTGAATTGACAGATAGATTTTTCTTTGTGGTTTTATGCTTAGTGAAATTTTGGATTGAAAACTTTTGATATTGAGATAATCTGTGTTTCTATTATATATGGGTTTTTATAGCGAGAAATCATATTTGATACTTTATATGAGCAACTAGGAGAAATTATATAACAACATTTTACTCTTGAATCTTCATTCTCTTGAATTGACAGATAGATTTTTCTTTGTGGTTTTATGCTTAATTAAATTTTGGATTGAAAACTTTTGATATTGAGATAATCTGTGTTTCTATTATATATGGGTTTTTATAGCGAGAAATCATATTTGATATTTTAAATGAGCAACTAGGAGAAATTATATAACAACATTTTACTCTTGAATCTTCATTCTCTTGAATTGACAGATAGATTTTTCTTTGTGGTTTTATGCTTAGTGAAATTTTGGATTGAAAACTTTTGATATTGAGATAATCTGTGTTTCTATTATATATGGGTTTTTATAGCGAGAAATCATATTTGATACTTTATATGAGCAACTAGGAGAAATTATATAACAACATTTTACTCTTGAATCTTCATTCTCTTGAATTGACAGATAGATTTTTCTTTGTGGTTTTATGCTTAGTGAAATTTTGGATTGAAAACTTTTGATATTGAGATAATCTGTGTTTCTATTATATATGGGTTTTTATAGCGAGAAATCATATTTGATATTTTAAATGAGCAACTAGGAGAAATTATATAACAACATTTTACTCTTGAATTGACAGATAGATTTTTCTTTGTGGTTTTATGCTAAGTGAAATTTTGGATTGAAAACTTTTGATATTGAGATAATCTGTGTTTCTATTATATATGGGTTTTTATAGCGAGAAATCATATTTGATACTTTATATGAGCAACTAGGAGAAATTATATAACAACATTTTACTCTTGAATCTTCATTCTCTTGAATTGACAAATAGATTTTTCTTTGTGGTTTTATGCTTAGTGAAATTTTGGATTGAAAACTTTTGATATTGAGATAATCTGTGTTTCTATTATATATGGGTTTTTATAGCGAGAAATCATATTTGATATTTTAAATGAGCAACTAGGAGAAATTATATAACAACATTTTACTCTTGAATCTTCATTCTCTTGAATTGACAGATAGATTTTTCTTTGTGGTTTTATGCTTAATGAAATTTTGGATTGAAAACTTTTGATATTGAGATAATCTGTGTTTCTATTATATATGGGTTTTTATAGCGAGAAATCATATTTGATATTTTAAATGAGCAACTAGGAGAAATTATATAACAACATTTTACTCTTGAATCTTCATTCTCTTGAATTGACAGATAGATTTTTCTTTGTGGTTTTATGCTTAGTGAAATTTTGGATTGAAAACTTTTGATATTGAGATAATCTGTGTTTCTATTATATATGGGTTTTTATAGCGAGAAATCATATTTGATACTTTAAATGAGCAACTAGGAGAAATTATATAACAACATTTTACTCTTGAATCTTCATTCTCTTGAATTGACAGATAGATTTTTCTTTGTGGTTTTATGCTTAGTGAAATTTTGGATTGAAAACTTTTGATATTGAGATAATCTGTGTTTCTATTATATATGGGTTTTTATAGCGAGAAATCATATTTGATATTTTAAATGAGCAACTAGGAGAAATTATATAACAACATTTTACTCTTGAATTGACAGATAGATTTTTCTTTGTGGTTTTATGCTTAGTGAAATTTTGGATTGAAAACTTTTGATATTGAGATAATCTGTGTTTCTATTATATATGGGTTTTTATAGCGAGAAATCATATTTGATACTTTATATGAGCAACTAGGAGAAATTATATAACAACATTTTACTCTTGAATCTTCATTCTCTTGAATTGACAAATAGATTTTTCTTTGTGGTTTTATGCTTAGTGAAATTTTGGATTGAAAACTTTTGATATTGAGATAATCTGTGTTTCTATTATATATGGGTTTTTATAGCGAGAAATCATATTTGATATTTTAAATGAGCAACTAGGAGAAATTATATAACAACATTTTACTCTTGAATCTTCATTCTCTTGAATTGACAGATAGATTTTTCTTTGTGGTTTTATGCTTAATGAAATTTTGGATTGAAAACTTTTGATATTGAGATAATCTGTGTTTCTATTATATATGGGTTTTTATAGCGAGAAATCATATTTGATATTTTAAATGAGCAACTAGGAGAAATTATATAACAACATTTTACTCTTGAATCTTCATTCTCTTGAATTGACAGATAGATTTTTCTTTGTGGTTTTATGCTTAGTGAAATTTTGGATTGAAAACTTTTGATATTGAGATAATCTGTGTTTCTATTATATATGGGTTTTTATAGCGAGAAATCATATTTGATACTTTATATGAGCAACTAGGAGAAATTATATAACAACATTTTACTCTTGAATCTTCATTCTCTTGAATTGACAGATAGATTTTTCTTTGTGGTTTTATGCTTAATTAAATTTTGGATTGAAAACTTTTGATATTGAGATAATCTGTGTTTCTATTATATATGGGTTTTTATAGCGAGAAATCATATTTGATATTTTAAATGAGCAACTAGGAGAAATTATATAACAACATTTTACTCTTGAATCTTCATTCTCTTGAATTGACAGATAGATTTTTCTTTGTGGTTTTATGCTTAGTGAAATTTTGGATTGAAAACTTTTGATATTGAGATAATCTGTGTTTCTATTATATATGGGTTTTTATAGCGAGAAATCATATTTGATACTTTATATGAGCAACTAGGAGAAATTATATAACAACATTTTACTCTTGAATCTTCATTCTCTTGAATTGACAGATAGATTTTTCTTTGTGGTTTTATGCTTAGTGAAATTTTGGATTGAAAACTTTTGATATTGAGATAATCTGTGTTTCTATTATATATGGGTTTTTATAGCGAGAAATCATATTTGATATTTTAAATGAGCAACTAGGAGAAATTATATAACAACATTTTACTCTTGAATCTTCATTCTCTTGAATTGACAGATAGATTTTTCTTTGTGGTTTTATGCTTAATGAAATTTTGGATTGAAAACTTTTGATATTGAGATAATCTGTGTTTCTATTATATATGGGTTTTTATAGCGAGAAATCATATTTGATATTTTAAATGAGCAACTAGGAGAAATTATATAACAACATTTTACTCTTGAATCTTCATTCTCTTGAATTGACAGATAGATTTTTCTTTGTGGTTTTATGCTTAATGAAATTTTGGATTGAAAACTTTTGATATTGAGATAATCTGTGTTTCTATTATATATGGGTTTTTATAGCGAGAAATCATATTTGATATTTTAAATGAGCAACTAGGAGAAATTATATAACAACATTTTACTCTTGAATCTTCATTCTCTTGAATTGACAGATAGATTTTTCTTTGTGGTTTTATGCTTAATGAAATTTTGGATTGAAAACTTTTGATATTGAGATAATCTGTGTTTCTATTATATATGGGTTTTTATAGCGAGAAATCATATTTGATATTTTAAATGAGCAACTAGGAGAAATTATATAACAACATTTTACTCTTGAATCTTCATTCTCTTGAATTGACAGATAGATTTTTCTTTGTGGTTTTATGCTTAGTGAAATTTTGGATTGAAAACTTTTGATATTGAGATAATCTGTGTTTCTATTATATACGGGTTTTTATAGCGAGAAATCATATTTGATATTTTAAATGAGCAACTAGGAGAAATTATATAACAACATTTTACTCTTGAATCTTCATTCTCTTGAATTGACAGATAGATTTTTCTTTGTGGTTTTATGCTTAATGAAATTTTGGATTGAAAACTTTTGATATTGAGATAATCTGTGTTTCTATTATATATGGGTTTTTATAGCGAGAAATCATATTTGATATTTTAAATGAGCAACTAGGAGAAATTATATAACAACATTTTACTCTTGAATCTTCATTCTCTTGAATTGACAGATAGATTTTTCTTTGTGGTTTTATGCTTAATGAAATTTTGGATTGAAAACTTTTGATATTGAGATAATCTGTGTTTCTATTATATATGGGTTTTTATAGCGAGAAATCATATTTGATATTTTAAATGAGCAACTAGGAGAAATTATATAACAACATTTTACTCTTGAATCTTCATTCTCTTGAATTGACAGATAGATTTTTCTTTGTGGTTTTATGCTTAATGAAATTTTGGATTGAAAACTTTTGATATTGAGATAATCTGTGTTTCTATTATATATGGGTTTTTATAGCGAGAAATCATATTTGATATTTTAAATGAGCAACTAGGAGAAATTATATAACAACATTTTACTCTTGAATCTTCATTCTCTTGAATTGACAGATAGATTTTTCTTTGTGGTTTTATGCTTAGTGAAATTTTGGATTGAAAACTTTTGATATTGAGATAATCTGTGTTTCTATTATATACGGGTTTTTATAGCGAGAAATCATATTTGATATTTTAAATGAGCAACTAGGAGAAATTATATAACAACATTTTACTCTTGAATTGACAGATAGATTTTTCTTTGTGGTTTTATGCTTAGTGAAATTTTGGATTGAAAACTTTTGATATTGAGATAATCTGTGTTTCTATTATATATGGGTTTTTATATCGAGAAATCATATTTGATATTTTAAATGAGCAACTAGGAGTAATTATATAACAACATTTTACTCTTGAATCTTCATTCTCTTGAATTGACAGATAGATTTTTCTTTGCGGTTTTATGCTTAGTGAAATTTTGGATTGAAAACTTTTGATATTGAGATAATCTGTGTTTCTATTATATATGGGTTTTTATAGCGAGAAATCATATTTGATACTTTAAATGAGCAACTAGGAGAAATTATATAACAACATTTTACTCTTGAATCTTCATTCTCTTGAATTGACAGATAGATTTTTCTTTGTGGTTTTATGCTTAGTGAAATTTTGGATTGAAAACTTTTGATATTGAGATAATCTGTGTTTCTATTATATATGGGTTTTTATAGCGAGAAATCATATTTGATATTTTAAATGAGCAACTAGGAGAAATTATATAACAACATTTTACTCTTGAATCTTCATTCTCTTGAATTGACAGATAGATTTTTCTTTGTGGTTTTATGCTTAATGAAATTTTGGATTGAAAACTTTTGATATTGAGATAATCTGTGTTTCTATTATATATGGGTTTTTATAGCGAGAAATCATATTTGATATTTTAAATGAGCAACTAGGAGAAATTATATAACAACATTTTACTCTTGAATCTTCATTCTCTTGAATTGACAGATAGATTTTTCTTTGTGGTTTTATGCTTAATGAAATTTTGGATTGAAAACTTTTGATATTGAGATAATCTGTGTTTCTATTATATATGGGTTTTTATAGCGAGAAATCATATTTGATATTTTAAATGAGCAACTAGGAGAAATTATATAACAACATTTTACTCTTGAATCTTCATTCTCTTGAATTGACAGATAGATTTTTCTTTGTGGTTTTATGCTTAGTGAAATTTTGGATTGAAAACTTTTGATATTGAGATAATCTGTGTTTCTATTATATATGGGTTTTTATAGCGAGAAATCATATTTGATACTTTATATGAGCAACTAGGAGAAATTATATAACAACATTTTACTCTTGAATCTTCATTCTCTTGAATTGACAGATAGATTTTTCTTTGTGGTTTTATGCTTAGTGAAATTTTGGATTGAAAACTTTTGATATTGAGATAATCTGTGTTTCTATTATATATGGGTTTTTATAGCGAGAAATCATATTTGATATTTTAAATGAGCAACTAGGAGAAATTATATAACAACATTTTACTCTTGAATTGACAGATAGATTTTTCTTTGTGGTTTTATGCTTAGTGAAATTTTGGATTGAAAACTTTTGATATTGAGATAATCTGTGTTTCTATTATATATGGGTTTTTATAGCGAGAAATCATATTTGATACTTTATATGAGCAACTAGGAGAAATTATATAACAACATTTTACTCTTGAATCTTCATTCTCTTGAATTGACAAATAGATTTTTCTTTGTGGTTTTATGCTTAGTGAAATTTTGGATTGAAAACTTTTGATATTGAGATAATCTGTGTTTCTATTATATATGGGTTTTTATAGCGAGAAATCATATTTGATATTTTAAATGAGCAACTAGGAGAAATTATATAACAACATTTTACTCTTAAATCTTCATTCTCTTGAATTGACAGATAGATTTTTCTTTGTGGTTTTATGCTTAATGAAATTTTGGATTGAAAACTTTTGATATTGAGATAATCTGTGTTTCTATTATATATGGGTTTTTAAAGCGAGAAATCATATTTGATATTTTAAATGAGCAACTAGGAGAAATTATATAACAACATTTTACTCTTGAATCTTCATTCTCTTGAATTGACAGATAGATTTTTCTTTGTGGTTTTATGCTTAGTGAAATTTTGGATTGAAAACTTTTGATATTGAGATAATCTGTGTTTCTATTATATATGGGTTTTTATAGCGAGAAATCATATTTGATATTTTAAATGAGCAACTAGGAGAAATTATATAACAACATTTTACTCTTGAATCTTCATTCTCTTGAATTGACAGATAGATTTTTCTTTGTGGTTTTATGCTTAGTGAAATTTTGGATTGAAAACTTTTGATATTGAGATAATCTGTGTTTCTATTATATATGGGTTTTTAAAGCGAGAAATCATATTTGATATTTTAAATGAGCAACTAGGAGAAATTATATAACAACATTTTACTCTTGAATCTTCATTCTCTTGAATTGACAGATAGATTTTTCTTTGTGGTTTTATGCTTAGTGAAATTTTGGATTGAAAACTTTTGATATTGAGATAATCTGTGTTTCTATTATATATGGGTTTTTAAAGCGAGAAATCATATTTGATATTTTAAATGAGCAACTAGGAGAAATTATATAACAACATTTTACTCTTGAATCTTCATTCTCTTGAATTGACAGATAGATTTTCCTTTGTGGTTTTATGCTTAGTGAAATTTTGGATTGAAAACTTTTGATATTGAGATAATCTGTGTTTCTATTATATATGGGTTTTTATAGCGAGAAATCATATTTGATATTTTAAATGAGCAACTAGGAGAAATTATATAACAACATTTTACTCTTGAATCTTCATTCTCTTGAATTGACAGATAGATTTTTCTTTGTGGTTTTATGCTTAGTGAAATTTTGGATTGAAAACTTTTGATATTGAGATAATCTGTGTTTCTATTTTATATGGGTTTTTATAGCGAGAAATCATATTTGATACTTTAAATGAGCAACTAGGAGAAATTATATAACAACATTTTACTCTTGAATCTTCATTCTCTTGAATTGACAGATAGATTTTTCTTTGTGGTTTTATGCTTAGTGAAATTTTGGATTGAAAACTTTTGATATTGAGATAATCTGTGTTTCTATTATATATGGGTTTTTATAGCGAGAAATCATATTTGATACTTTATATGAGCAACTAGGAGAAATTATATAACAACATTTTACTCTTGAATCTTCATTCTCTTGAATTGACAAATAGATTTTTCTTTGTGGTTTTATGCTTAGTGAAATTTTGGATTGAAAACTTTTGATATTGAGATAATCTGTGTTTCTATTATATATGGGTTTTTATAGCGAGAAATCATATTTGATATTTTAAATGAGCAACTAGGAGAAATTATATAACAACATTTTACTCTTGAATCTTCATTCTCTTGAATTGACAGATAGATTTTTCTTTGTGGTTTTATGCTTAATGAAATTTTGGATTGAAAATTTTTGATATTGAGATAATCTGTGTTTCTATTATATATGGGTTTTTATAGCGAGAAATCATATTTGATATTTTAAATGAGCAACTAGGAGAAATTATATAACAACATTTTACTCTTGAATCTTCATTCTCTTGAATTGACAGATAGATTTTTCTTTGTGGTTTTATGCTTAATGAAATTTTGGATTGAAAACTTTTGATATTGAGATAATCTGTGTTTCTATTATATATGGGTTTTTAAAGCGAGAAATCATATTTGATATTTTAAATGAGCAACTAGGAGAAATTATATAACAACATTTTACTCTTGAATCTTCATTCTCTTGAATTGACAGATAGATTTTTCTTTGTGGTTTTATGCTTAGTGAAATTTTGGATTGAAAACTTTTGATATTGAGATAATCTGTGTTTCTATTTTATATGGGTTTTTATAGCGAGAAATCATATTTGATACTTTAAATGAGCAACTAGGAGAAATTATATAACAACATTTTACTCTTGAATCTTCATTCTCTTGAATTGACAGATAGATTTTTCTTTGTGGTTTTATGCTTAGTGAAATTTTGGATTGAAAACTTTTGATATTGAGATAATCTGTGTTTCTATTATATATGGGTTTTTATAGCGAGAAATCATATTTGATACTTTAAATGAGCAACTAGGAGAAATTATATAACAACATTTTACTCTTGAATCTTCATTCTCTTGAATTGACAGATAGATTTTTCTTTGTGGTTTTATGCTTAGTGAAATTTTGGATTGAAAACTTTTGATATTGAGATAATCTGTGTTTCTATTATATATGGGTTTTTATAGCGAGAAATCATATTTGATATTTTCAATGAGCAACTAGGAGTAATTATATAACAACATTTTACTCTTGAATCTTCATTCTCTTGAATTGACAGATAGATTTTTCTTTGTGGTTTTATGCTTAGTGAAATTTTGGATTGAAAACTTTTGATATTGAGATAATCTGTGTTTCTATTATATATGGGTTTTTATAGCGAGAAATCATATTTGATACTTTATATGAGCAACTAGGAGAAATTATATAACAACATTTTACTCTTGAATCTTCATTCTCTTGAATTGACAGATAGATTTTTCTTTGTGGTTTTATGCTTAGTGAAATTTTGGATTGAAAACTTTTGATATTGAGATAATCTGTGTTTCTATTATATATGGGTTTTTATAGCGAGAAATCATATTTGATATTTTAAATGAGCAACTAGGAGAAATTATATAACAACATTTTACTCTTGAATCTTCATTCTCTTGAATTGACAGATAGATTTTTCTTTGTGGTTTTATGCTTAATGAAATTTTGGATTGAAAACTTTTGATATTGAGATAATCTGTGTTTCTATTATATATGGGTTTTTATAGCGAGAAATCATATTTGATACTTTAAATGAGCAACTAGGAGAAATTATATAACAACATTTTACTCTTGAATCTTCATTCTCTTGAATTGACAGATAGATTTTTCTTTGTGGTTTTATGCTTAGTGAAATTTTGGATTGAAAACTTTTGATATTGAGATAATCTGTGTTTCTATTATATATGGGTTTTTATAGCGAGAAATCATATTTGATATTTTAAATGAGCAACTAGGAGTAATTATATAACAACATTTTACTCTTAAATCTTCATTCTCTTGAATTGACAGATAGATTTTTCTTTGTGGTTTTATGCTTAGTGAAATTTTGGATTGAAAACTTTTGATATTGAGATAATCTGTGTTTCTATTATATATGGGTTTTTATAGCGAGAAATCATATTTGATACTTTATATGAGCAACTAGGAGAAATTATATAACAACATTTTACTCTTGAATCTTCATTCTCTTGAATTGACAGATAGATTTTTCTTTGTGGTTTTATGCTTAGTGAAATTTTGGATTGAAAACTTTTGATATTGAGATAATCTGTGTTTCTATTATATATGGGTTTTTATAGCGAGAAATCATATTTGATATTTTAAATGAGCAACTAGGAGAAATTATATAACAACATTTTACTCTTGAATCTTCATTCTCTTGAATTGACAGATAGATTTTTCTTTGTGGTTTTATGCTTAATGAAATTTTGGATTGAAAACTTTTGATATTGAGATAATCTGTGTTTCTATTATATATGGGTTTTTATAGCGAGAAATCATATTTGATATTTTAAATGAGCAACTAGGAGAAATTATATAACAACATTTTACTCTTGAATCTTCATTCTCTTGAATTGACAGATAGATTTTTCTTTGTGGTTTTATGCTTAGTGAAATTTTGGATTGAAAACTTTTGATATTGAGATAATCTGTGTTTCTATTATATATGGGTTTTTATAGCGAGAAATCATATTTGATATTTTAAATGAGCAACTAGGAGAAATTATATAACAACATTTTACTCTTGAATCTTCATTCTCTTGAATTGACAGATAGATTTTTCTTTGTGGTTTTATGCTTAGTGAAATTTTGGATTGAAAACTTTTGATATTGAGATAATCTGTGTTTCTATTATATATGGGTTTTTATAGCGAGAAATCATATTTGATACTTTAAATGAGCAACTAGGAGAAATTATATAACAACATTTTACTCTTGAATCTTCATTCTCTTGAATTGACAGATAGATTTTTCTTTGTGGTTTTATGCTTAGTGAAATTTTGGATTGAAAACTTTTGATATTGAGATAATCTGTGTTTCTATTATATATGGGTTTTTATAGCGAGAAATCATATTTGATATTTTAAATGAGCAACTAGGAGAAATTATATAACAACATTTTACTCTTGAATCTTCATTCTCTTGAATTGACAGATAGATTTTTCTTTGTGGTTTTATGCTTAGTGAAATTTTGGATTGAAAACTTTTGATATTGAGATAATCTGTGTTTCTATTATATATGGGTTTTTATAGCGAGAAATCATATTTGATACTTTAAATGAGCAACTAGGAGAAATTATATAACAACATTTTACTCTTGAATCTTCATTCTCTTGAATTGACAGATAGATTTTTCTTTGTGGTTTTATGCTTAGTGAAATTTTGGATTGAAAACTTTTGATATTGAGATAATCTGTGTTTCTATTATATATGGGTTTTTATAGCGAGAAATCATATTTGATATTTTAAATGAGCAACTAGGAGAAATTATATAACAACATTTTACTCTTGAATCTTCATTCTCTTGAATTGACAGATAGATTTTTCTTTGTGGTTTTATGCTTAGTGAAATTTTGGATTGAAAACTTTTGATATTGAGATAATCTGTGTTTCTATTATATATGGGTTTTTATAGCGAGAAATCATATTTGATACTTTATATGAGCAACTAGGAGAAATTATATAACAACATTTTACTCTTGAATCTTCATTCTCTTGAATTGACAGATAGATTTTTCTTTGTGGTTTTATGCTTAGTGAAATTTTGGATTGAAAACTTTTGATATTGAGATAATCTGTGTTTCTATTATATATGGGTTTTTATAGCGAGAAATCATATTTGATACTTTAAATGAGCAACTAGGAGAAATTATATAACAACATTTTACTCTTGAATCTTCATTCTCTTGAATTGACAGATAGATTTTTCTTTGTGGTTTTATGCTTAGTGAAATTTTGGATTTAAAACTTTTGATATTGAGATAATCTGTGTTTCTATTATATATGGGTTTTTATAGCGAGAAATCATATTTGATATTTTAAATGAGCAACTAGGAGAAATTATATAACAACATTTTACTCTTGAATCTTCATTCTCTTGAATTGACAGATAGATTTTTCTTTGTGGTTTTATGCTTAGTGAAATTTTGGATTGAAAACTTTTGATATTGAGATAATCTGTGTTTCTATTATATATGGGTTTTTATAGCGAGAAATCATATTTGATACTTTATATGAGCAACTAGGAGAAATTATATAACAACATTTTACTCTTGAATCTTCATTCTCTTGAATTGACAAATAGATTTTTCTTTGTGGTTTTATGCTTAGTGAAATTTTGGATTGAAAACTTTTGATATTGAGATAATCTGTGTTTCTATTATATATGGGTTTTTATAGCGAGAAATCATATTTGATATTTTAAATGAGCAACTAGGAGAAATTATATAACAACATTTTACTCTTGAATCTTCATTCTCTTGAATTGACAGATAGATTTTTCTTTGTGGTTTTATGCTTAATGAAATTTTGGATTGAAAACTTTTGATATTGAGATAATCTGTGTTTCTATTATATATGGGTTTTTATAGCGAGAAATCATATTTGATATTTTAAATGAGCAACTAGGAGAAATTATATAACAACATTTTACTCTTGAATCTTCATTCTCTTGAATTGACAGATAGATTTTTCTTTGTGGTTTTATGCTTAGTGAAATTTTGGATTGAAAACTTTTGATATTGAGATAATCTGTGTTTCTATTATATATGGGTTTTTATAGCGAGAAATCATATTTGATACTTTATATGAGCAACTAGGAGAAATTATATAACAACATTTTACTCTTGAATCTTCATTCTCTTGAATTGACAGATAGATTTTTCTTTGTGGTTTTATGCTTAGTGAAATTTTGGATTGAAAACTTTTGATATTGAGATAATCTGTGTTTCTATTATATATGGGTTTTTATAGCGAGAAATCATATTTGATACTTTATATGAGCAACTAGGAGAAATTATATAACAACATTTTACTCTTGAATCTTCATTCTCTTGAATTGACAGATAGATTTTTCTTTGTGGTTTTATGCTTAGTGAAATTTTGGATTGAAAACTTTTGATATTGAGATAATCTGTGTTTCTATTATATATGGGTTTTTATAGCGAGAAATCATATTTGATATTTTAAATGAGCAACTAGGAGAAATTATATAACAACATTTTACTCTTGAATCTTCATTCTCTTGAATTGACAGATAGATTTTTCTTTGTGGTTTTATGCTTAGTGAAATTTTGGATTGAAAACTTTTGATATTGAGATAATCTGTGTTTCTATTATATATGGGTTTTTATAGCGAGAAATCATATTTGATACTTTATATGAGCAACTAGGAGAAATTATATAACAACATTTTACTCTTGAATCTTCATTCTCTTGAATTGACAAATAGATTTTTCTTTGTGGTTTTATGCTTAGTGAAATTTTGGATTGAAAACTTTTGATATTGAGATAATCTGTGTTTCTATTATATATGGGTTTTTATAGCGAGAAATCATATTTGATATTTTAAATGAGCAACTAGGAGAAATTATATAACAACATTTTACTCTTGAATCTTCATTCTCTTGAATTGACAGATAGATTTTTCTTTGTGGTTTTATGCTTAATGAAATTTTGGATTGAAAACTTTTGATATTGAGATAATCTGTGTTTCTATTATATATGGGTTTTTATAGCGAGAAATCATATTTGATATTTTAAATGAGCAACTAGGAGAAATTATATAACAACATTTTACTCTTGAATCTTCATTCTCTTGAATTGACAGATAGATTTTTCTTTGTGGTTTTATGCTTAGTGAAATTTTGGATTGAAAACTTTTGATATTGAGATAATCTGTGTTTCTATTATATATGGGTTTTTATAGCGAGAAATCATATTTGATACTTTATATGAGCAACTAGGAGAAATTATATAACAACATTTTACTCTTGAATCTTCATTCTCTTGAATTGACAGATAGATTTTTCTTTGTGGTTTTATGCTTAGTGAAATTTTGGATTGAAAACTTTTGATATTGAGATAATCTGTGTTTCTATTATATATGGGTTTTTATAGCGAGAAATCATATTTGATATTTTAAATGAGCAACTAGGAGAAATTATATAACAACATTTTACTCTTGAATCTTCATTCTCTTGAATTGACAGATAGATTTTTCTTTGTGGTTTTATGCTTAGTGAAATTTTGGATTGAAAACTTTTGATATTGAGATAATCTGTGTTTCTATTATATATGGGTTTTTAAAGCGAGAAATCATATTTGATATTTTAAATGAGCAACTAGGAGAAATTATATAACAACATTTTACTCTTGAATCTTCATTCTCTTGAATTGACAGATAGATTTTTCTTTGTGGTTTTATGCTTAGTGAAATTTTGGATTGAAAACTTTTGATATTGAGATAATCTGTGTTTCTATTATATATGGGTTTTTAAAGCGAGAAATCATATTTGATATTTTAAATGAGCAACTAGGAGAAATTATATAACAACATTTTACTCTTGAATCTTCATTCTCTTGAATTGACAGATAGATTTTTCTTTGTGGTTTTATGCTTAGTGAAATTTTGGATTGAAAACTTTTGATATTGAGATAATCTGTGTTTCTATTATATATGGGTTTTTATAGCGAGAAATCATATTTGATATTTTAAATGAGCAACTAGGAGAAATTATATAACAACATTTTACTCTTGAATCTTCATTCTCTTGAATTGACAGATAGATTTTTCTTTGTGGTTTTATGCTTAGTGAAATTTTGGATTGAAAACTTTTGATATTGAGATAATCTGTGTTTCTATTTTATATGGGTTTTTATAGCGAGAAATCATATTTGATACTTTAAATGAGCAACTAGGAGAAATTATATAACAACATTTTACTCTTGAATCTTCATTCTCTTGAATTGACAGATAGATTTTTCTTTGTGGTTTTATGCTTAGTGAAATTTTGGATTGAAAACTTTTGATATTGAGATAATCTGTGTTTCTATTATATATGGGTTTTTATAGCGAGAAATCATATTTGATACTTTATATGAGCAACTAGGAGAAATTATATAACAACATTTTACTCTTGAATCTTCATTCTCTTGAATTGACAGATAGATTTTTCTTTGTGGTTTTATGCTTAGTGAAATTTTGGATTGAAAACTTTTGATATTGAGATAATCTGTGTTTCTATTATATATGGGTTTTTAAAGCGAGAAATCATATTTGATATTTTAAATGAGCAACTAGGAGAAATTATATAACAACATTTTACTCTTGAATCTTCATTCTCTTGAATTGACAGATAGATTTTTCTTTGTGGTTTTATGCTTAATGAAATTTTGGATTGAAAACTTTTGATATTGAGATAATCTGTGTTTCTATTATATATGGGTTTTTATAGCGAGAAATCATATTTGATATTTTAAATGAGCAACTAGGAGAAATTATATAACAACATTTTACTCTTGAATCTTCATTCTCTTGAATTGACAGATAGATTTTTCTTTGTGGTTTTATGCTTAGTGAAATTTTGGATTGAAAACTTTTGATATTGAGATAATCTGTGTTTCTATTATATATGGGTTTTTATAGCGAGAAATCATATTTGATACTTTATATGAGCAACTAGGAGAAATTATATAACAACATTTTACTCTTGAATCTTCATTCTCTTGAATTGACAGATAGATTTTTCTTTGTGGTTTTATGCTTAGTGAAATTTTGGATTGAAAACTTTTGATATTGAGATAATCTGTGTTTCTATTATATATGGGTTTTTATAGCGAGAAATCATATTTGATATTTTAAATGAGCAACTAGGAGAAATTATATAACAACATTTTACTCTTGAATCTTCATTCTCTTGAATTGACAGATAGATTTTTCTTTGTGGTTTTATGCTTAGTGAAATTTTGGATTGAAAACTTTTGATATTGAGATAATCTGTGTTTCTATTATATATGGGTTTTTAAAGCGAGAAATCATATTTGATATTTTAAATGAGCAACTAGGAGAAATTATATAACAACATTTTACTCTTGAATCTTCATTCTCTTGAATTGACAGATAGATTTTTCTTTGTGGTTTTATGCTTAGTGAAATTTTGGATTGAAAACTTTTGATATTGAGATAATCTGTGTTTCTATTATATATGGGTTTTTAAAGCGAGAAATCATATTTGATATTTTAAATGAGCAACTAGGAGAAATTATATAACAACATTTTACTCTTGAATCTTCATTCTCTTGAATTGACAGATAGATTTTTCTTTGTGGTTTTATGCTTAGTGAAATTTTGGATTGAAAACTTTTGATATTGAGATAATCTGTGTTTCTATTATATATGGGTTTTTATAGCGAGAAATCATATTTGATATTTTAAATGAGCAACTAGGAGAAATTATATAACAACATTTTACTCTTGAATCTTCATTCTCTTGAATTGACAGATAGATTTTTCTTTGTGGTTTTATGCTTAGTGAAATTTTGGATTGAAAACTTTTGATATTGAGATAATCTGTGTTTCTATTTTATATGGGTTTTTATAGCGAGAAATCATATTTGATACTTTAAATGAGCAACTAGGAGAAATTATATAACAACATTTTACTCTTGAATCTTCATTCTCTTGAATTGACAGATAGATTTTTCTTTGTGGTTTTATGCTTAGTGAAATTTTGGATTGAAAACTTTTGATATTGAGATAATCTGTGTTTCTATTATATATGGGTTTTTATAGCGAGAAATCATATTTGATACTTTATATGAGCAACTAGGAGAAATTATATAACAACATTTTACTCTTGAATCTTCATTCTCTTGAATTGACAGATAGATTTTTCTTTGTGGTTTTATGCTTAGTGAAATTTTGGATTGAAAACTTTTGATATTGAGATAATCTGTGTTTCTATTATATATGGGTTTTTAAAGCGAGAAATCATATTTGATATTTTAAATGAGCAACTAGGAGAAATTATATAACAACATTTTACTCTTGAATCTTCATTCTCTTGAATTGACAGATAGATTTTTCTTTGTGGTTTTATGCTTAGTGAAATTTTGGATTGAAAACTTTTGATATTGAGATAATCTGTGTTTCTATTATATATGGGTTTTTATAGCGAGAAATCATATTTGATATTTTAAATGAGCAACTAGGAGAAATTATATAACAACATTTTACTCTTGAATCTTCATTCTCTTGAATTGACAGATAGATTTTTCTTTGTGGTTTTATGCTTAATGAAATTTTGGATTGAAAACTTTTGATATTGAGATAATCTGTGTTTCTATTATATATGGGTTTTTAAAGCGAGAAATCATATTTGATATTTTAAATGAGCAACTAGGAGAAATTATATAACAACATTTTACTCTTGAATCTTCATTCTCTTGAATTGACAAATAGATTTTTCTTTGTGGTTTTATGCTTAGTGAAATTTTGGATTGAAAACTTTTGATATTGAGATAATCTGTGTTTCTATTATATATGGGTTTTTATAGCGAGAAATCATATTTGATATTTTAAATGAGCAACTAGGAGAAATTATATAACAACATTTTACTCTTGAATCTTCATTCTCTTGAATTGACAAATAGATTTTTCTTTGTGGTTTTATGCTTAGTGAAATTTTGGATTGAAAACTTTTGATATTGAGATAATCTGTGTTTCTATTATATATGGGTTTTTATAGCGAGAAATCATATTTGATATTTTAAATGAGCAACTAGGAGAAATTATATAACAACATTTTACTCTTGAATCTTCATTCTCTTGAATTGACAGATAGATTTTTCTTTGTGGTTTTATGCTTAGTGAAATTTTGGATTGAAAACTTTTGATATTGAGATAATCTGTGTTTCTATTATATATGGGTTTTTAAAGCGAGAAATCATATTTGATATTTTAAATGAGCAACTAGGAGAATTTATATAACAACATTTTACTCTTGAATCTTCAATCTCTTGAATTGACAAATAGATTTTTCTTTGTGGTTTTATGCTTAGTGAAATTTTGGATTGAAAACTTTTGATATTGAGATAATCTGTGTTTCTATTATATATGGGTTTTTATAGCGAGAAATCATATTTGATATTTTAAATGAGCAACTAGGAGAAATTATATAACAACATTTTACTCTTGAATCTTCATTCTCTTGAATTGACAAATAGATTTTTCTTTGTGGTTTTATGCTTAGTGAAATTTTGGATTGAAAACTTTTGATATTGAGATAATCTGTGTTTCTATTATATATGGGTTTTTAAAGCGAGAAATCATATTTGATATTTTAAATGAGCAACTAGGAGAAATTATATAACAACATTTTACTCTTGAATCTTCATTCTCTTGAATTGACAGATAGATTTTTCTTTGTGGTTTTATGCTTAGTGAAATTTTGGATTGAAAACTTTTGATATTGAGATAATCTGTGTTTCTATTATATATGGGTTTTTATAGCGAGAAATCATATTTGATACTTTAAATGAGCAACTAGGAGAAATTATATAACAACATTTTACTCTTGAATCTTCATTCTCTTGAATTGACAGATAGATTTTTCTTTGTGGTTTTATGCTTAGTGAAATTTTGGATTGAAAACTTTTGATATTGAGATAATCTGTGTTTCTATTATATATGGGTTTTTATAGCGAGAAATCATATTTGATACTTTATATGAGCAACTAGGAGAAATTATATAACAACATTTTACTCTTGAATCTTCATTCTCTTGAATTGACAGATAGATTTTTCTTTGTGGTTTTATGCTTAGTGAAATTTTGGATTGAAAACTTTTGATATTGAGATAATCTGTGTTTCTATTATATATGGGTTTTTATAGCGAGAAATCATATTTGATATTTTAAATGAGCAACTAGGAGAAATTATATAACAACATTTTACTCTTGAATCTTCATTCTCTTGAATTGACAGATAGATTTTTCTTTGTGGTTTTATGCTTAGTGAAATTTTGGATTGAAAACTTTTGATATTGAGATAATCTGTGTTTCTATTATATATGGGTTTTTATAGCGAGAAATCATATTTGATACTCCAGTATGAGCAACTAGGAGAAATTATATAACAACATTTTACTCTTGAATCTTCATTCTCTTGAATTGACAAATAGATTTTTCTTTGTGGTTTTATGCTTAGTGAAATTTTGGATTGAAAACTTTTGATATTGAGATAATCTGTGTTTCTATTATATATGGGTTTTTATAGCGAGAAATCATATTTGATATTTTAAATGAGCAACTAGGAGAAATTATATAACAACATTTTACTCTTGAATCTTCATTCTCTTGAATTGACAGATAGATTTTTCTTTGTGGTTTTATGCTTAGTGAAATTTTGGATTGAAAACTTTTGATATTGAGATAATCTGTGTTTCTATTATATATGGGTTTTTATAGCGAGAAATCATATTTGATACTTTATATGAGCAACTAGGAGAAATTATATAACAACATTTTACTCTTGAATCTTCATTCTCTTGAATTGACAGATAGATTTTTCTTTGTGGTTTTATGCTTAGTGAAATTTTGGATTGAAAACTTTTGATATTGAGATAATCTGTGTTTCTATTATATATGGGTTTTTATAGCGAGAAATCATATTTGATATTTTAAATGAGCAACTAGGAGAAATTATATAACAACATTTTACTCTTGAATCTTCATTCTCTTGAATTGACAGATAGATTTTTCTTTGTGGTTTTATGCTTAGTGAAATTTTGGATTGAAAACTTTTGATATTGAGATAATCTGTGTTTCTATTATATATGGGTTTTTAAAGCGAGAAATCATATTTGATATTTTAAATGAGCAACTAGGAGAAATTATATAACAACATTTTACTCTTGAATCTTCATTCTCTTGAATTGACAGATAGATTTTTCTTTGTGGTTTTATGCTTAGTGAAATTTTGGATTGAAAACTTTTGATATTGAGATAATCTGTGTTTCTATTATATATGGGTTTTTATAGCGAGAAATCATATTTGATACTTTATATGAGCAACTAGGAGAAATTATATAACAACATTTTACTCTTGAATCTTCATTCTCTTGAATTGACAAATAGATTTTTCTTTGTGATTTTATGCTTAGTGAAATTTTGGATTGAAAACTTTTGATATTGAGATAATCTGTGTTTCTATTATATATGGGTTTTTATAGCGAGAAATCATATTTGATATTTAAAATGAGCAACTAGGAGAAATTATATAACAACATTTTACTCTTGAATCTTCATTCTCTTGAATTGACAGATAGATTTTTCTTTGTGGTTTTATGCTTAGTGAAATTTTGGATTGAAAACTTTTGATATTGAGATAATCTGTGTTTCTATTATATATGGGTTTTTAAAGCGAGAAATCATATTTGATATTTTAAATGAGCAACTAGGAGAAATTATATAACAACATTTTACTCTTGAATCTTCATTCTCTTGAATTGATAGATAGATTTTTCTTTGTGGTTTTATGCTTAGTGAAATTTTGGATTGAAAACTTTTGATATTGAGATAATCTGTGTTTCTATTATATATGGGTTTTTATAGCGAGAAATCATATTTGATATTTAAAATGAGCAACTAGGAGAAATTATATAACAACATTTTACTCTTGAATCTTCATTCTCTTGAATTGACAGATAGATTTTTCTTTGTGGTTTTATGCTTAGTGAAATTTTGGATTGAAAACTTTTGATATTGAGATAATCTGTGTTTCTATTATATATGGGTTTTTAAAGCGAGAAATCATATTTGATATTTTAAATGAGCAACTAGGAGAAATTATATAACAACATTTTACTCTTGAATCTTCATTCTCTTGAATTGACAGATAGATTTTTCTTTGTGGTTTTATGCTTAGTGAAATTTTGGATTGAAAACTTTTGATATTGAGATAATCTGTGTTTCTATTTTATATGGGTTTTTATAGCGAGAAATCATATTTGATACTTTAAATGAGCAACTAGGAGAAATTATATAACAACATTTTACTCTTGAATCTTCATTCTCTTGAATTGACAGATAGATTTTTCTTTGTGGTTTTATGCTTAGTGAAATTTTGGATTGAAAACTTTTGATATTGAGATAATCTGTGTTTCTATTATATATGGGTTTTTATAGCGAGAAATCATATTTGATACTTTAAATGAGCAACTAGGAGAAATTATATAACAACATTTTACTCTTGAATCTTCATTCTCTTGAATTGACAGATAGATTTTTCTTTGTGGTTTTATGCTTAGTGAAATTTTGGATTGAAAACTTTTGATATTGAGATAATCTGTGTTTCTATTTTATATGGGTTTTTATAGCGAGAAATCATATTTGATACTTTAAATGAGCAACTAGGAGAAATTATATAACAACATTTTACTCTTGAATCTTCATTCTCTTGAATTGACAAATAGATTTTTCTTTGTGGTTTTATGCTTAGTGAAATTTTGGATTGAAAACTTTTGATATTGAGATAATCTGTGTTTCTATTATATATGGGTTTTTATAGCGAGAAATCATATTTGATATTTTAAATGAGCAACTAGGAGAAATTATATAACAACATTTTACTCTTGAATCTTCATTCTCTTGAATTGACAGATAGATTTTTCTTTGTGGTTTTATGCTTAGTGAAATTTTGGATTGAAAACTTTTGATATTGAGATAATCTGTGTTTCTATTTTATATGGGTTTTTATAGCGAGAAATCATATTTGATACTTTAAATGAGCAACTAGGAGAAATTATATAACAACATTTTACTCTTGAATCTTCATTCTCTTGAATTGACAGATAGATTTTTCTTTGTGGTTTTATGCTTAGTGAAATTTTGGATTGAAAACTTTTGATATTGAGATAATCTGTGTTTCTATTATATATGGGTTTTTATAGCGAGAAATCATATTTGATACTTTAAATGAGCAACTAGGAGAAATTATATAACAACATTTTACTCTTGAATCTTCATTCTCTTGAATTGACAGATAGATTTTTCTTTGTGGTTTTATGCTTAGTGAAATTTTGGATTGAAAACTTTTGATATTGAGATAATCTCTGTTTCTATTATATATGGGTTTTTATAGCGAGAAATCATATTTGATATTTTAAATGAGCAACTAGGAGAAATTATATAACAACATTTTACTCTTGAATCTTCATTCTCTTGAATTGACAGATAGATTTTTCTTTGTGGTTTTATGCTTAGTGAAATTTTGGATTGAAAACTTTTGATATTGAGATAATCTGTGTTTCTATTATATATGGGTTTTTATAGCGAGAAATCATATTTGATATTTTAAATGAGCAACTAGGAGAAATTATATAACAACATTTTACTCTTGAATCTTCATTCTCTTGAATTGACAGATAGATTTTTCTTTGTGGTTTTATGCTTAGTGAAATTTTGGATTGAAAACTTTTGATATTGAGATAATCTGTGTTTCTATTATATATGGGTTTTTATAGCGAGAAATCATATTTGATACTTTAAATGAGCAACTAGGAGAAATTATATAACAACATTTTTCTCTTGAATCTTCATTCTCTTGAATTGACAGATAGATTTTTCTTTGTGGTTTTATGCTTAGTGAAATTTTGGATTGAAAACTTTTGATATTGAGATAATCTGTGTTTCTATTATATATGGGTTTTTATAGCGAGAAATCATATTTGATACTTTAAATGAGCAACTAGGAGAAATTATATAACAACATTTTACTCTTGAATCTTCATTCTCTTGAATTGACAGATAGATTTTTCTTTGTGGTTTTATGCTTAATGAAATTTTGGATTGAAAACTTTTGATATTGAGATAATCTGTGTTTCTATTATATATGGGTTTTTATAGCGAGAAATCATATTTGATATTTTAAATGAGCAACTAGGAGAAATTATATAACAACATTTTACTCTTGAATCTTCATTCTCTTGAATTGACAGATAGATTTTTCTTTGTGGTTTTATGCTTAGTGAAATTTTGGATTGAAAACTTTTGATATTGAGATAATCTGTGTTTCTATTATATATGGGTTTTTATAGCGAGAAATCATATTTGATACTTTATATGAGCAACTAGGAGAAATTATATAACAACATTTTACTCTTGAATCTTCATTCTCTTGAATTGACAAATAGATTTTTCTTTGTGGTTTTATGCTTAGTGAAATTTTGGATTGAAAACTTTTGATATTGAGATAATCTGTGTTTCTATTATATATGGGTTTTTATAGCGAGAAATCATATTTGATATTTTAAATGAGCAACTAGGAGAAATTATATAACAACATTTTACTCTTGAATCTTCATTCTCTTGAATTGACAGATAGATTTTTCTTTGTGGTTTTATGCTTAATGAAATTTTGGATTGAAAACTTTTGATATTGAGATAATCTGTGTTTCTATTATATATGGGTTTTTATAGCGAGAAATCATATTTGATATTTTAAATGAGCAACTAGGAGAAATTATATAACAACATTTTACTCTTGAATCTTCATTCTCTTGAATTGACAGATAGATTTTTCTTTGTGGTTTTATGCTTAGTGAAATTTTGGATTGAAAACTTTTGATATTGAGATAATCTGTGTTTCTATTATATATGGGTTTTTATAGCGAGAAATCATATTTGATATTTTAAATGAGCAACTAGGAGAAATTATATAACAACATTTTACTCTTGAATCTTCATTCTCTTGAATTGACAGATAGATTTTTCTTTGTGGTTTTATGCTTAGTGAAATTTTGGATTGAAAACTTTTGATATTGAGATAATCTGTGTTTCTATTATATATGGGTTTTTAAAGCGAGAAATCATATTTGATATTTTAAATGAGCAACTAGGAGAAATTATATAACAACATTTTACTCTTGAATCTTCATTCTCTTGAATTGACAGATAGATTTTTCTTTGTGGTTTTATGCTTAGTGAAATTTTGGATTGAAAACTTTTGATATTGAGATAATCTGTGTTTCTATTATATATGGGTTTTTATAGCGAGAAATCATATTTGATATTTTAAATGAGCAACGAGGAGAAATTATATAACAACATTTTACTCTTGAATCTTCATTCTCTTGAATTGACAGATAGATTTTTCTTTGTGGTTTTATGCTTAGTGAAATTTTGGATTGAAAACTTTTGATATTGAGATAATCTGTGTTTCTATTTTATATGGGTTTTTATAGCGAGAAATCATATTTGATACTTTAAATGAGCAACTAGGAGAAATTATATAACAACATTTTACTCTTGAATCTTCATTCTCTTGAATTGACAGATAGATTTTTCTTTGTGGTTTTATGCTTAGTGAAATTTTGGATTGAAAACTTTTGATATTGAGATAATCTGTGTTTCTATTATATATGGGTTTTTATAGCGAGAAATCATATTTGATATTTTAAATGAGCAACTAGGAGTAATTATATAACAACATTTTACTCTTGAATCTTCATTCTCTTGAATTGACAGATAGATTTTTCTTTGTGGTTTTATGCTTAGTGAAATTTTGGATTGAAAACTTTTGATATTGAGATAATCTGTGTTTCTATTATATATGGGTTTTTATAGCGAGAAATCATATTTGATACTTTATATGAGCAACTAGGAGAAATTATATAACAACATTTTACTCTTGAATCTTCATTCTCTTGAATTGACAGATAGATTTTTCTTTGTGGTTTTATGCTTAGAGAAATTTTGGATTGAAAACTTTTGATATTGAGATAATCTGTGTTTCTATTATATATGGGTTTTTATAGCGAGAAATCATATTTGATACTTTATATGAGCAACTAGGAGAAATTATATAACAACATTTTACTCTTGAATCTTCATTCTCTTGAATTGACAAATAGATTTTTCTTTGTGGTTTTATGCTTAGTGAAATTTTGGATTGAAAACTTTTGATATTGAGATAATCTGTGTTTCTATTATATATGGGTTTTTATAGCGAGAAATCATATTTGATATTTTAAATGAGCAACTAGGAGAAATTATATAACAACATTTTACTCTTAAATCTTCATTCTCTTGAATTGACAGATAGATTTTTCTTTGTGGTTTTATGCTTAGTGAAATTTTGGATTGAAAACTTTTGATATTGAGATAATCTGTGTTTCTATTATATATGGGTTTTTATAGCGAGAAATCATATTTGATACTTTATATGAGCAACTAGGAGAAATTATATAACAACATTTTACTCTTGAATCTTCATTCTCTTGAATTGACAAATAGATTTTTCTTTGTGGTTTTATGCTTAGTGAAATTTTGGATTGAAAACTTTTGATATTGAGATAATCTGTGTTTCTATTATATATGGGTTTTTATAGCGAGAAATCATATTTGATACTTTATATGAGCAACTAGAAGAAATTATATAACAACATTTTACTCTTGAATCTTCATTCTCTTGAATTGACAAATAGATTTTTCTTTGTGGTTTTATGCTTAGTGAAATTTTGGATTGAAAACTTTTGATATTGAGATAATCTGTGTTTCTATTATATATGGGTTTTTATAGCGAGAAATCATATTTGATATTTTAAATGAGCAACTAGGAGAAATTATATAACAACATTTTACTCTTGAATCTTCATTCTCTTGAATTGACAGATAGATTTTTCTTTGTGGTTTTATGCTTAATGAAATTTTGGATTGAAAACTTTTGATATTGAGATAATCTGTGTTTCTATTATATATGGGTTTTTATAGCGAGAAATCATATTTGATATTTTAAATGAGCAACTAGGAGAAATTATATAACAACATTTTACTCTTGAATCTTCATTCTCTTGAATTGACAGATAGATTTTTCTTTGTGGTTTTATGCTTAGTGAAATTTTGGATTGAAAACTTTTGATATTGAGATAATCTGTGTTTCTATTATATATGGGTTTTTATAGCGAGAAATCATATTTGATACTTTATATGAGCAACTAGGAGAAATTATATAACAACATTTTACTCTTGAATCTTCATTCTCTTGAATTGACAAATAGATTTTTCTTTGTGGTTTTATGCTTAGTGAAATTTTGGATTGAAAACTTTTGATATTGAGATAATCTGTGTTTCTATTATATATGGGTTTTTATAGCGAGAAATCATATTTGATATTTTAAATGAGCAACTAGGAGAAATTATATAACAACATTTTACTCTTGAATCTTCATTCTCTTGAATTGACAGATAGATTTTTCTTTGTGGTTTTATGCTTAATGAAATTTTGGATTGAAAACTTTTGATATTGAGATAATCTGTGTTTCTATTATATATGGGTTTTTATAGCGAGAAATCATATTTGATATTTTAAATGAGCAACTAGGAGAAATTATATAACAACATTTTACTCTTGAATCTTCATTCTCTTGAATTGACAGATAGATTTTTCTTTGTGGTTTTATGCTTAGTGAAATTTTGGATTGAAAACTTTTGATATTGAGATAATCTGTGTTTCTATTATATATGGGTTTTTATAGCGAGAAATCATATTTGATATTTTAAATGAGCAACTAGGAGAAATTATATAACAACATTTTACTCTTGAATCTTCATTCTCTTGAATTGACAGATAGATTTTTCTTTGTGGTTTTATGCTTAGTGAAATTTTGGATTGAAAACTTTTGATATTGAGATAATCTGTGTTTCTATTATATATGGGTTTTTAAAGCGAGAAATCATATTTGATATTTTAAATGAGCAACTAGGAGAAATTATATAACAACATTTTACTCTTGAATCTTCATTCTCTTGAATTGACAGATAGATTTTTCTTTGTGGTTTTATGCTTAGTGAAATTTTGGATTGAAAACTTTTGATATTGAGATAATCTGTGTTTCTATTATATATGGGTTTTTATAGCGAGAAATCATATTTGATATTTTAAATGAGCAACGAGGAGAAATTATATAACAACATTTTACTCTTGAATCTTCATTCTCTTGAATTGACAGATAGATTTTTCTTTGTGGTTTTATGCTTAGTGAAATTTTGGATTGAAAACTTTTGATATTGAGATAATCTGTGTTTCTATTTTATATGGGTTTTTATAGCGAGAAATCATATTTGATACTTTAAATGAGCAACTAGGAGAAATTATATAACAACATTTTACTCTTGAATCTTCATTCTCTTGAATTGACAGATAGATTTTTCTTTGTGGTTTTATGCTTAGTGAAATTTTGGATTGAAAACTTTTGATATTGAGATAATCTGTGTTTCTATTATATATGGGTTTTTATAGCGAGAAATCATATTTGATATTTTAAATGAGCAACTAGGAGTAATTATATAACAACATTTTACTCTTGAATCTTCATTCTCTTGAATTGACAGATAGATTTTTCTTTGTGGTTTTATGCTTAGTGAAATTTTGGATTGAAAACTTTTGATATTGAGATAATCTGTGTTTCTATTATATATGGGTTTTTATAGCGAGAAATCATATTTGATACTTTATATGAGCAACTAGGAGAAATTATATAACAACATTTTACTCTTGAATCTTCATTCTCTTGAATTGACAGATAGATTTTTCTTTGTGGTTTTATGCTTAGTGAAATTTTGGATTGAAAACTTTTGATATTGAGATAATCTGTGTTTCTATTTTATATGGGTTTTTATAGCGAGAAATCATATTTGATATTTTAAATGAGCAACTAGGAGAAATTATATAACAACATTTTACTCTTGAATCTTCATTCTCTTGAATTGACAGATAGATTTTTCTTTGTGGTTTTATGCTTAGTGAAATTTTGGATTGAAAACTTTTGATATTGAGATAATCTGTGTTTCTATTATATATGGGTTTTTAAAGCGAGAAATCATATTTGATATTTTAAATGAGCAACTAGGAGAAATTATATAACAACATTTTACTCTTGAATCTTCATTCTCTTGAATTGACAGATAGATTTTTCTTTGTGGTTTTATGCTTAGTGAAATTTTGGATTGAAAACTTTTGATATTGAGATAATCTGTGTTTCTATTATATATGGGTTTTTATAGCGAGAAATCATATTTGATACTTTATATGAGCAACTAGGAGAAATTATATAACAACATTTTACTCTTGAATCTTCATTCTCTTGAATTGACAAATAGATTTTTCTTTGTGATTTTATGCTTAGTGAAATTTTGGATTGAAAACTTTTGATATTGAGATAATCTGTGTTTCTATTATATATGGGTTTTTATAGCGAGAAATCATATTTGATATTTAAAATGAGCAACTAGGAGAAATTATATAACAACATTTTACTCTTGAATCTTCATTCTCTTGAATTGACAGATAGATTTTTCTTTGTGGTTTTATGCTTAGTGAAATTTTGGATTGAAAACTTTTGATATTGAGATAATCTGTGTTTCTATTATATATGGGTTTTTAAAGCGAGAAATCATATTTGATATTTTAAATGAGCAACTAGGAGAAATTATATAACAACATTTTACTCTTGAATCTTCATTCTCTTGAATTGATAGATAGATTTTTCTTTGTGGTTTTATGCTTAGTGAAATTTTGGATTGAAAACTTTTGATATTGAGATAATCTGTGTTTCTATTATATATGGGTTTTTATAGCGAGAAATCATATTTGATATTTTAAATGAGCAACTAGGAGAAATTATATAACAACATTTTACTCTTGAATCTTCATTCTCTTGAATTGACAGATAGATTTTTCTTTGTGGTTTTATGCTTAGTGAAATTTTGGATTGAAAACTTTTGATATTGAGATAATCTGTGTTTCTATTTTATATGGGTTTTTATAGCGAGAAATCATATTTGATACTTTAAATGAGCAACTAGGAGAAATTATATAACAACATTTTACTCTTGAATCTTCATTCTCTTGAATTGACAGATAGATTTTTCTTTGTGGTTTTATGCTTAGTGAAATTTTGGATTGAAAACTTTTGATATTGAGATAATCTGTGTTTCTATTATATATGGGTTTTTATAGCGAGAAATCATATTTGATACTTTAAATGAGCAACTAGGAGAAATTATATAACAACATTTTACTCTTGAATCTTCATTCTCTTGAATTGACAAATAGATTTTTCTTTGTGGTTTTATGCTTAGTGAAATTTTGGATTGAAAACTTTTGATATTGAGATAATCTGTGTTTCTATTTTATATGGGTTTTTATAGCGAGAAATCATATTTGATACTTTAAATGAGCAACTAGGAGAAATTATATAACAACATTTTACTCTTGAATCTTCATTCTCTTGAATTGACAAATAGATTTTTCTTTGTGGTTTTATGCTTAGTGAAATTTTGGATTGAAAACTTTTGATATTGAGATAATCTGTGTTTCTATTATATATGGGTTTTTATAGCGAGAAATCATATTTGATATTTTAAATGAGCAACTAGGAGAAATTATATAACAACATTTTACTCTTGAATCTTCATTCTCTTGAATTGACAGATAGATTTTTCTTTGTGGTTTTATGCTTAGTGAAATTTTGGATTGAAAACTTTTGATATTGAGATAATCTGTGTTTCTATTTTATATGGGTTTTTATAGCGAGAAATCATATTTGATACTTTAAATGAGCAACTAGGAGAAATTATATAACAACATTTTACTCTTGAATCTTCATTCTCTTGAATTGACAGATAGATTTTTCTTTGTGGTTTTATGCTTAGTGAAATTTTGGATTGAAAACTTTTGATATTGAGATAATCTGTGTTTCTATTATATATGGGTTTTTATAGCGAGAAATCATATTTGATACTTTAAATGAGCAACTAGGAGAAATTATATAACAACATTTTACTCTTGAATCTTCATTCTCTTGAATTGACAGATAGATTTTTCTTTGTGGTTTTATGCTTAGTGAAATTTTGGATTGAAAACTTTTGATATTGAGATAATCTCTGTTTCTATTATATATGGGTTTTTATAGCGAGAAATCATATTTGATATTTTAAATGAGCAACTAGGAGAAATTATATAACAACATTTTACTCTTGAATCTTCATTCTCTTGAATTGACAGATAGATTTTTCTTTGTGGTTTTATGCTTAGTGAAATTTTGGATTGAAAACTTTTGATATTGAGATAATCTGTGTTTCTATTATATATGGGTTTTTATAGCGAGAAATCATATTTGATATTTTAAATGAGCAACTAGGAGAAATTATATAACAACATTTTACTCTTGAATCTTCATTCTCTTGAATTGACAGATAGATTTTTCTTTGTGGTTTTATGCTTAGTGAAATTTTGGATTGAAAACTTTTGATATTGAGATAATCTGTGTTTCTATTATATATGGGTTTTTATAGCGAGAAATCATATTTGATATTTTAAATGAGCAACTAGGAGAAATTATATAACAACATTTTACTCTTGAATCTTCATTCTCTTGAATTGACAGATAGATTTTTCTTTGTGGTTTTATGCTTAGTGAAATTTTGGATTGAAAACTTTTGATATTGAGATAATCTGTGTTTCTATTATATATGGGTTTTATAGCGAGAAATCATATTTGATATTTTAAATGAGCAACTAGGAATAATTATATAACAACATTTTACTCTTGAATCTTCATTCTCTTGAATTGACAGATAGATTTTTCTTTGTGGTTTTATGCTTAGTGAAATTTTGGATTGAAAACTTTTGATATTGAGATAATCTGTGTTTCTATTATATATGGGTTTTTATAGCGAGAAATCATATTTGATACTTTATATGAGCAACTAGGAGAAATTATATAACAACATTTTACTCTTGAATCTTCATTCTCTTGAATTGACAGATAGATTTTTCTTTGTGGTTTTATGCTTAATGAAATTTTGGATTGAAAACTTTTGATATTGAGATAATCTGTGTTTCTATTATATATGGGTTTTTATAGCGAGAAATCATATTTGATATTTTAAATGAGCAACTAGGAGAAATTATATAACAACATTTTACTCTTGAATCTTCATTCTCTTGAATTGACAGATAGATTTTTCTTTGTGGTTTTATGCTTAATGAAATTTTGGATTGAAAACTTTTGATATTGAGATAATCTGTGTTTCTATTATATATGGGTTTTTATAGCGAGAAATCATATTTGATATTTTAAATGAGCAACTAGGAGAAATTATATAACAACATTTTACTGTTGAATCTTCATTCTCTTGAATTGACAGATAGATTTTTCTTTGTGGTTTTATGCTTAATGAAATTTTGGATTGAAAACTTTTGATATTGAGATAATCTGTGTTTCTATTATATATGGGTTTTTATAGCGAGAAATCATATAATGATATTTTAAATGAGCAACTAGGAGAAATTATATAACAACATTTTACTCTTGAATCTTCATTCTCTTGAATTGACAGATAGATTTTTCTTTGTGGTTTTATGCTTAGTGAAATTTTGGATTGAAAACTTTTGATATTGAGATAATCTGTGTTTCTATTATATATGGGTTTTTATAGCGAGAAATCATATTTGATATTTTAAATGAGCAACTAGGAGAAATTATATAACAACATTTTACTCTTGAATCTTCATTCTCTTGAATTGACAGATAGATTTTTCTTTGTGGTTTTATGCTTAGTGAAATTTTGGATTGAAAACTTTTGATATTGAGATAATCTGTGTTTCTATTATATATGGGTTTTTATAGCGAGAAATCATATTTGATATTTTAAATGAGCAACTAGGAGAAATTATATAACAACATTTTACTCTTGAATCTTCATTCTCTTGAATTGACAGATAGATTTTTCTTTGTGGTTTTATGCTTAGTGAAATTTTGGATTGAAAACTTTTGATATTGAGATAATCTGTGTTTCTATTATATATGGGTTTTTATAGCGAGAAATCATATTTGATATTTTAAATGAGCAACTAGGAGAAATTATATAATAACATTTTACTCTTGAATCTTCATTCTCTTGAATTGACAGATAGATTTTTCTTTGTGGTTTTATGCTTAGTGAAATTTTGGATTGAAAACTTTTGATATTGAGATAATCTGTGTTTCTATTATATATGGGTTTTTATAGCGAGAAATCATATTTGATATTTTAAATGAGCAACTAGGAGTAATTATATAACAACATTTTACTCTTGAATCTTCATTCTCTTGAATTGACAGATAGATTTTTCTTTGTTGTTTTATGCTTAGTGAAATTTTGGATTGAAAACTTTTGATATTGAGATAATCTGTGTTTCTATTATATATGGGTTTTTATAGCGAGAAATCATATTTGATACTTTAAATGAGCGACTAGGAGAAATTATATAACAACATTTTACTCTTGAATCTTCATTCTCTTGAATTGACAGATAGATTTTTCTTTGTGGTTTTATGCTTAGTGAAATTTTGGATTGAAAACTTTTGATATTGAGATAATCTGTGTTTCTATTATATATGGGTTTTTATAGCGAGAAATCATATTTGATATTTTAAATGAGCAACTAGGAGAAATTATATAACAACATTTTACTCTTAAATCTTCATTCTCTTGAATTGACAGATAGATTTTTCTTTGTGGTTTTATGCTTAGTGAAATTTTGGATTGAAAACTTTTGATATTGAGATAATCTGTGTTTCTATTATATATGGGTTTTTATAGCGAGAAATCATATTTGATATTTTAAATGAGCAACTAGGAGAAATTATATAACAACATTTTACTCTTGAATCTTCATTCTCTTGAATTGACAGATAGATTTTTCTTTGTGGTTTTATGCTTAGTGAAATTTTGGATTGAAAACTTTTGATATTGAGATAATCTGTGTTTCTATTATATATGGGTTTTTATAGCGAGAAATCATATTTGATATTTTAAATGAGCAACTAGGAGAAATTATATAACAACATTTTACTCTTAAATCTTCATTCTCTTGAATTGACAGATAGATTTTTCTTTGTGGTTTTATGCTTAGTGAAATTTTGGATTGAAAACTTTTGATATTGAGATAATCTGTGTTTCTATTATATATGGGTTTTTATAGCGAGAAATCATATTTGATATTTTAAATGAGCAACTAGGAGAAATTATATAACAACATTTTACTCTTGAATCTTCATTCTCTTGAATTGACAGATAGATTTTTCTTTGTGGTTTTATGCTTAGTGAAATTTTGGATTGAAAACTTTTGATATTGAGATAATCTGTGTTTCTATTATATATGGGTTTTTATAGCGAGAAATCATATTTGATACTTTAAATGAGCAACTAGGAGAAATTATATAACAACATTTTACTCTTGAATCTACATTCTCTTGAACTGACAGATAGATTTTTCTTTGTGGTTTTATGCTTAGTGAAATTTTGGATTGAAAACTTTTGATATTGAGATAATCTGTGTTTCTATTATATATGGGTTTTTATAGCGAGAAATCATATTTGATATTTTAAATGAGCAACTAGGAGAAATTATATAACAACATTTTACTCTTGAATCTTCATTCTCTTGAATTGACAGATAGATTTTTCTTTGTGGTTTTATGCTTAGTGAAATTTTGGATTGAAAACTTTTGATATTGAGATAATCTGTGTTTCTATTATATATGGGTTTTATAGCGAGAAATCATATTTGATATTTTAAATGAGCAACTAGGAATAATTATATAACAACATTTTACTCTTGAATCTTCATTCTCTTGAATTGACAGATAGATTTTTCTTTGTGGTTTTATGCTTAGTGAAATTTTGGATTGAAAACTTTTGATATTGAGATAATCTGTGTTTCTATTATATATGGGTTTTTATAGCGAGAAATCATATTTGATACTTTATATGAGCAACTAGGAGAAATTATATAACAACATTTTACTCTTGAATCTTCATTCTCTTGAATTGACAGATAGATTTTTCTTTGTGGTTTTATGCTTAATGAAATTTTGGATTGAAAACTTTTGATATTGAGATAATCTGTGTTTCTATTATATATGGGTTTTTATAGCGAGAAATCATATTTGATATTTTAAATGAGCAACTAGGAGAAATTATATAACAACATTTTACTCTTGAATCTTCATTCTCTTGAATTGACAGATAGATTTTTCTTTGTGGTTTTATGCTTAATGAAATTTTGGATTGAAAACTTTTGATATTGAGATAATCTGTGTTTCTATTATATATGGGTTTTTATAGCGAGAAATCATATTTGATATTTTAAATGAGCAACTAGGAGAAATTATATAACAACATTTTACTCTTGAATCTTCATTCTCTTGAATTGACAGATAGATTTTTCTTTGTGGTTTTATGCTTAATGAAATTTTGGATTGAAAACTTTTGATATTGAGATAATCTGTGTTTCTATTATATATGGGTTTTTATAGCGAGAAATCATATTTGATATTTTAAATGAGCAACTAGGAGAAATTATATAACAACATTTTACTGTTGAATCTTCATTCTCTTGAATTGACAGATAGATTTTTCTTTGTGGTTTTATGCTTAATGAAATTTTGGATTGAAAACTTTTGATATTGAGATAATCTGTGTTTCTATTATATATGGGTTTTTATAGCGAGAAATCATATAATGATATTTTAAATGAGCAACTAGGAGAAATTATATAACAACATTTTACTCTTGAATCTTCATTCTCTTGAATTGACAGATAGATTTTTCTTTGTGGTTTTATGCTTAGTGAAATTTTGGATTGAAAACTTTTGATATTGAGATAATCTGTGTTTCTATTATATATGGGTTTTTATAGCGAGAAATCATATTTGATATTTTAAATGAGCAACTAGGAGAAATTATATAACAACATTTTACTCTTGAATCTTCATTCTCTTGAATTGACAGATAGATTTTTCTTTGTGGTTTTATGCTTAGTGAAATTTTGGATTGAAAACTTTTGATATTGAGATAATCTGTGTTTCTATTATATATGGGTTTTTATAGCGAGAAATCATATTTGATATTTTAAATGAGCAACTAGGAGAAATTATATAACAACATTTTACTCTTGAATCTTCATTCTCTTGAATTGACAGATAGATTTTTCTTTGTGGTTTTATGCTTAGTGAAATTTTGGATTGAAAACTTTTGATATTGAGATAATCTGTGTTTCTATTATATATGGGTTTTTATAGCGAGAAATCATATTTGATATTTTAAATGAGCAACTAGGAGAAATTATATAATAACATTTTACTCTTGAATCTTCATTCTCTTGAATTGACAGATAGATTTTTCTTTGTGGTTTTATGCTTAGTGAAATTTTGGATTGAAAACTTTTGATATTGAGATAATCTGTGTTTCTATTATATATGGGTTTTTATAGCGAGAAATCATATTTGATATTTTAAATGAGCAACTAGGAGTAATTATATAACAACATTTTACTCTTGAATCTTCATTCTCTTGAATTGACAGATAGATTTTTCTTTGTTGTTTTATGCTTAGTGAAATTTTGGATTGAAAACTTTTGATATTGAGATAATCTGTGTTTCTATTATATATGGGTTTTTATAGCGAGAAATCATATTTGATACTTTAAATGAGCGACTAGGAGAAATTATATAACAACATTTTACTCTTGAATCTTCATTCTCTTGAATTGACAGATAGATTTTTCTTTGTGGTTTTATGCTTAGTGAAATTTTGGATTGAAAACTTTTGATATTGAGATAATCTGTGTTTCTATTATATATGGGTTTTTATAGCGAGAAATCATATTTGATATTTTAAATGAGCAACTAGGAGAAATTATATAACAACATTTTACTCTTAAATCTTCATTCTCTTGAATTGACAGATAGATTTTTCTTTGTGGTTTTATGCTTAGTGAAATTTTGGATTGAAAACTTTTGATATTGAGATAATCTGTGTTTCTATTATATATGGGTTTTTATAGCGAGAAATCATATTTGATATTTTAAATGAGCAACTAGGAGAAATTATATAACAACATTTTACTCTTGAATCTTCATTCTCTTGAATTGACAGATAGATTTTTCTTTGTGGTTTTATGCTTAGTGAAATTTTGGATTGAAAACTTTTGATATTGAGATAATCTGTGTTTCTATTATATATGGGTTTTATAGCGAGAAATCATATTTGATACTTTAAATGAGCAACTAGGAGAAATTATATAACAACATTTTACTCTTGAATCTACATTCTCTTGAACTGACAGATAGATTTTTCTTTGTGGTTTTATGCTTAGTGAAATTTTGGATTGAAAACTTTTGATATTGAGATAATCTGTGTTTCTATTATATATGGGTTTTTATAGCGAGAAATCATATTTGATATTTTAAATGAGCAACTGGGAGAAATTATATAACAACATTTTACTCTTGAATCTTCATTCTCTTGAATTGACAGATAGATTTTTCTTTGTGGTTTTATGCTTAGTGAAATTTTGGATTGAAAACTTTTGATATTGAGATAATCTGTGTTTCTATTATATATGGGTTTTATAGCGAGAAATCATATTTGATATTTTAAATGAGCAACTAGGAATAATTATATAACAACATTTTACTCTTGAATCTTCATTCTCTTGAATTGACAGAAAGATTTTTCTTTGTGGTTTTATGCTTAGTGAAATTTTGGATTGAAAACTTTTGATATTGAGATAATCTGTGTTTCTATTATATATGGGTTTTTATAGCGAGAAATCATATTTGATACTTTATATGAGCAACTAGGAGAAATTATATAACAACATTTTACTCTTGAATCTTCATTCTCTTGAATTGACAGATAGATTTTTCTTTGTGGTTTTATGCTTAGTGAAATTTTGGATTGAAAACTTTTGATATTGAGATAATCTGTGTTTCTATTATATATGGGTTTTTATAGCGAGAAATCATATTTGATATTTTAAATGAGCAACTAGGAGAAATTATATAACAACATTTTACTCTTGAATCTTCATTCTCTTGAATTGACAGATAGATTTTTCTTTGTGGTTTTATGCTTAATGAAATTTTGGATTGAAAACTTTTGATATTGAGATAATCTGTGTTTCTATTATATATGGGTTTTTATAGCGAGAAATCATATTTGATATTTTAAATGAGCAACTAGGAGAAATTATATAACAACATTTTACTCTTGAATCTTCATTCTCTTGAATTGACAGATAGATTTTTCTTTGTGGTTTTATGCTTAATGAAATTTTGGATTGAAAACTTTTGATATTGAGATAATCTGTGTTTCTATTATATATGGGTTTTTATAGCGAGAAATCATATTTGATATTTTAAATGAGCAACTAGGAGAAATTATATAACAACATTTTACTGTTGAATCTTCATTCTCTTGAATTGACAGATAGATTTTTCTTTGTGGTTTTATGCTTAATGAAATTTTGGATTGAAAACTTTTGATATTGAGATAATCTGTGTTTCTATTATATATGGGTTTTTATAGCGAGAAATCATATTTGATATTTTAAATGAGCAACTAGGAGAAATTATATAACAACATTTTACTCTTGAATCTTCATTCTCTTGAATTGACCGATAGATTTTTCTTTGTGGTTTTATGCTTAGTGAAATTTTGGATTGAAAACTTTTGATATTGAGATAATCTGTGTTTCTATTGTATATGGGTTTTTATAGCGAGAAATCATATTTGATACTTTATATGAGCAACTAGGAGAAATTATATAACAACATTTTACTCTTGAATCTTCATTCTCTTGAATTGACAGATAGATTTTTCTTTGTGGTTTTATGCTTAGTGAAATTTTGGATTGAAAACTTTTGATATTGAGATAATCTGTGTTTCTATTATATATGGGTTTTTATAGCGAGAAATCATATTTGATACTTTAAATGAGCAACTAGGAGAAATTATATAACAACATTTTACTCTTGAATCTTCATTCTCTTGAATTGACAGATAGATTTTTCTTTGTGGTTTTATGCTTAGTGAAATTTTTGATTGAAAACTTTTGATATTGAGATAATCTGTGTTTCTATTATATATGGGTTTTTATAGCGAGAAATCATATTTGATACTTTAAATGAGCAACTAGGAGAAATTATATAACAACATTTTACTCTTGAATCTTCATTCTCTTGAATTGACAGATAGATTTTTCTTTGTGGTTTTATGCTTAGTGAAATTTTTGATTGAAAACTTTTGATATTGAGATAATCTGTGTTTCTATTATATATGGGTTTTTATAGCGAGAAATCATATTTGATGTTTTAAATGAGCAACTAGGAGAAATTATATAACAACATTTTACTCTTGAATCTTCATTCTCTTGAATTGACAGATAGATTTTTCTTTGTGGTTTTATGCTTAGTGAAATTTTGGATTGAAAACTTTTGATATTGAAATAATCTGTGTTTCTATTATATATGGGTTTTTATAGCGAGAAATCATATTTGATATTTTAAATGAGCAACTAGGAGAAATTATATAACAACATTTTACTCTTGAATCTTCATTCTCTTGAATTGACAGATAGATTTTTCTTTGTGGTTTTATGCTTAGTGAAATTTTGGATTGAAAACTTTTGATATTGAGATAATCTGTGTTTCTATTATATATGGGTTTTTATAGCGAGAAATCATATTTGATATTTTAAATGAGCAACTAGGAGAAATTATATAACAACATTTTACTCTTGAATCTTCATTCTCTTGAATTGACAGATAGATTTTTCTTTGTGGTTTTATGCTTAGTGAAATTTTGGATTGAAAACTTTTGATATTGAGATAATCTGTGTTTCTATTATATATGGGTTTTTATAGCGAGAAATCATATTTGATACTTTAAATGAGCGACTAGGAGAAATTATATAACAACATTTTACTCTTGAATCTTCATTCTCTTGAATTGACAGATAGATTTTTCTTTGTGGTTTTATGCTTAGTGAAATTTTGGATTGAAAACTTTTGATATTGAGATAATCTGTGTTTCTATTATATATGGGTTTTTATAGCGAGAAATCATATTTGATATTTTAAATGAGCAACTAGGAGAAATTATATAACAACATTTTACTCTTGAATCTTCATTCTCTTGAATTGACAGATAGATTTTTCTTTGTGGTTTTATGCTTAGTGAAATTTTGGATTGAAAACTTTTGATATTGAGATAATCTGTGTTTCTATTATATATGGGTTTTTATAGCGAGAAATCATATTTGATATTTTAAATGAGCAACTAGGAGAAATTATATAACAACATTTTACTCTTGAATCTTCATTCTCTTGAATTGACAGATAGATTTTTCTTTGTGGTTTTATGCTTACTGAAATTTTGGATTGAAAACTTTTGATATTGAGGTAATCTGTGTTTCTATTATATATGGGTTTTTATAGCGAGAAATCATATTTGATACTTTATATGAGCAACTAGGAGAAATTATATAACAACATTTTAATCTTGAATCTTCATTCTCTTGAATTGACCGATAGATTTTTCTTTGTGGTTTTATGCTTAGTGAAATTTTGGATTGAAAACTTTTGATATTGAGATAATCTGTGTTTCTATTGTATATGGGTTTTTATAGCGAGAAATTATATTTGATACTTTATATGAGCAACTAGGAGAAATTATATAACAACATTTTACTCTTGAATCTTCATTCTCTTGAATTGACAGATAGATTTTTCTTTGTGGTTTTATGCTTAGTGAAATTTTGGATTGAAAACTTTTGATATTGAGATAATCTGTGTTTCTATTATATATGGGTTTTTATAGCGAGAAATCATATTTGATATTTTAAATGAGCAACTAGGAGAAATTATATAATAACATTTTACTCTTGAATCTTCATTCTCTTGAATTGACAGATAGATTTTTCTTTGTGGTTTTATGCTTAGTGAAATTTTGGATTGAAAACTTTTGATATTGAGATAATCTGTGTTTCTATTATATATGGGTTTTTATAGCGAGAAATCATATTTGATATTTTAAATGAGCAACTAGGAGTAATTATATAACAACATTTTACTCTTGAATCTTCATTCTCTTGAATTGACAGATAGATTTTTCTTTGTTGTTTTATGCTTAGTGAAATTTTGGATTGAAAACTTTTGATATTGAGATAATCTGTGTTTCTATTATATATGGGTTTTTATAGCGAGAAATCATATTTGATACTTTAAATGAGCGACTAGGAGAAATTATATAACAACATTTTACTCTTGAATCTTCATTCTCTTGAATTGACAGATAGATTTTTCTTTGTGGTTTTATGCTTAGTGAAATTTTGGATTGAAAACTTTTGATATTGAGATAATCTGTGTTTCTATTATATATGGGTTTTTATAGCGAGAAATCATATTTGATATTTTAAATGAGCAACTAGGAGAAATTATATAACAACATTTTACTCTTAAATCTTCATTCTCTTGAATTGACAGATAGATTTTTCTTTGTGGTTTTATGCTTAGTGAAATTTTGGATTGAAAACTTTTGATATTGAGATAATCTGTGTTTCTATTATATATGGGTTTTTATAGCGAGAAATCATATTTGATATTTTAAATGAGCAACTAGGAGAAATTATATAACAACATTTTACTCTTGAATCTTCATTCTCTTGAATTGACAGATAGATTTTTCTTTGTGGTTTTATGCTTAGTGAAATTTTGGATTGAAAACTTTTGATATTGAGATAATCTGTGTTTCTATTATATATGGGTTTTATAGCGAGAAATCATATTTGATACTTTAAATGAGCAACTAGGAGAAATTATATAACAACATTTTACTCTTGAATCTTCATTCTCTTGAATTGACAGATAGATTTTTCTTTGTGGTTTTATGCTTAGTGAAATTTTGGATTGAAAACTTTTGATATTGAGATAATCTGTGTTTCTATTATATATGGGTTTTATAGCGAGAAATCATATTTGATATTTTAAATGAGCAACTAGGAATAATTATATAACAACATTTTACTCTTGAATCTTCATTCTCTTGAATTGACAGAAAGATTTTTCTTTGTGGTTTTATGCTTAGTGAAATTTTGGATTGAAAACTTTTGATATTGAGATAATCTGTGTTTCTATTATATATGGGTTTTTATAGCGAGAAATCATATTTGATACTTTATATGAGCAACTAGGAGAAATTATATAACAACATTTTACTCTTGAATCTTCATTCTCTTGAATTGACAGATAGATTTTTCTTTGTGGTTTTATGCTTAATGAAATTTTGGATTGAAAACTTTTGATATTGAGATAATCTGTGTTTCTATTATATATGGGTTTTTATAGCGAGAAATCATATTTGATATTTTAAATGAGCAACTAGGAGAAATTATATAACAACATTTTACTCTTGAATCTTCATTCTCTTGAATTGACAGATAGATTTTTCTTTGTGGTTTTATGCTTAATGAAATTTTGGATTGAAAACTTTTGATATTGAGATAATCTGTGTTTCTATTATATATGGGTTTTTATAGCGAGAAATCATATTTGATATTTTAAATGAGCAACTAGGAGAAATTATATAACAACATTTTACTCTTGAATCTTCATTCTCTTGAATTGACAGATAGATTTTTCTTTGTGGTTTTATGCTTAATGAAATTTTGGATTGAAAACTTTTGATATTGAGATAATCTGTGTTTCTATTATATATGGGTTTTTATAGCGAGAAATCATATTTGATATTTTAAATGAGCAACTAGGAGAAATTATATAACAACATTTTACTGTTGAATCTTCATTCTCTTGAATTGACAGATAGATTTTTCTTTGTGGTTTTATGCTTAATGAAATTTTGGATTGAAAACTTTTGATATTGAGATAATCTGTGTTTCTATTATATATGGGTTTTTATAGCGAGAAATCATATTTGATATTTTAAATGAGCAACTAGGAGAAATTATATAACAACATTTTACTCTTGAATCTTCATTCTCTTGAATTGACCGATAGATTTTTCTTTGTGGTTTTATGCTTAGTGAAATTTTGGATTGAAAACTTTTGATATTGAGATAATCTGTGTTTCTATTGTATATGGGTTTTTATAGCGAGAAATCATATTTGATACTTTATATGAGCAACTAGGAGAAATTATATAACAACATTTTACTCTTGAATCTTCATTCTCTTGAATTGACAGATAGATTTTTCTTTGTGGTTTTATGCTTAGTGAAATTTTGGATTGAAAACTTTTGATATTGAGATAATCTGTGTTTCTATTATATATGGGTTTTTATAGCGAGAAATCATATTTGATACTTTAAATGAGCAACTAGGAGAAATTATATAACAACATTTTACTCTTGAATCTTCATTCTCTTGAATTGACAGATAGATTTTTCTTTGTGGTTTTATGCTTAGTGAAATTTTTGATTGAAAACTTTTGATATTGAAATAATCTGTGTTTCTATTATATATGGGTTTTTATAGCGAGAAATCATATTTGATACTTTAAATGAGCAACTAGGAGAAATTATATAACAACATTTTACTCTTGAATCTTCATTCTCTTGAATTGACAGATAGATTTTTCTTTGTGGTTTTATGCTTAGTGAAATTTTTGATTGAAAACTTTTGATATTGAGATAATCTGTGTTTCTATTATATATGGGTTTTTATAGCGAGAAATCATATTTGATATTTTAAATGAGCAACTAGGAGAAATTATATAACAACATTTTACTCTTGAATCTTCATTCTCTTGAATTGACAGATAGATTTTTCTTTGTGGTTTTATGCTTAGTGAAATTTTGGATTGAAAACTTTTGATATTGAAATAATCTGTGTTTCTATTATATATGGGTTTTTATAGCGAGAAATCATATTTGATATTTTAAATGAGCAACTAGGAGAAATTATATAACAACATTTTACTCTTGAATCTTCATTCTCTTGAATTGACAGATAGATTTTTCTTTGTGGTTTTATGCTTAGTGAAATTTTGGATTGAAAACTTTTGATATTGAGATAATCTGTGTTTCTATTATATATGGGTTTTTATAGCGAGAAATCATATTTGATATTTTAAATGAGCAACTAGGAGAAATTATATAACAACATTTTACTCTTGAATCTTCATTCTCTTGAATTGACAGATAGATTTTTCTTTGTGGTTTTATGCTTAGTGAAATTTTGGATTGAAAACTTTTGATATTGAGATAATCTGTGTTTCTATTATATATGGGTTTTTATAGCGAGAAATCATATTTGATACTTTAAATGAGCGACTAGGAGAAATTATATAACAACATTTTACTCTTGAATCTTCATTCTCTTGAATTGACAGATAGATTTTTCTTTGTGGTTTTATGCTTAGTGAAATTTTGGATTGAAAACTTTTGATATTGAGATAATCTGTGTTTCTATTATATATGGGTTTTTATAGCGAGAAATCATATTTGATATTTTAAATGAGCAACTAGGAGAAATTATATAACAACATTTTACTCTTGAATCTTCATTCTCTTGAATTGACAGATAGATTTTTCTTTGTGGTTTTATGCTTAGTGAAATTTTGGATTGAAAACTTTTGATATTGAGATAATCTGTGTTTCTATTATATATGGGTTTTTATAGCGAGAAATCATATTTGATATTTTAAATGAGCAACTAGGAGAAATTATATAACAACATTTTACTCTTGAATCTTCATTCTCTTGAATTGACAGATAGATTTTTCTTTGTGGTTTTATGCTTAGTGAAATTTTGGATTGAAAACTTTTGATATTGAGATAATCTGTGTTTCTATTATATATGGGTTTTTATAGCGAGAAATCATATTTGATATTTTAAATGAGCAACTAGGAGAAATTATATAATAACATTTTACTCTTGAATCTTCATTCTCTTGAATTGACCGATAGATTTTTCTTTGTGGTTTTATGCTTAGTGAAATTTTGGATTGAAAACTTTTGATATTGAGATAATCTGTGTTTCTATTGTATATGGGTTTTTATAGCGAGAAATTATATTTGATACTTTATATGAGCAACTAGGAGAAATTATATAACAACATTTTACTCTTGAATCTTCATTCTCTTGAATTGACAGATAGATTTTTCTTTGTGGTTTTATGCTTAGTGAAATTTTGGATTGAAAACTTTTGATATTGAGATAATCTGTGTTTCTATTATATATGGGTTTTTATAGCGAGAAATCATATTTGATACTTTAAATGAGCAACTAGGAGAAATTATATAACAACATTTTACTCTTGAATCTTCATTCTCTTGAATTGACAGATAGATTTTTCTTTGTGGTTTTATGCTTACTGAAATTTTGGATTGAAAACTTTTGATATTGAGGTAATCTGTGTTTCTATTATATATGGGTTTTTATAGCGAGAAATCATATTTGATACTTTATATGAGCAACTAGGAGAAATTATATAACAACATTTTAATCTTGAATCTTCATTCTCTTGAATTGACAGATAGATTTTTCTTTGTGGTTTTATGCTTAGTGAAATTTTTGATTGAAAACTTTTGATATTGAGATAATCTGTGTTTCTATTATATATGGGTTTTTATAGCGAGAAATCATATTTGATACTTTAAATGAGCAACTAGGAGAAATTATATAACAACATTTTACTCTTGAATCTTCATTCTCTTGAATTGACAGATAGATTTTTCTTTGTGGTTTTATGCTTAGTGAAATTTTGGATTGAAAACTTTTGATATTGAGATAATCTGTGTTTCTATTATATATGGGTTTTTATAGCGAGAAATCATATTTGATATTTTAAATGAGCAACTAGGAGAAATTATATAACAATATTTTACTCTTGAATCTTCATTCTCTTGAATTGACAGATAGATTTTTCTTTGTGGTTTTATGCTTAGTGAAATTTTGGATTGAAAACTTTTGATATTGAGATAATCTGTGTTTCTATTATATATGGGTTTTTATAGCGAGAAATCATATTTGATATTTTAAATGAGCAACTAGGAGAAATTATATAACAACATTTTACTCTTGAATCTTCATTCTCTTGAATTGACAGATAGATTTTTCTTTGTGGTTTTATGCTTAGTGAAATTTTGGATTGAAAACTTTTGATATTGAGATAATCTGTGTTTCTATTATATATGGGTTTTTATAGCGAGAAATCATATTTGATACTTTAAATGAGCGACTAGGAGAAATTATATAACAACATTTTACTCTTGAATCTTCATTCTCTTGAATTGACAGATAGATTTTTCTTTGTGGTTTTATGCTTAGTGAAATTTTGGATTGAAAACTTTTGATATTGAGATAATCTGTGTTTCTATTATATATGGGTTTTTATAGCGAGAAATCATATTTGATATTTTAAATGAGCAACTAGGAGAAATTATATAACAACATTTTACTCTTGAATCTTCATTCTCTTGAATTGACAGATAGATTTTTCTTTGTGGTTTTATGCTTAGTGAAATTTTGGATTGAAAACTTTTGATATTGAGATAATCTGTGTTTCTATTATATATGGGTTTTTATAGCGAGAAATCATATTTGATATTTTAAATGAGCAACTAGGAGAAATTATATAACAACATTTTACTCTTGAATCTTCATTCTCTTGAATTGACAGATAGATTTTTCTTTGTGGTTTTATGCTTAGTGAAATTTTGGATTGAAAACTTTTGATATTGAGATAATCTGTGTTTCTATTATATATGGGTTTTTATAGCGAGAAATCATATTTGATATTTTAAATGAGCAACTAGGAGAAATTATATAACAACATTTTACTCTTGAATCTTCATTCTCTTGAATTGACAGATAGATTTTTCTTTGTGGTTTTATGCTTAGTGAAATTTTGGATTGAAAACTTTTGATATTGAGATAATCTGTGTTTCTATTGTATATGGGTTTTTATAGCGAGAAATCATATTTGATACTTTATATGAGCAACTAGGAGAAATTATATAACAACATTTTACTCTTGAATCTTCATTCTCTTGAATTGACAGATAGATTTTTCTTTGTGGTTTTATGCTTAGTGAAATTTTGGATTGAAAACTTTTGATATTGAGATAATCTGTGTTTCTATTATATATGGGTTTTTATAGCGAGAAATCATATTTGATATTTTAAATGAGCAACTAGGAGAAATTATATAACAACATTTTACTCTTGAATCTTCATTCTCTTGAATTGACAGATAGATTTTTCTTTGTGGTTTTATGCTTAGTGAAATTTTGGATTGAAAACTTTTGATATTGAGATAATCTGTGTTTCTATTATATATGGGTTTTTATAGCGAGAAATCATATTTGATATTTTAAATGAGCAACTAGGAGAAATTATATAACAACATTTTACTCTTGAATCTTCATTCTCTTGAATTGACAGATAGATTTTTCTTTGTGGTTTTATGCTTACTGAAATTTTGGATTGAAAACTTTTGATATTGAGGTAATCTGTGTTTCTATTATATATGGGTTTTTATAGCGAGAAATCATATTTGATACTTTATATGAGCAACTAGGAGAAATTATATAACAACATTTTAATCTTGAATCTTCATTCTCTTGAATTGACCGATAGATTTTTCTTTGTGGTTTTATGCTTAGTGAAATTTTTGATTGAAAACTTTTGATATTGAGATAATCTGTGTTTCTATTATATATGGGTTTTTATAGCGAGAAATCATATTTGATACTTTAAATGAGCAACTAGGAGAAATTATATAACAACATTTTACTCTTGAATCTTCATTCTCTTGAATTGACAGATAGATTTTTCTTTGTGGTTTTATGCTTAGTGAAATTTTTGATTGAAAACTTTTGATATTGAGATAATCTGTGTTTCTATTATATATGGGTTTTTATAGCGAGAAATCATATTTGATATTTTAAATGAGCAACTAGGAGAAATTATATAACAACATTTTACTCTTGAATCTTCATTCTCTTGAATTGACAGATAGATTTTTCTTTGTGGTTTTATGCTTAGTGAAATTTTGGATTGAAAACTTTTGATATTGAGATAATCTGTGTTTCTATTATATATGGGTTTTTATAGCGAGAAATCATATTTGATATTTTAAATGAGCAACTAGGAGAAATTATATAACAACATTTTACTCTTGAATCTTCATTCTCTTGAATTGACAGATAGATTTTTCTTTGTGGTTTTATGCTTAGTGAAATTTTGGATTGAAAACTTTTGATATTGAGATAATCTGTGTTTCTATTATATATGGGTTTTTATAGCGAGAAATCATATTTGATATTTTAAATGAGCAACTAGGAGAAATTATATAACAACATTTTACTCTTGAATCTTCATTCTCTTGAATTGACAGATAGATTTTTCTTTGTGGTTTTATGCTTAGTGAAATTTTGGATTGAAAACTTTTGATATTGAGATAATCTGTGTTTCTATTATATATGGGTTTTTATAGCGAGAAATCATATTTGATACTTTAAATGAGCGACTAGGAGAAATTATATAACAACATTTTACTCTTGAATCTTCATTCTCTTGAATTGACAGATAGATTTTTCTTTGTGGTTTTATGCTTAGTGAAATTTTGGATTGAAAACTTTTGATATTGAGATAATCTGTGTTTCTATTATATATGGGTTTTTATAGCGAGAAATCATATTTGATATTTTAAATGAGCAACTAGGAGTAATTATATAACAACATTTAACTCTTGAATCTTCATTCTCTTGAATTGACAGATAGATTTTTCTTTGTGGTTTTATGCTTAGTGAAATTTTGGATTGAAAACTTTTGATATTGAGATAATCTGTGTTTCTATTATATATGGGTTTTTATAGCGAGAAATCATATTTGATATTTTAAATGAGCAACTAGGAGAAATTATATAACAACATTTTACTCTTGAATCTTCATTCTCTTGAATTGACAGATAGATTTTTCTTTGTGGTTTTATGCTTACTGAAATTTTGGATTGAAAACTTTTGATATTGAGGTAATCTGTGTTTCTATTATATATGGGTTTTTATAGCGAGAAATCATATTTGATACTTTATATGAGCAACTAGGAGAAATTATATAACAACATTTTAATCTTGAATCTTCATTCTCTTGAATTGACCGATAGATTTTTCTTTGTGGTTTTATGCTTAGTGAAATTTTGGATTGAAAACTTTTGATATTGAGATAATCTGTGTTTCTATTGTATATGGGTTTTTATAGCGAGAAATCATATTTGATACTTTATATGAGCAACTAGGAGAAATTATATAACAACATTTTACTCTTGAATCTTCATTCTCTTGAATTGACAGATAGATTTTTCTTTGTGGTTTTATGCTTAGTGAAATTTTGGATTGAAAACTTTTGATATTGAGATAATCTGTGTTTCTATTATATATGGGTTTTTATAGCGAGAAATCATATTTGATACTTTAAATGAGCAACTAGGAGAAATTATATAACAACATTTTACTCTTGAATCTTCATTCTCTTGAATTGACAGATAGATTTTTCTTTGTGGTTTTATGCTTACTGAAATTTTGGATTGAAAACTTTTGATATTGAGGTAATCTGTGTTTCTATTATATATGGGTTTTTATAGCGAGAAATCATATTTGATACTTTATATGAGCAACTAGGAGAAATTATATAACAACATTTTAATCTTGAATCTTCATTCTCTTGAATTGACAGATAGATTTTTCTTTGTGGTTTTATGCTTAGTGAAATTTTGGATTGAAAACTTTTGATATTGAGATAATCTGTGTTTCTATTATATATGGGTTTTTATAGCGAGAAATCATATTTGATACTTTAAATGAGCAACTAGGAGAAATTATATAACAACATTTTACTCTTGAATCTTCATTCTCTTGAATTGACAGATAGATTTTTCTTTGTGGTTTTATGCTTAGTGAAATTTTGGATTGAAAACTTTTGATATTGAGATAATCTGTGTTTCTATTATATATGGGTTTTTATAGCGAGAAATCATATTTGATATTTTAAATGAGCAACTAGGAGAAATTATATAACAATATTTTACTCTTGAATCTTCATTCTCTTGAATTGACAGATAGATTTTTCTTTGTGGTTTTATGCTTAGTGAAATTTTGGATTGAAAACTTTTGATATTGAGATAATCTGTGTTTCTATTATATATGGGTTTTTATAGCGAGAAATCATATTTGATATTTTAAATGAGCAACTAGGAGAAATTATATAACAACATTTTACTCTTGAATCTTCATTCTCTTGAATTGACAGATAGATTTTTCTTTGTGGTTTTATGCTTAGTGAAATTTTGGATTGAAAACTTTTGATATTGAGATAATCTGTGTTTCTATTATATATGGGTTTTTATAGCGAGAAATCATATTTGATACTTTAAATGAGCGACTAGGAGAAATTATATAACAACATTTTACTCTTGAATCTTCATTCTCTTGAATTGACAGATAGATTTTTCTTTGTGGTTTTATGCTTAGTGAAATTTTGGATTGAAAACTTTTGATATTGAGATAATCTGTGTTTCTATTATATATGGGTTTTTATAGCGAGAAATCATATTTGATATTTTAAATGAGCAACTAGGAGAAATTATATAACAACATTTTACTCTTGAATCTTCATTCTCTTGAATTGACAGATAGATTTTTCTTTGTGGTTTTATGCTTAGTGAAATTTTGGATTGAAAACTTTTGATATTGAGATAATCTGTGTTTCTATTATATATGGGTTTTTATAGCGAGAAATCATATTTGATATTTTAAATGAGCAACTAGGAGAAATTATATAACAACATTTTACTCTTGAATCTTCATTCTCTTGAATTGACAGATAGATTTTTCTTTGTGGTTTTATGCTTAGTGAAATTTTGGATTGAAAACTTTTGATATTGAGATAATCTGTGTTTCTATTATATATGGGTTTTTATAGCGAGAAATCATATTTGATATTTTAAATGAGCAACTAGGAGAAATTATATAACAACATTTTACTCTTGAATCTTCATTCTCTTGAATTGACAGATAGATTTTTCTTTGTGGTTTTATGCTTAGTGAAATTTTGGATTGAAAACTTTTGATATTGAGATAATCTGTGTTTCTATTATATATGGGTTTTTATAGCGAGAAATCATATTTGATACTTTAAATGAGCGACTAGGAGAAATTATATAACAACATTTTACTCTTGAATCTTCATTCTCTTGAATTGACAGATAGATTTTTCTTTGTGGTTTTATGCTTAGTGAAATTTTGGATTGAAAACTTTTGATATTGAGATAATCTGTGTTTCTATTATATATGGGTTTTTATAGCGAGAAATCATATTTGATATTTTAAATGAGCAACTAGGAGAAATTATATAACAACATTTTACTCTTGAATCTTCATTCTCTTGAATTGACAGATAGATTTTTCTTTGTGGTTTTATGCTTACTGAAATTTTGGATTGAAAACTTTTGATATTGAGGTAATCTGTGTTTCTATTATATATGGGTTTTTATAGCGAGAAATCATATTTGATACTTTATATGAGCAACTAGGAGAAATTATATAACAACATTTTAATCTTGAATCTTCATTCTCTTGAATTGACCGATAGATTTTTCTTTGTGGTTTTATGCTTACTGAAATTTTGGATTGAAAACTTTTGATATTGAGGTAATCTGTGTTTCTATTATATATGGGTTTTTATAGCGAGAAATCATATTTGATACTTTATATGAGCAACTAGGAGAAATTATATAACAACATTTTAATCTTGAATCTTCATTCTCTTGAATTGACAGATAGATTTTTCTTTGTGGTTTTATGCTTAGTGAAATTTTTGATTGAAAACTTTTGATATTGAGATAATCTGTGTTTCTATTATATATGGGTTTTTATAGCGAGAAATCATATTTGATACTTTAAATGAGCAACTAGGAGAAATTATATAACAACATTTTACTCTTGAATCTTCATTCTCTTGAATTGACAGATAGATTTTTCTTTGTGGTTTTATGCTTAGTGAAATTTTGGATTGAAAACTTTTGATATTGAGATAATCTGTGTTTCTATTATATATGGGTTTTTATAGCGAGAAATCATATTTGATATTTTAAATGAGCAACTAGGAGAAATTATATAACAATATTTTACTCTTGAATCTTCATTCTCTTGAATTGACAGATAGATTTTTCTTTGTGGTTTTATGCTTAGTGAAATTTTGGATTGAAAACTTTTGATATTGAGATAATCTGTGTTTCTATTATATATGGGTTTTTATAGCGAGAAATCATATTTGATATTTTAAATGAGCAACTAGGAGAAATTATATAACAACATTTTACTCTTGAATCTTCATTCTCTTGAATTGACAGATAGATTTTTCTTTGTGGTTTTATGCTTAGTGAAATTTTGGATTGAAAACTTTTGATATTGAGATAATCTGTGTTTCTATTATATATGGGTTTTTATAGCGAGAAATCATATTTGATACTTTAAATGAGCGACTAGGAGAAATTATATAACAACATTTTACTCTTGAATCTTCATTCTCTTGAATTGACAGATAGATTTTTCTTTGTGGTTTTATGCTTAGTGAAATTTTGGATTGAAAACTTTTGATATTGAGATAATCTGTGTTTCTATTATATATGGGTTTTTATAGCGAGAAATCATATTTGATATTTTAAATGAGCAACTAGGAGAAATTATATAACAACATTTTACTCTTGAATCTTCATTCTCTTGAATTGACAGATAGATTTTTCTTTGTGGTTTTATGCTTAGTGAAATTTTGGATTGAAAACTTTTGATATTGAGATAATCTGTGTTTCTATTATATATGGGTTTTTATAGCGAGAAATCATATTTGATATTTTAAATGAGCAACTAGGAGAAATTATATAACAACATTTTACTCTTGAATCTTCATTCTCTTGAATTGACAGATAGATTTTTCTTTGTGGTTTTATGCTTAGTGAAATTTTGGATTGAAAACTTTTGATATTGAGATAATCTGTGTTTCTATTATATATGGGTTTTTATAGCGAGAAATCATATTTGATATTTTAAATGAGCAACTAGGAGAAATTATATAACAACATTTTACTCTTGAATCTTCATTCTCTTGAATTGACAGATAGATTTTTCTTTGTGGTTTTATGCTTAGTGAAATTTTGGATTGAAAACTTTTGATATTGAGATAATCTGTGTTTCTATTATATATGGGTTTTTATAGCGAGAAATCATATTTGATACTTTAAATGAGCGACTAGGAGAAATTATATAACAACATTTTACTCTTGAATCTTCATTCTCTTGAATTGACAGATAGATTTTTCTTTGTGGTTTTATGCTTAGTGAAATTTTGGATTGAAAACTTTTGATATTGAGATAATCTGTGTTTCTATTATATATGGGTTTTTATAGCGAGAAATCATATTTGATATTTTAAATGAGCAACTAGGAGAAATTATATAACAACATTTTACTCTTGAATCTTCATTCTCTTGAATTGACAGATAGATTTTTCTTTGTGGTTTTATGCTTAGTGAAATTTTGGATTGAAAACTTTTGATATTGAGATAATCTGTGTTTCTATTATATATGGGTTTTTATAGCGAGAAATCATATTTGATATTTTAAATGAGCAACTAGGAGAAATTATATAACAACATTTTACTCTTGAATCTTCATTCTCTTGAATTGACAGATAGATTTTTCTTTGTGGTTTTATGCTTACTGAAATTTTGGATTGAAAACTTTTGATATTGAGGTAATCTGTGTTTCTATTATATATGGGTTTTTATAGCGAGAAATCATATTTGATACTTTATATGAGCAACTAGGAGAAATTATATAACAACATTTTAATCTTGAATCTTCATTCTCTTGAATTGACCGATAGATTTTTCTTTGTGGTTTTATGCTTAGTGAAATTTTGGATTGAAAACTTTTGATATTGAGATAATCTGTGTTTCTATTATATATGGGTTTTTATAGCGAGAAATCATATTTGATACTTTAAATGAGCAACTAGGAGAAATTATATAACAACATTTTACTCTTGAATCTTCATTCTCTTGAATTGACAGATAGATTTTTCTTTGTGGTTTTATGCTTAGTGAAATTTTTGATTGAAAACTTTTGATATTGAGATAATCTGTGTTTCTATTATATATGGGTTTTTATAGCGAGAAATCATATTTGATACTTTATATGAGCAACTAGGAGAAATTATATAACAACATTTTACTCTTGAATCTTCATTCTCTTGAATTGACAGATAGATTTTTCTTTGTGGTTTTATGCTTAGTGAAATTTTGGATTGAAAACTTTTGATATTGAGATAATCTGTGTTTCTATTATATATGGGTTTTTATAGCGAGAAATCATATTTGATATTTTAAATGAGCAACTAGGAGAAATTATATAACAACATTTTACTCTTGAATCTTCATTCTCTTGAATTGACAGATAGATTTTTCTTTGTGGTTTTATGCTTACTGAAATTTTGGATTGAAAACTTTTGATATTGAGGTAATCTGTGTTTCTATTATATATGGGTTTTTATAGCGAGAAATCATATTTGATACTTTATATGAGCAACTAGGAGAAATTATATAACAACATTTTAATCTTGAATCTTCATTCTCTTGAATTGACCGATAGATTTTTCTTTGTGGTTTTATGCTTAGTGAAATTTTGGATTGAAAACTTTTGATATTGAGATAATCTGTGTTTCTATTGTATATGGGTTTTTATAGCGAGAAATCATATTTGATACTTTATATGAGCAACTAGGAGAAATTATATAACAACATTTTACTCTTGAATCTTCATTCTCTTGAATTGACAGATAGATTTTTCTTTGTGGTTTTATGCTTAGTGAAATTTTGGATTGAAAACTTTTGATATTGAGATAATCTGTGTTTCTATTATATATGGGTTTTTATAGCGAGAAATCATATTTGATACTTTAAATGAGCAACTAGGAGAAATTATATAACAACATTTTACTCTTGAATCTTCATTCTCTTGAATTGACAGATAGATTTTTCTTTGTGGTTTTATGCTTAGTGAAATTTTTGATTGAAAACTTTTGATATTGAGATAATCTGTGTTTCTATTATATATGGGTTTTTATAGCGAGAAATCATATTTGATACTTTATATGAGCAACTAGGAGAAATTATATAACAACATTTTACTCTTGAATCTTCATTCTCTTGAATTGACAGATAGATTTTTCTTTGTGGTTTTATGCTTAGTGAAATTTTGGATTGAAAACTTTTGATATTGAGATAATCTGTGTTTCTATTATATATGGGTTTTTATAGCGAGAAATCATATTTGATATTTTAAATGAGCAACTAGGAGAAATTATATAACAACATTTTACTCTTGAATCTTTATTCTCTTGAATTGACAAATAGATTTTTCTTTGTGGTTTTATGCTTAGTGAAATTTTGGATTGAAAACTTTTGATATTGAGATAATCTGTGTTTCTATTATATATGGGTTTTTATAGCGAGAAATCATATTTGATACTTTATATGAGCAACTAGGAGAAATTATATAACAACATTTTACTCTTGAATCTTCATTCTCTTGAATTGACAGATAGATTTTTCTTTGTGGTTTTATGCTTAGTGAAATTTTGGATTGAAAACTTTTGATATTGAGATAATCTGTGTTTCTATTATATATGGGTTTTTATAGCGAGAAATCATATTTGATACTTTATATGAGCAACTAGGAGAAATTATATAACAACATTTTACTCTTGAATCTTCATTCTCTTGAATTGACAGATAGATTTTTCTTTGTGGTTTTATGCTTAGTGAAATTTTGGATTGAAAACTTTTGATATTGAGATAATCTGTGTTTCTATTATATATGGGTTTTTATAGCGAGAAATCATATTTGATATTTTAAATGAGCAACTAGGAGAAATTATATAACAACATTTTACTCTTGAATCTTCATTCTCTTGAATTGACAGATAGATTTTTCTTTGTGGTTTTATGCTTAGTGAAATTTTGGATTGAAAACTTTTGATATTGAGATAATCTGTGTTTCTATTATATATGGGTTTTTATAGCGAGAAATCATATTTGATACTTTATATGAGCAACTAGGAGAAATTATATAACAACATTTTACTCTTGAATCTTCATTCTCTTGAATTGACAGATAGATTTTTCTTTGTGGTTTTATGCTTAGTGAAATTTTGGATTGAAAACTTTTGATATTGAGATAATCTGTGTTTCTATTGTATATGGGTTTTTATAGCGAGAAATCATATTTGATACTTTATATGAGCAACTAGGAGAAATTATATAACAACATTTTACTCTTGAATCTTCATTCTCTTGAATTGACAGATAGATTTTTCTTTGTGGTTTTATGCTTAGTGAAATTTTGGATTGAAAACTTTTGATATTGAGATAATCTGTGTTTCTATTATATATGGGTTTTTATAGCGAGAAATCATATTTGATATTTTAAATGAGCAACTAGGAGAAATTATATAACAACATTTTACTCTTGAATCTTCATTCTCTTGAATTGACAGATAGATTTTTCTTTGTGGTTTTATGCTTAGTGAAATTTTGGATTGAAAACTTTTGATATTGAGATAATCTGTGTTTCTATTATATATGGGTTTTTATAGCGAGAAATCATATTTGATACTTTAAATGAGCGACTAGGAGAAATTATATAACAACATTTTACTCTTGAATCTTCATTCTCTTGAATTGACAGATAGATTTTTCTTTGTGGTTTTATGCTTAGTGAAATTTTGGATTGAAAACTTTTGATATTGAGATAATCTGTGTTTCTATTATATATGGGTTTTTATAGCGAGAAATCATATTTGATACTTTAAATGAGCAACTAGGAGAAATTATATAACAACATTTTACTCTTGAATCTTCATTCTCTTGAATTGACAGATAGATTTTTCTTTGTGGTTTTATGCTTAGTGAAATTTTTGATTGAAAACTTTTGATATTGAGATAATCTGTGTTTCTATTATATATGGGTTTTTATAGCGAGAAATCATATTTGATACTTTATATGAGCAACTAGGAGAAATTATATAACAACATTTTACTCTTGAATCTTCATTCTCTTGAATTGACAGATAGATTTTTCTTTGTGGTTTTATGCTTAGTGAAATTTTGGATTGAAAACTTTTGATATTGAGATAATCTGTGTTTCTATTATATATGGGTTTTTATAGCGAGAAATCATATTTGATATTTTAAATGAGCAACTAGGAGAAATTATATAACAACATTTTACTCTTGAATCTTCATTCTCTTGAATTGACAGATAGATTTTTCTTTGTGGTTTTATGCTTAGTGAAATTTTGGATTGAAAACTTTTGATATTGAGATAATCTGTGTTTCTATTATATATGGGTTTTTATAGCGAGAAATCATATTTGATACTTTATATGAGCAACTAGGAGAAATTATATAACAACATTTTACTCTTGAATCTTCATTCTCTTGAATTGACAGATAGATTTTTCTTTGTGGTTTTATGCTTAGTGAAATTTTTGATTGAAAACTTTTGATATTGAGATAATCTGTGTTTCTATTATATATGGGTTTTTATAGCGAGAAATCATATTTGATACTTTATATGAGCAACTAGGAGAAATTATATAACAACATTTTACTCTTGAATCTTCATTCTCTTGAATTGACAGATAGATTTTTCTTTGTGGTTTTATGCTTAGTGAAATTTTGGATTGAAAACTTTTGATATTGAGATAATCTGTGTTTCTATTATATATGGGTTTTTATAGCGAGAAATCATATTTGATATTTTAAATGAGCAACTAGGAGAAATTATATAACAACATTTTACTCTTGAATCTTCATTCTCTTGAATTGACAGATAGATTTTTCTTTGTGGTTTTATGCTTAGTGAAATTTTGGATTGAAAACTTTTGATATTGAGATAATCTGTGTTTCTATTATATATGGGTTTTTATAGCGAGAAATCATATTTGATACTTTATATGAGCAACTAGGAGAAATTATATAACAACATTTTACTCTTGAATCTTCATTCTCTTGAATTGACAGATAGATTTTTCTTTGTGGTTTTATGCTTAGTGAAATTTTGGATTGAAAACTTTTGATATTGAGATAATCTGTGTTTCTATTGTATATGGGTTTTTATAGCGAGAAATCATATTTGATACTTTATATGAGCAACTAGGAGAAATTATATAACAACATTTTACTCTTGAATCTTCATTCTCTTGAATTGACAGATAGATTTTTCTTTGTGGTTTTATGCTTAGTGAAATTTTGGATTGAAAACTTTTGATATTGAGATAATCTGTGTTTCTATTATATATGGGTTTTTATAGCGAGAAATCATATTTGATATTTTAAATGAGCAACTAGGAGAAATTATATAACAACATTTTACTCTTGAATCTTCATTCTCTTGAATTGACAGATAGATTTTTCTTTGTGGTTTTATGCTTAGTGAAATTTTGGATTGAAAACTTTTGATATTGAGATAATCTGTGTTTCTATTATATATGGGTTTTTATAGCGAGAAATCATATTTGATACTTTAAATGAGCGACTAGGAGAAATTATATAACAACATTTTACTCTTGAATCTTCATTCTCTTGAATTGACAGATAGATTTTTCTTTGTGGTTTTATGCTTAGTGAAATTTTGGATTGAAAACTTTTGATATTGAGATAATCTGTGTTTCTATTATATATGGGTTTTTATAGCGAGAAATCATATTTGATACTTTAAATGAGCAACTAGGAGAAATTATATAACAACATTTTACTCTTGAATCTTCATTCTCTTGAATTGACAGATAGATTTTTCTTTGTGGTTTTATGCTTAGTGAAATTTTTGATTGAAAACTTTTGATATTGAGATAATCTGTGTTTCTATTATATATGGGTTTTTATAGCGAGAAATCATATTTGATACTTTATATGAGCAACTAGGAGAAATTATATAACAACATTTTACTCTTGAATCTTCATTCTCTTGAATTGACAGATAGATTTTTCTTTGTGGTTTTATGCTTAGTGAAATTTTGGATTGAAAACTTTTGATATTGAGATAATCTGTGTTTCTATTATATATGGGTTTTTATAGCGAGAAATCATATTTGATATTTTAAATGAGCAACTAGGAGAAATTATATAACAACATTTTACTCTTGAATCTTCATTCTCTTGAATTGACAGATAGATTTTTCTTTGTGGTTTTATGCTTAGTGAAATTTTGGATTGAAAACTTTTGATATTGAGATAATCTGTGTTTCTATTATATATGGGTTTTTATAGCGAGAAATCATATTTGATACTTTATATGAGCAACTAGGAGAAATTATATAACAACATTTTACTCTTGAATCTTCATTCTCTTGAATTGACAGATAGATTTTTCTTTGTGGTTTTATGCTTAGTGAAATTTTGGATTGAAAACTTTTGATATTGAGATAATCTGTGTTTCTATTATATATGGGTTTTTATAGCGAGAAATCATATTTGATACTTTATATGAGCAACTAGGAGAAATTATATAACAACATTTTACTCTTGAATCTTTATTCTCTTGAATTGACAGATAGATTTTTCTTTGTGGTTTTATGCTTAGTGAAATTTTGGATTGAAAACTTTTGATATTGAGATAATCTGTGTTTCTATTATATATGGGTTTTTATAGCGAGAAATCATATTTGATATTTTAAATGAGCAACTAGGAGAAATTATATAACAACATTTTACTCTTGAATCTTCATTCTCTTGAATTGACAGATAGATTTTTCTTTGTGGTTTTATGCTTAGTGAAATTTTGGATTGAAAACTTTTGATATTGAGATAATCTGTGTTTCTATTATATATGGGTTTTTATAGCGAGAAATCATATTTGATACTTTATATGAGCAACTAGGAGAAATTATATAACAACATTTTACTCTTGAATCTTCATTCTCTTGAATTGACAGATAGATTTTTCTTTGTGGTTTTATGCTTAGTGAAATTTTGGATTGAAAACTTTTGATATTGAGATAATCTGTGTTTCTATTGTATATGGGTTTTTATAGCGAGAAATCATATTTGATACTTTATATGAGCAACTAGGAGAAATTATATAACAACATTTTACTCTTGAATCTTCATTCTCTTGAATTGACAGATAGATTTTTCTTTGTGGTTTTATGCTTAGTGAAATTTTGGATTGAAAACTTTTGATATTGAGATAATCTGTGTTTCTATTATATATGGGTTTTTATAGCGAGAAATCATATTTGATATTTTAAATGAGCAACTAGGAGAAATTATATAACAACATTTTACTCTTGAATCTTCATTCTCTTGAATTGACAGATAGATTTTTCTTTGTGGTTTTATGCTTAGTGAAATTTTGGATTGAAAACTTTTGATATTGAGATAATCTGTGTTTCTATTATATATGGGTTTTTATAGCGAGAAATCATATTTGATACTTTAAATGAGCGACTAGGAGAAATTATATAACAACATTTTACTCTTGAATCTTCATTCTCTTGAATTGACAGATAGATTTTTCTTTGTGGTTTTATGCTTAGTGAAATTTTGGATTGAAAACTTTTGATATTGAGATAATCTGTGTTTCTATTATATATGGGTTTTTATAGCGAGAAATCATATTTGATACTTTAAATGAGCAACTAGGAGAAATTATATAACAACATTTTACTCTTGAATCTTCATTCTCTTGAATTGACAGATAGATTTTTCTTTGTGGTTTTATGCTTAGTGAAATTTTTGATTGAAAACTTTTGATATTGAGATAATCTGTGTTTCTATTATATATGGGTTTTTATAGCGAGAAATCATATTTGATACTTTATATGAGCAACTAGGAGAAATTATATAACAACATTTTACTCTTGAATCTTCATTCTCTTGAATTGACAGATAGATTTTTCTTTGTGGTTTTATGCTTAGTGAAATTTTGGATTGAAAACTTTTGATATTGAGATAATCTGTGTTTCTATTATATATGGGTTTTTATAGCGAGAAATCATATTTGATATTTTAAATGAGCAACTAGGAGAAATTATATAACAACATTTTACTCTTGAATCTTCATTCTCTTGAATTGACAGATAGATTTTTCTTTGTGGTTTTATGCTTAGTGAAATTTTGGATTGAAAACTTTTGATATTGAGATAATCTGTGTTTCTATTATATATGGGTTTTTATAGCGAGAAATCATATTTGATACTTTATATGAGCAACTAGGAGAAATTATATAACAACATTTTACTCTTGAATCTTCATTCTCTTGAATTGACAGATAGATTTTTCTTTGTGGTTTTATGCTTAGTGAAATTTTGGATTGAAAACTTTTGATATTGAGATAATCTGTGTTTCTATTATATATGGGTTTTTATAGCGAGAAATCATATTTGATACTTTATATGAGCAACTAGGAGAAATTATATAACAACATTTTACTCTTGAATCTTCATTCTCTTGAATTGACAGATAGATTTTTCTTTGTGGTTTTATGCTTAGTGAAATTTTGGATTGAAAACTTTTGATATTGAGATAATCTGTGTTTCTATTATATATGGGTTTTTATAGCGAGAAATCATATTTGATATTTTAAATGAGCAACTAGGAGAAATTATATAACAACATTTTACTCTTGAATCTTCATTCTCTTGAATTGACAGATAGATTTTTCTTTGTGGTTTTATGCTTAGTGAAATTTTGGATTGAAAACTTTTGATATTGAGATAATCTGTGTTTCTATTATATATGGGTTTTTATAGCGAGAAATCATATTTGATACTTTATATGAGCAACTAGGAGAAATTATATAACAACATTTTACTCTTGAATCTTCATTCTCTTGAATTGACAGATAGATTTTTCTTTGTGGTTTTATGCTTAGTGAAATTTTGGATTGAAAACTTTTGATATTGAGATAATCTGTGTTTCTATTGTATATGGGTTTTTATAGCGAGAAATCATATTTGATACTTTATATGAGCAACTAGGAGAAATTATATAACAACATTTTACTCTTGAATCTTCATTCTCTTGAATTGACAGATAGATTTTTCTTTGTGGTTTTATGCTTAGTGAAATTTTGGATTGAAAACTTTTGATATTGAGATAATCTGTGTTTCTATTATATATGGGTTTTTATAGCGAGAAATCATATTTGATATTTTAAATGAGCAACTAGGAGAAATTATATAACAACATTTTACTCTTGAATCTTCATTCTCTTGAATTGACAGATAGATTTTTCTTTGTGGTTTTATGCTTAGTGAAATTTTGGATTGAAAACTTTTGATATTGAGATAATCTGTGTTTCTATTATATATGGGTTTTTATAGCGAGAAATCATATTTGATATTTTAAATGAGCAACTAGGAGAAATTATATAACAACATTTTACTCTTGAATCTTCATTCTCTTGAATTGACAGATAGATTTTTCTTTGTGGTTTTATGCTTACTGAAATTTTGGATTGAAAACTTTTGATATTGAGGTAATCTGTGTTTCTATTATATATGGGTTTTTATAGCGAGAAATCATATTTGATACTTTATATGAGCAACTAGGAGAAATTATATAACAACATTTTAATCTTGAATCTTCATTCTCTTGAATTGACCGATAGATTTTTCTTTGTGGTTTTATGCTTAGTGAAATTTTGGATTGAAAACTTTTGATATTGAGATAATCTGTGTTTCTATTGTATATGGGTTTTTATAGCGAGAAATCATATTTGATACTTTATATGAGCAACTAGGAGAAATTATATAACAACATTTTACTCTTGAATCTTCATTCTCTTGAATTGACAGATAGATTTTTCTTTGTGGTTTTATGCTTAGTGAAATTTTGGATTGAAAACTTTTGATATTGAGATAATCTGTGTTTCTATTATATATGGGTTTTTATAGCGAGAAATCATATTTGATACTTTAAATGAGCAACTAGGAGAAATTATATAACAACATTTTACTCTTGAATCTTCATTCTCTTGAATTGACAGATAGATTTTTCTTTGTGGTTTTATGCTTAGTGAAATTTTGGATTGAAAACTTTTGATATTGAGATAATCTGTGTTTCTATTATATATGGGTTTTTATAGCGAGAAATCATATTTGATATTTTAAATGAGCAACTAGGAGAAATTATATAACAACATTTTACTCTTGAATCTTCATTCTCTTGAATTGACAGATAGATTTTTCTTTGTGGTTTTATGCTTAGTGAAATTTTGGATTGAAAACTTTTGATATTGAGATAATCTGTGTTTCTATTATATATGGGTTTTTATAGCGAGAAATCATATTTGATACTTTATATGAGCAACTAGGAGAAATTATATAACAACATTTTACTCTTGAATCTTCATTCTCTTGAATTGACAGATAGATTTTTCTTTGTGGTTTTATGCTTAGTGAAATTTTGGATTGAAAACTTTTGATATTGAGATAATCTGTGTTTCTATTATATATGGGTTTTTATGGCGAGAAATCATATTTGATACTTTATATGAGCAACTAGGAGAAATTATATAACAACATTTTACTCTTGAATCTTCATTCTCTTGAATTGACAGATAGATTTTTCTTTGTGGTTTTATGCTTAGTGAAATTTTGGATTGAAAACTTTTGATATTGAGATAATCTGTGTTTCTATTATATATGGGTTTTTATAGCGAGAAATCATATTTGATATTTTAAATGAGCGACTAGGAGAAATTATATAACAACATTTTACTCTTGAATCTTCATTCTCTTGAATTGACGGATAGATTTTTCTTTGTGGTTTTATGCTTAGTGAAATTTTGGATTGAAAACTTTTGATATTGAGATAATCTGTGTTTCTATTATATATGGGTTTTTATAGCGAGAAATCATATTTGATACTTTATATGAGCAACTAGGAGAAATTATATAACAACATTTTACTCTTGAATCTTCATTCTCTTGAATTGACAGATAGATTTTTCTTTGTGGTTTTATGCTTAGTGAAATTTTGGATTGAAAACTTTTGATATTGAGATAATCTGTGTTTCTATTGTATATAGGTTTTTATAGCGAGAAATCATATTTGATACTTTATATGAGCAACTAGGAGAAATTATATAACAACATTTTACTCTTGAATCTTCATTCTCTTGAATTGACAGATAGATTTTTCTTTGTGGTTTTATGCTTAGTGAAATTTTGGATTGAAAACTTTTGATATTGAGATAATCTGTGTTTCTATTATATATGGGTTTTTATAGCGAGAAATCATATTTGATATTTTAAATGAGCAACTAGGAGAAATTATATAACAATATTTTACTCTTGAATCTTCATTCTCTTGAATTGACAGATAGATTTTTCTTTGTGGTTTTATGCTTAGTGAAATTTTGGATTGAAAACTTTTGATATTGAGATAATCTGTGTTTCTATTATATATGGGTTTTTATAGCGAGAAATCATATTTGATACTTTATATGAGCAACTAGGAGAAATTATATAACAACATTTTAATCTTGAATCTTCATTCTCTTGAATTGACTGATAGATTTTTCTTTGTGGTTTTATGCTTAGTGAAATTTTGGATTGAAAACTTTTGATATTGAGATAATCTGTGTTTCTATTGTATATGGGTTTTTATAGCGAGAAATCATATTTGATACTTTATATGAGCAACTAGGAGAAATTATATAACAACATTTTACTCTTGAATCTTCATTCTCTTGAATTGACAGATAGATTTTTCTTTGTGGTTTTATGCTTAGTGAAATTTTGGATTGAAAACTTTTGATATTGAGATAATCTGTGTTTCTATTATATATGGGTTTTTATAGCGAGAAATCATATTTGATACTTTAAATGAGCAACTAGGAGAAATTATATAACAACATTTTACTCTTGAATCTTCATTATCTTGAATTGACAGATAGATTTTTCTTTGTGGTTTTATGCTTAGTGAAATTTTTGATTGAAAACTTTTGATATTGAGATAATCTGTGTTTCTATTATATATGGGTTTTTATAGCGAGAAATCATATTTGATACTTTATATGAGCAACTAGGAGAAATTATATAACAACATTTTACTCTTGAATCTTCATTCTCTTGAATTGACAGATAGATTTTTCTTTGTGGTTTTATGCTTAGTGAAATTTTGGATTGAAAACTTTTGATATTGAGATAATCTGTGTTTCTATTATATATGGGTTTTTATAGCGAGAAATCATATTTGATACTTTATATGAGCAACTAGGAGAAATTATATAACAACATTTTACTCTTGAATCTTCATTCTCTTGAATTGACAGATAGATTTTTCTTTGTGGTTTTATGCTTAGTGAAATTTTGGATTGAAAACTTTTGATATTGAGATAATCTGTGTTTCTATTATATATGGGTTTTTATAGCGAGAAATCATATTTGATACTTTAAATGAGCGACTAGGAGAAATTATATAACAACATTTTACTCTTGAATCTTCATTCTCTTGAATTGACAGATAGATTTTTCTTTGTGGTTTTATGCTTAGTGAAATTTTGGATTGAAAACTTTTGATATTGAGATAATCTGTGTTTCTATTATATATGGGTTTTTATAGCGAGAAATCATATTTGATATTTTAAATGAGCAACTAGGAGAAATTATATAACAACATTTTACTCTTGAATCTTCATTCTCTTGAATTGACAGATAGATTTTTCTTTGTGGTTTTATGCTTAGTGAAATTTTGGATTGAAAACTTTTGATATTGAGATAATCTGTGTTTCTATTATATATGGGTTTTTATAGCGAGAAATCATATTTGATACTTTATATGAGCAACTAGGAGAAATTATATAACAACATTTTACTCTTGAATCTTCATTCTCTTGAATTGACAGATAGATTTTTCTTTGTGGTTTTATGCTTAGTGAAATTTTGGATTGAAAACTTTTGATATTGAGATAATCTGTGTTTCTATTGTATATGGGTTTTTATAGCGAGAAATCATATTTGATACTTTATATGAGCAACTAGGAGAAATTATATAACAACATTTTACTCTTGAATCTTCATTCTCTTGAATTGACAGATAGATTTTTCTTTGTGGTTTTATGCTTAGTGAAATTTTGGATTGAAAACTTTTGATATTGAGATAATCTGTGTTTCTATTATATATGGGTTTTTATAGCGAGAAATCATATTTGATATTTTAAATGAGCAACTAGGAGAAATTATATAACAACATTTTACTCTTGAATCTTCATTCTCTTGAATTGACAGATAGATTTTTCTTTGTGGTTTTATGCTTAGTGAAATTTTGGATTGAAAACTTTTGATATTGAGATAATCTGTGTTTCTATTATATATGGGTTTTTATAGCGAGAAATCATATTTGATACTTTAAATGAGCGACTAGGAGAAATTATATAACAACATTTTACTCTTGAATCTTCATTCTCTTGAATTGACAGATAGATTTTTCTTTGTGGTTTTATGCTTAGTGAAATTTTGGATTGAAAACTTTTGATATTGAGATAATCTGTGTTTCTATTATATATGGGTTTTTATAGCGAGAAATCATATTTGATACTTTATATGAGCAACTAGGAGAAATTATATAACAACATTTTACTCTTGAATCTTCATTCTCTTGAATTGACAGATAGATTTTTCTTTGTGGTTTTATGCTTAGTGAAATTTTGGATTGAAAACTTTTGATATTGAGATAATCTGTGTTTCTATTATATATGGGTTTTTATAGCGAGAAATCATATTTGATACTTTATATGAGCAACTAGGAGAAATTTTATAACAACATTTTACTCTTGAATCTTCATTCTCTTGAATTGACAGATAGATTTTTCTTTGTGGTTTTATGCTTAGTGAAATTTTGGATTGAAAACTTTTGATATTGAGATAATCTGTGTTTCTATTGTATATGGGTTTTTATAGCGAGAAATCATATTTGATACTTTATATGAGCAACTAGGAGAAATTATATAACAACATTTTACTCTTGAATCTTCATTCTCTTGAATTGACAGATAGATTTTTCTTTGTGGTTTTATGCTTAGTGAAATTTTGGATTGAAAACTTTTGATATTGAGATAATCTGTGTTTCTATTATATATGGGTTTTTATAGCGAGAAATCATATTTGATACTTTATATGAGCAACTAGGAGAAATTATATAACAACATTTTAATCTTGAATCTTCATTCTCTTGAATTGACAGATAGATTTTTCTTTGTGGTTTTATGCTTAGTGAAATTTTGGATTGAAAACTTTTGATATTGAGATAATCTGTGTTTCTATTGTATATGGGTTTTTATAGCGAGAAATCATATTTGATACTTTATATGAGCAACTAGGAGAAATTATATAACAACATTTTACTCTTGAATCTTCATTCTCTTGAATTGACAGATAGATTTTTCTTTGTGGTTTTATGCTTAGTGAAATTTTGGATTGAAAACTTTTGATATTGAGATAATCTGTGTTTCTATTATATATGGGTTTTTATAGCGAGAAATCATATTTGATACTTTAAATGAGCAACTAGGAGAAATTATATAACAACATTTTACTCTTGAATCTTCATTCTCTTGAATTGACAGATAGATTTTTCTTTGTGGTTTTATGCTTAGTGAAATTTTTGATTGAAAACTTTTGATATTGAGATAATCTGTGTTTCTATTATATATGGGTTTTTATAGCGAGAAATCATATTTGATACTTTATATGAGCAACTAGGAGAAATTATATAACAACATTTTACTCTTGAATCTTCATTCTCTTGAATTGACAGATAGATTTTTCTTTGTGGTTTTATGCTTAGTGAAATTTTGGATTGAAAACTTTTGATATTGAGATAATCTGTGTTTCTATTATATATGGGTTTTTATAGCGAGAAATCATATTTGATACTTTATATGAGCAACTAGGAGAAATTATATAACAACATTTTACTCTTGAATCTTCATTCTCTTGAATTGACAGATAGATTTTTCTTTGTGGTTTTATGCTTAGTGAAATTTTGGATTGAAAACTTTTGATATTGAGATAATCTGTGTTTCTATTATATATGGGTTTTTATAGCGAGAAATCATATTTGATACTTTATATGAGCAACTAGGAGAAATTATATAACAACATTTTACTCTTGAATCTTCATTCTCTTGAATTGACAGATAGATTTTTCTTTGTGGTTTTATGCTTAGTGAAATTTTGGATTGAAAACTTTTGATATTGAGATAATCTGTGTTTCTATTATATATGGGTTTTTATAGCGAGAAATCATATTTGATACTTTATATGAGCAACTAGGAGAAATTATATAACAACATTTTACTCTTGAATCTTCATTCTCTTGAATTGACAGATAGATTTTTCTTTGTGGTTTTATGCTTAGTGAAATTTTGGATTGAAAACTTTTGATATTGAGATAATCTGTGTTTCTATTATATATGGGTTTTTATAGCGAGAAATCATATTTGATATTTTAAATGAGCAACTAGGAGAAATTATATAACAACATTTTACTCTTGAATCTTCATTCTCTTGAATTGACAGATAGATTTTTCTTTGTGGTTTTATGCTTAGTGAAATTTTGGATTGAAAACTTTTGATATTGAGATAATCTGTGTTTCTATTGTATATGGGTTTTTATAGCGAGAAATCATATTTGATACTTTATATGAGCAACTAGGAGAAATTATATAACAACATTTTACTCTTTAATCTTCATTCTCTTGAATTGACAGATAGATTTTTCTTTGTGGTTTTATGCTTAGTGAAATTTTGGATTGAAAACTTTTGATATTGAGATAATCTGTGTTTCTATTATATATGGGTTTTTATAGCGAGAAATCATATTTGATACTTTATATGAGCAACTAGGAGAAATTATATAACAACATTTTACTCTTGAATCTTCATTCTCTTGAATTGACAGATAGATTTTTCTTTGTGGTTTTATGCTTAGTGAAATTTTGGATTGAAAACTTTTGATATTGAGATAATCTGTGTTTCTATTATATATGGGTTTTTATAGCGAGAAATCATATTTGATACTTTATATGAGCAACTAGGAGAAATTATATAACAACATTTTACTCTTGAATCTTCATTCTCTTGAATTGACAGATAGAATTTTCTTTGTGGTTTTATGCTTAGTGAAATTTTGGATTGAAAACTTTTGATATTGAGATAATCTGTGTTTCTATTATATATGGGTTTTTATAGCGAGAAATCATATTTGATATTTTAAATGAGCAACTAGGAGAAATTATATAACAACATTTTACTCTTGAATCTTCATTCTCTTGAATTGACAGATAGATTTTTCTTTGTGGTTTTATGCTTAGTGAAATTTTGGATTGAAAACTTTTGATATTGAGATAATCTGTGTTTCTATTATATATGGGTTTTTATAGCGAGAAATCATATTTGATACTTTATATGAGCAACTAGGAGAAATTATATAACAACATTTTACTCTTGAATCTTCATTCTCTTGAATTGACAGATAGATTTTTCTTTGTGGTTTTATGCTTAGTGAAATTTTGGATTGAAAACTTTTGATATTGAGATAATCTGTGTTTCTATTGTATATGGGTTTTTATAGCGAGAAATCATATTTGATACTTTATATGAGCTACTAGGAGAAATTATATAACAACATTTTACTCTTGAATATTCATTCTCTTGAATTGACAGATAGATTTTTCTTTGTGGTTTTATGCTTAGTGAAATTTTGGATTGAAAACTTTTGATATTGAGATAATCTGTGTTTCTATTATATATGGGTTTTTATAGCGAGAAATCATATTTGATATTTTAAATGAGCAACTAGGAGAAATTATATAACAACATTTTACTCTTGAATCTTCATTCTCTTGAATTGACACATAGATTTTTCTTTGTGGTTTTATGCTTAGTGAAATTTTGGATTGAAAACTTTTGATATTGAGATAATCTGTGTTTCTATTATATATGGGTTTTTATAGCGAGAAATCATATTTGATACTTTATATGAGCAACTAGGAGAAATTATATAACAACATTTTACTCTTGAATCTTCATTCTCTTGAATTGACAGATAGATTTTTCTTTGTGGTTTTATGCTTAGTGAAATTTTGGATTGAAAACTTTTGATATTGAGATAATCTGTGTTTCTATTATATATGGGTTTTTATAGCGAGAAATCATATTTGATACTTTATATGAGCAACTAGGAGAAATTATATAACAACATTTTACTCTTGAATCTTCATTCTCTTGAATTGACAGATAGATTTTTCTTTGTGGTTTTATGCTTAGTGAAATTTTGGATTGAAAACTTTTGATATTGAGATAATCTGTGTTTCTATTATATATGGGTTTTTATAGCGAGAAATCATATTTGATACTTTATATGAGCAACTAGGAGAAATTATATAACAACATTTTACTCTTGAATCTTCATTCTCTTGAATTGACAGATAGATTTTTCTTTGTGGTTTTATGCTTAGTGAAATTTTGGATTGAAAACTTTTGATATTGAGATAATCTGTGTTTCTATTATGTATGGGTTTTTATAGCGAGAAATCATATTTGATACTTTAAATGAGCGACTAGGAGAAATTATATAACAACATTTTACTCTTGAATCTTCATTCTCTTGAATTGACAGATAGATTTTTCTTTGTGGTTTTATGCTTAGTGAAATTTTGGATTGAAAACTTTTGATATTGAGATAATCTGTGTTTCTATTATATATGGGTTTTTATAGCGAGAAATCATATTTGATATTTTAAATGAGCAACTAGGAGAAATTATATAACAACATTTTACTCTTGAATCTTCATTCTCTTGAATTGACAGATAGATTTTTCTTTGTGGTTTTATGCTTAGTGAAATTTTGGATTGAAAACTTTTGATATTGAGATAATCTGTGTTTCTATTATATATGGGTTTTTATAGCGAGAAATCATATTTGATACTTTATATGAGCAACTAGGAGAAATTATATAACAACATTTTACTCTTGAATCTTCATTCTCTTGAATTGACAGATAGATTTTTCTTTGTGGTTTTATGCTTAGTGAAATTTTGGATTGAAAACTTTTGATATTGAGATAATCTGTGTTTCTATTGTATATGGGTTTTTATAGCGAGAAATCATATTTGATACTTTATATGAGCAACTAGGAGAAATTATATAACAACATTTTACTCTTGAATCTTCATTCTCTTGAATTGACAGATAGATTTTTCTTTGTGGTTTTATGCTTAGTGAAATTTTGGATTGAAAACTTTTGATATTGAGATAATCTGTGTTTCTATTATATATGGGTTTTTATAGCGAGAAATCATATTTGATATTTTAAATGAGCAACTAGGAGAAATTATATAACAACATTTTACTCTTGAATCTTCATTCTCTTGAATTGACAGATAGATTTTTCTTTGTGGTTTTATGCTTAGTGAAATTTTGGATTGAAAACTTTTGATATTGAGATAATCTGTGTTTCTATTATATATGGGTTTTTATAGCGAGAAATCATATTTGATACTTTAAATGAGCGACTAGGAGAAATTATATAACAACATTTTACTCTTGAATCTTCATTCTCTTGAATTGACAGATAGATTTTTCTTTGTGGTTTTATGCTTAGTGAAATTTTGGATTGAAAACTTTTGATATTGAGATAATCTGTGTTTCTATTATATATGGGTTTTTATAGCGAGAAATCATATTTGATACTTTATATGAGCAACTAGGAGAAATTATATAACAACATTTTACTCTTGAATCTTCATTCTCTTGAATTGACAGATAGATTTTTCTTTGTGGTTTTATGCTTAGTGAAATTTTGGATTGAAAACTTTTGATATTGAGATAATCTGTGTTTCTATTATATATGGGTTTTTATAGCGAGAAATCATATTTGATACTTTATATGAGCAACTAGGAGAAATTTTATAACAACATTTTACTCTTGAATCTTCATTCTCTTGAATTGACAGATAGATTTTTCTTTGTGGTTTTATGCTTAGTGAAATTTTGGATTGAAAACTTTTGATATTGAGATAATCTGTGTTTCTATTGTATATGGGTTTTTATAGCGAGAAATCATATTTGATACTTTATATGAGCAACTAGGAGAAATTATATAACAACATTTTACTCTTGAATCTTCATTCTCTTGAATTGACAGATAGATTTTTCTTTGTGGTTTTATGCTTAGTGAAATTTTGGATTGAAAACTTTTGATATTGAGATAATCTGTGTTTCTATTATATATGGGTTTTTATAGCGAGAAATCATATTTGATACTTTATATGAGCAACTAGGAGAAATTATATAACAACATTTTAATCTTGAATCTTCATTCTCTTGAATTGACAGATAGATTTTTCTTTGTGGTTTTATGCTTAGTGAAATTTTGGATTGAAAACTTTTGATATTGAGATAATCTGTGTTTCTATTGTATATGGGTTTTTATAGCGAGAAATCATATTTGATACTTTATATGAGCAACTAGGAGAAATTATATAACAACATTTTACTCTTGAATCTTCATTCTCTTGAATTGACAGATAGATTTTTCTTTGTGGTTTTATGCTTAGTGAAATTTTGGATTGAAAACTTTTGATATTGAGATAATCTGTGTTTCTATTATATATGGGTTTTTATAGCGAGAAATCATATTTGATACTTTAAATGAGCAACTAGGAGAAATTATATAACAACATTTTACTCTTGAATCTTCATTCTCTTGAATTGACAGATAGATTTTTCTTTGTGGTTTTATGCTTAGTGAAATTTTTGATTGAAAACTTTTGATATTGAGATAATCTGTGTTTCTATTATATATGGGTTTTTATAGCGAGAAATCATATTTGATACTTTATATGAGCAACTAGGAGAAATTATATAACAACATTTTACTCTTGAATCTTCATTCTCTTGAATTGACAGATAGATTTTTCTTTGTGGTTTTATGCTTAGTGAAATTTTGGATTGAAAACTTTTGATATTGAGATAATCTGTGTTTCTATTATATATGGGTTTTTATAGCGAGAAATCATATTTGATACTTTATATGAGCAACTAGGAGAAATTATATAACAACATTTTACTCTTGAATCTTCATTCTCTTGAATTGACAGATAGATTTTTCTTTGTGGTTTTATGCTTAGTGAAATTTTGGATTGAAAACTTTTGATATTGAGATAATCTGTGTTTCTATTATATATGGGTTTTTATAGCGAGAAATCATATTTGATACTTTATATGAGCAACTAGGAGAAATTATATAACAACATTTTACTCTTGAATCTTCATTCTCTTGAATTGACAGATAGATTTTTCTTTGTGGTTTTATGCTTAGTGAAATTTTGGATTGAAAACTTTTGATATTGAGATAATCTGTGTTTCTATTATATATGGGTTTTTATAGCGAGAAATCATATTTGATACTTTATATGAGCAACTAGGAGAAATTATATAACAACATTTTACTCTTGAATCTTCATTCTCTTGAATTGACAGATAGATTTTTCTTTGTGGTTTTATGCTTAGTGAAATTTTGGATTGAAAACTTTTGATATTGAGATAATCTGTGTTTCTATTATATATGGGTTTTTATAGCGAGAAATCATATTTGATATTTTAAATGAGCAACTAGGAGAAATTATATAACAACATTTTACTCTTGAATCTTCATTCTCTTGAATTGACAGATAGATTTTTCTTTGTGGTTTTATGCTTAGTGAAATTTTGGATTGAAAACTTTTGATATTGAGATAATCTGTGTTTCTATTGTATATGGGTTTTTATAGCGAGAAATCATATTTGATACTTTATATGAGCAACTAGGAGAAATTATATAACAACATTTTACTCTTTAATCTTCATTCTCTTGAATTGACAGATAGATTTTTCTTTGTGGTTTTATGCTTAGTGAAATTTTGGATTGAAAACTTTTGATATTGAGATAATCTGTGTTTCTATTATATATGGGTTTTTATAGCGAGAAATCATATTTGATACTTTATATGAGCAACTAGGAGAAATTATATAACAACATTTTACTCTTGAATCTTCATTCTCTTGAATTGACAGATAGATTTTTCTTTGTGGTTTTATGCTTAGTGAAATTTTGGATTGAAAACTTTTGATATTGAGATAATCTGTGTTTCTATTATATATGGGTTTTTATAGCGAGAAATCATATTTGATACTTTATATGAGCAACTAGGAGAAATTATATAACAACATTTTACTCTTGAATCTTCATTCTCTTGAATTGACAGATAGATTTTTCTTTGTGGTTTTATGCTTAGTGAAATTTTGGATTGAAAACTTTTGATATTGAGATAATCTGTGTTTCTATTATATATGGGTTTTTATAGCGAGAAATCATATTTGATATTTTAAATGAGCAACTAGGAGAAATTATATAACAACATTTTACTCTTGAATCTTCATTCTCTTGAATTGACAGATAGATTTTTCTTTGTGGTTTTATGCTTAGTGAAATTTTGGATTGAAAACTTTTGATATTGAGATAATCTGTGTTTCTATTGTATATGGGTTTTTATAGCGAGAAATCATATTTGATACTTTATATGAGCAACTAGGAGAAATTATATAACAACATTTTACTCTTTAATCTTCATTCTCTTGAATTGACAGATAGATTTTTCTTTGTGGTTTTATGCTTAGTGAAATTTTGGATTGAAAACTTATGATATTGAGATAATCTGTGTTTCTATTATATATGGGTTTTTATAGCGAGAAATCATATTTGATACTTTATATGAGCAACTAGGAGAAATTATATAACAACATTTTACTCTTGAATCTTCATTCTCTTGAATTGACAGATAGATTTTTCTTTGTGGTTTTATGCTTAGTGAAATTTTGGATTGAAAACTTTTGATATTGAGATAATCTGTGTTTCTATTATATATGGGTTTTTATAGCGAGAAATCATATTTGATACTTTATATGAGCAACTAGGAGAAATTATATAACAACATTTTACTCTTGAATCTTCATTCTCTTGAATTGACAGATAGATTTTTCTTTGTGGTTTTATGCTTAGTGAAATTTTGGATTGAAAACTTTTGATATTGAGATAATCTGTGTTTCTATTATATATGGGTTTTTATAGCGAGAAATCATATTTGATACTTTATATGAGCAACTAGGAGAAATTATATAACAACATTTTACTCTTGAATCTTCATTCTCTTGAATTGACAGATAGAATTTTCTTTGTGGTTTTATGCTTAGTGAAATTTTGGATTGAAAACTTTTGATATTGAGATAATCTGTGTTTCTATTATATATGGGTTTTTATAGCGAGAAATCATATTTGATATTTTAAATGAGCAACTAGGAGAAATTATATAACAACATTTTACTCTTGAATCTTCATTCTCTTGAATTGACAGATAGATTTTTCTTTGTGGTTTTATGCTTAGTGAAATTTTGGATTGAAAACTTTTGATATTGAGATAATCTGTGTTTCTATTATATATGGGTTTTTATAGCGAGAAATCATATTTGATACTTTATATGAGCAACTAGGAGAAATTATATAACAACATTTTACTCTTGAATCTTCATTCTCTTGAATTGACAGATAGATTTTTCTTTGTGGTTTTATGCTTAGTGAAATTTTGGATTGAAAACTTTTGATATTGAGATAATCTGTGTTTCTATTGTATATGGGTTTTTATAGCGAGAAATCATATTTGATACTTTATATGAGCTACTAGGAGAAATTATATAACAACATTTTACTCTTGAATATTCATTCTCTTGAATTGACAGATAGATTTTTCTTTGTGGTTTTATGCTTAGTGAAATTTTGGATTGAAAACTTTTGATATTGAGATAATCTGTGTTTCTATTATATATGGGTTTTTATAGCGAGAAATCATATTTGATATTTTAAATGAGCAACTAGGAGAAATTATATAACAACATTTTACTCTTGAATCTTCATTCTCTTGAATTGACACATAGATTTTTCTTTGTGGTTTTATGCTTAGTGAAATTTTGGATTGAAAACTTTTGATATTGAGATAATCTGTGTTTCTATTATATATGGGTTTTTATAGCGAGAAATCATATTTGATACTTTATATGAGCAACTAGGAGAAATTATATAACAACATTTTACTCTTGAATCTTCATTCTCTTGAATTGACAGATAGATTTTTCTTTGTGGTTTTATGCTTAGTGAAATTTTGGATTGAAAACTTTTGATATTGAGATAATCTGTGTTTCTATTATATATGGGTTTTTATAGCGAGAAATCATATTTGATACTTTATATGAGCAACTAGGAGAAATTATATAACAACATTTTACTCTTGAATCTTCATTCTCTTGAATTGACAGATAGATTTTTCTTTGTGGTTTTATGCTTAGTGAAATTTTGGATTGAAAACTTTTGATATTGAGATAATCTGTGTTTCTATTATATATGGGTTTTTATAGCGAGAAATCATATTTGATATTTTAAATGAGCAACTAGGAGAAATTATATAACAACATTTTACTCTTGAATCTTCATTCTCTTGAATTGACAGATAGATTTTTCTTTGTGGTTTTATGCTTAGTGAAATTTTGGATTGAAAACTTTTGATATTGAGATAATCTGTGTTTCTATTATATATGGGTTTTTATAGCGAGAAATCATATTTGATATTTTAAATGAGCCACTAGGAGAAATTATATAACAACATTTTACTCTTGAATCTTCATTCTCTTGAATTGACAGATAGATTTTTCTTTGTGGTTTTATGCTTAGTGAAATTTTGGATTGAAAACTTTTGATATTGAGATAATCTGTGTTTCTATTATATATGGATTTTTATAGCGAGAAATCATATTTGATATTTTAAATGAGCAACTAGGAGAAATTATATAACAACATTTTACTCTTGAATCTTCATTCTCTTGAATTGACAGATAGATTTTTCTTTGTGGTTTTATGCTTAGTGAAATTTTGGATTGAAAACTTTTGATATTGAGATAATCTGTGTTTCTATTATATATGGGTTTTTATAGCGAGAAATCATATTTGATATTTTAAATGAGCAACTAGGAGAAATTATATAACAACATTTTACTCTTGAATCTTCATTCTCTTGAATTGACAGATAGATTTTTCTTTGTGGTTTTATGCTTAGTGAAATTTTGGATTGAAAACTTTTGATATTGAGATAATCTGTGTTTCTATTATATATGGGTTTTTATAGCGAGAAATCATATTTGATACTTTAAATGAGCGACTAGGAGAAATTATATAACAACATTTTACTCTTGAATCTTCATTCTCTTGAATTGACAGATAGATTTTTCTTTGTGGTTTTATGCTTAGTGAAATTTTGGATTGAAAACTTTTGATATTGAGATAATCTGTGTTTCTATTATATATGGGTTTTTATAGCGAGAAATCATATTTGATACTTTATATGAGCAACTAGGAGAAATTATATAACAACATTTTACTCTTGAATCTTCATTCTCTTGAATTGACAGATAGATTTTTCTTTGTGGTTTTATGCTTAGTGAAATTTTGGATTGAAAACTTTTGATATTGAGATAATCTGTGTTTCTATTATATATGGGTTTTTATAGCGAGAAATCATATTTGATACTTTATATGAGCAACTAGGAGAAATTATATAACAACATTTTACTCTTGAATCTTCATTCTCTTGAATTGACAGATAGATTTTTCTTTGTGGTTTTATGCTTAGTGAAATTTTGGATTGAAAACTTTTGATATTGAGATAATCTGTGTTTCTATTATATATGGGTTTTTATAGCGAGAAATCATATTTGATATTTTAAATGAGCAACTAGGAGAAATTATATAACAACATTTTACTCTTGAATCTTCATTCTCTTGAATTGACAGATAGATTTTTCTTTGTGGTTTTATGCTTAGTGAAATTTTGGATTGAAAACTTTTGATATTGAGATAATCTGTGTTTCTATTGTATATGGGTTTTTATAGCGAGAAATCATATTTGATACTTTATATGAGCAACTAGGAGAAATTATATAACAACATTTTACTCTTGAATCTTCATTCTCTTGAATTGACAGATAGATTTTTCTTTGTGGTTTTATGCTTAGTGAAATTTTGGATTGAAAACTTTTGATATTGAGATAATCTGTGTTTCTATTATATATGGGTTTTTATAGCGAGAAATCATATTTGATACTTTATATGAGCAACTAGGAGAAATTATATAACAACATTTTACTCTTGAATCTTCATTCTCTTGAATTGACAGATAGATTTTTCTTTGTGGTTTTATGCTTAGTGAAATTTTGGATTGAAAACTTTTGATATTGAGATAATCTGTGTTTCTATTATATATGGGTTTTTATAGCGAGAAATCATATTTGATACTTTATATGAGCAACTAGGAGAAATTATATAACAACATTTTACTCTTGAATCTTCATTCTCTTGAATTGACAGATAGATTTTTCTTTGTGGTTTTATGCTTAGTGAAATTTTGGATTGAAAACTTTTGATATTGAGATAATCTGTGTTTCTATTATATATGGGTTTTTATAGCGAGAAATCATATTTGATACTTTATATGAGCAACTAGGAGAAATTATATAACAACATTTTACTATTGACTCTTCATTCTCTTGAATTGACAGATAGATTTTTCTTTGTGGTTTTATGCTTAGTGAAATTTTGGATTGAAAACTTTTGATATTGAGATAATCTGTGTTTCTATTATATATGGGTTTTTATAGCGAGAAATCATATTTGATACTTTATATGAGCAACTAGGAGAAATTATATAACAACATTTTACTCTTGAATCTTCATTCTCTTGAATTGACAGATAGATTTTTCTTTGTGGTTTTATGCTTAGTGAAATTTTGGATTGAAAACTTTTGATATTGAGATAATCTGTGTTTCTATTATATATGGGTTTTTATAGCGAGAAATCATATTTGATACTTTATATGAGCAACTAGGAGAAATTATATAACAACATTTTACTCTTGAATCTTCATTCTCTTGAATTGACAGATAGATTTTTCTTTGTGGTTTTATGCTTAGTGAAATTTTGGATTGAAAACTTTTGATATTGAGATAATCTGTGTTTCTATTATATATGGGTTTTTATAGCGAGAAATCATATTTGATACTTTATATGAGCAACTAGGAGAAATTATATAACAACATTTTACTCTTGAATCTTCATTCTCTTGAATTGACAGATAGATTTTTCTTTGTGGTTTTATGCTTAGTGAAATTTTGGATTGAAAACTTTTGATATTGAGATAATCTGTGTTTCTATTGTATATGGGTTTTTATAGCGAGAAATCATATTTGATACTTTATATGAGCAACTAGGAGAAATTATATAACAACATTTTACTCTTTAATCTTCATTCTCTTGAATTGACAGATAGATTTTTCTTTGTGGTTTTATGCTTAGTGAAATTTTGGATTGAAAACTTTTGATATTGAGATAATCTGTGTTTCTATTATATATGGGTTTTTATAGCGAGAAATCATATTTGATACTTTATATGAGCAACTAGGAGAAATTATATAACAACATTTTACTCTTGAATCTTCATTCTCTTGAATTGACAGATAGATTTTTCTTTGTGGTTTTATGCTTAGTGAAATTTTGGATTGAAAACTTTTGATATTGAGATAATCTGTGTTTCTATTATATATGGGTTTTTATAGCGAGAAATCATATTTGATACTTTATATGAGCAACTAGGAGAAATTATATAACAACATTTTACTCTTGAATCTTCATTCTCTTGAATTGACAGATAGATTTTTCTTTGTGGTTTTATGCTTAGTGAAATTTTGGATTGAAAACTTTTGATATGGAGATAATCTGTGTTTCTATTATATATGGGTTTTTATAGCGAGAAATCATATTTGATACTTTATATGAGCAACTAGGAGAAATTATATAACAACATTTTACTCTTGAATCTTCATTCTCTTGAATTGACAGATAGATTTTTCTTTGTGGTTTTATGCTTAGTGAAATTTTGGATTGAAAACTTTTGATATTGAGATAATCTGTGTTTCTATTATATATGGGTTTTTATAGCGAGAAATTTTATTTGATACTTTATATGAGCAACTAGGAGAAATTATATAACAACATTTTACTCTTGAATCTTCATTCTCTTGAATTGACAGATAGATTTTTCTTTGTGTTTTTATGCTTAGTGAAATTTTGGATTGAAAACTTTTGATATTGAGATAATCTGTGTTTCTATTATATATGGGTTTTTATAGCGAGAAATCATATTTGATACTTTATATGAGCAACTAGGAGAAATTATATAACAACATTTTACTCTTGAATCTTCATTCTCTTGAATTGACAGATAGATTTTTCTTTGTGGTTTTATGCTTAGTGAAATTTTGGATTGAAAACTTTTGATATTGAGATAATCTGTGTTTCTATTATATATGGGTTTTTATAGCGAGAAATCATATTTGATACTTTATATGAGCAACTAGGAGAAATTATATAACAACATTTTACTATTGACTCTTCATTCTCTTGAATTGACAGATAGATTTTTCTTTGTGGTTTTATGCTTAGTGAAATTTTGGATTGAAAACTTTTGATATTGAGATAATCTGTGTTTCTATTATATATGGGTTTTTATAGCGAGAAATCATATTTGATACTTTATATGAGCAACTAGGAGAAATTATATAACAACATTTTACTCTTGAATCTTCATTCTCTTGAATTGACAGATAGATTTTTCTTTGTGGTTTTATGCTTAGTGAAATTTTGGATTGAAAACTTTTGATATTGAGATAATCTGTGTTTCTATTATATATGGGTTTTTATAGCGAGAAATCATATTTGATACTTTATATGAGCAACTAGGAGAAATTATATAACAACATTTTACTCTTGAATCTTCATTCTCTTGAATTGACAGATAGATTTTTCTTTGTGGTTTTATGCTTAGTGAAATTTTGGATTGAAAACTTTTGATATTGAGATAATCTGTGTTTCTATTATATATGGGTTTTTATAGCGAGAAATCATATTTGATATTTTAAATGAGCAACTAGGAGAAATTATATAACAACATTTTACTCTTGAATCTTCATTCTCTTGAATTGACAGATAGATTTTTCTTTGTGGTTTTATGCTTAGTGAAATTTTGGATTGAAAACTTTTGATATTGAGATAATCTGTGTTTCTATTATATATGGGTTTTTATAGCGAGAAATCATATTTGATACTTTATATGAGCAACTAGGAGAAATTATATAACAACATTTTACTCTTGAATCTTCATTCTCTTGAATTGACAGATAGATTTTTCTTTGTGGTTTTATGCTTAGTGAAATTTTGGATTGAAAACTTTTGATATTGAGATAATCTGTGTTTCTATTATATATGGGTTTTTATAGCGAGAAATCATATTTGATACTTTATATGAGCAACTAGGAGAAATTATATAACAACATTTTACTCTTGAATCTTCATTCTCTTGAATTGACAGATAGATTTTTCTTTGTGGTTTTATGCTTAGTGAAATTTTGGATTGAAAACTTTTGATATTGAGATAATCTGTGTTTCTATTATATATGGGTTTTTATAGCGAGAAATCATATTTGATATTTTAAATGAGCAACTAGGAGAAATTATATAACAACATTTTACTCTTGAATCTTCATTCTCTTGAATTGACAGATAGATTTTTCTTTGTGGTTTTATGCTTAGTGAAATTTTGGATTGAAAACTTTTGATATTGAGATAATCTGTGTTTCTATTGTATATGGGTTTTTATAGCGAGAAATCATATTTGATACTTTATATGAGCAACTAGGAGAAATTATATAACAACATTTTACTCTTTAATCTTCATTCTCTTGAATTGACAGATAGATTTTTCTTTGTGGTTTTATGCTTAGTGAAATTTTGGATTGAAAACTTTTGATATTGAGATAATCTGTGTTTCTATTATATATGGGTTTTTATAGCGAGAAATCATATTTGATACTTTATATGAGCAACTAGGAGAAATTATATAACAACATTTTACTCTTGAATCTTCATTCTCTTGAATTGACAGATAGATTTTTCTTTGTGGTTTTATGCTTAGTGAAATTTTGGATTGAAAACTTTTGATATTGAGATAATCTGTGTTTCTATTATATATGGGTTTTTATAGCGAGAAATCATATTTGATACTTTATATGAGCAACTAGGAGAAATTATATAACAACATTTTACTCTTGAATCTTCATTCTCTTGAATTGACAGATAGATTTTTCTTTGTGGTTTTATGCTTAGTGAAATTTTGGATTGAAAACTTTTGATATGGAGATAATCTGTGTTTCTATTATATATGGGTTTTTATAGCGAGAAATCATATTTGATACTTTATATGAGCAACTAGGAGAAATTATATAACAACATTTTACTCTTGAATCTTCATTCTCTTGAATTGACAGATAGATTTTTCTTTGTGGTTTTATGCTTAGTGAAATTTTGGATTGAAAACTTTTGATATTGAGATAATCTGTGTTTCTATTATATATGGGTTTTTATAGCGAGAAATTTTATTTGATACTTTATATGAGCAACTAGGAGAAATTATATAACAACATTTTACTCTTGAATCTTCATTCTCTTGAATTGACAGATAGATTTTTCTTTGTGTTTTTATGCTTAGTGAAATTTTGGATTGAAAACTTTTGATATTGAGATAATCTGTGTTTCTATTATATATGGGTTTTTATAGCGAGAAATCATATTTGATACTTTATATGAGCAACTAGGAGAAATTATATAACAACATTTTACTCTTGAATCTTCATTCTCTTGAATTGACAGATAGATTTTTCTTTGTGGTTTTATGCTTAGTGAAATTTTGGATTGAAAACTTTTGATATTGAGATAATCTGTGTTTCTATTATATATGGGTTTTTATAGCGAGAAATCATATTTGATACTTTATATGAGCAACTAGGAGAAATTATATAACAACATTTTACTATTGACTCTTCATTCTCTTGAATTGACAGATAGATTTTTCTTTGTGGTTTTATGCTTAGTGAAATTTTGGATTGAAAACTTTTGATATTGAGATAATCTGTGTTTCTATTATATATGGGTTTTTATAGCGAGAAATCATATTTGATACTTTATATGAGCAACTAGGAGAAATTATATAACAACATTTTACTCTTGAATCTTCATTCTCTTGAATTGACAGATAGATTTTTCTTTGTGGTTTTATGCTTAGTGAAATTTTGGATTGAAAACTTTTGATATTGAGATAATCTGTGTTTCTATTATATATGGGTTTTTATAGCGAGAAATCATATTTGATACTTTATATGAGCAACTAGGAGAAATTATATAACAACATTTTACTCTTGAATCTTCATTCTCTTGAATTGACAGATAGATTTTTCTTTGTGGTTTTATGCTTAGTGAAATTTTGGATTGAAAACTTTTGATATTGAGATAATCTGTGTTTCTATTATATATGGGTTTTTATAGCGAGAAATCATATTTGATATTTTAAATGAGCAACTAGGAGAAATTATATAACAACATTTTACTCTTGAATCTTCATTCTCTTGAATTGACAGATAGATTTTTCTTTGTGGTTTTATGCTTAGTGAAATTTTGGATTGAAAACTTTTGATATTGAGATAATCTGTGTTTCTATTATATATGGGTTTTTATAGCGAGAAATCATATTTGATACTTTATATGAGCAACTAGGAGAAATTATATAACAACATTTTACTCTTGAATCTTCATTCTCTTGAATTGACAGATAGATTTTTCTTTGTGGTTTTATGCTTAGTGAAATTTTGGATTGAAAACTTTTGATATTGAGATAATCTGTGTTTCTATTGTATATGGGTTTTTATAGCGAGAAATCATATTTGATACTTTATATGAGCTACTAGGAGAAATTATATAACAACATTTTACTCTTGAATATTCATTCTCTTGAATTGACAGATAGATTTTTCTTTGTGGTTTTATGCTTAGTGAAATTTTGGATTGAAAACTTTTGATATTGAGATAATCTGTGTTTCTATTATATATGGGTTTTTATAGCGAGAAATCATATTTGATATTTTAAATGAGCAACTAGGAGAAATTATATAACAACATTTTACTCTTGAATCTTCATTCTCTTGAATTGACTGATAGATTTTTCTTTGTGGTTTTATTCTTAGTGAAATTTTGGATTGGAAACTTTTGATATTGAGATAATCTGTGTTTCTATTATATATGGGTTTTTATAGCGAGAAATCATATTTGATACTTTATATGAGCAACTAGGAGAAATTATATAACAACATTTTACTCTTGAATCTTCATTCTCTTGAATTGACAGATAGATTTTTCTTTGTGGTTTTATGCTTAGTGAAATTTTGGATTGAAAACTTTTGATATTGAGATAATCTGTGTTTCTATTATATATGGGTTTTTATAGCGAGAAATCATATTTGATACTTTATATGAGCAACTAGGAGAAATTATATAACAACATTTTACTCTTGAATCTTCATTCTCTTGAATTGACAGATAGATTTTTCTTTGTGGTTTTATGCTTAGTGAAATTTTGGATTGAAAACTTTTGATATTGAGATAATCTGTGTTTCTATTATATATGGGTTTTTATAGCGAGAAATCATATTTGATATTTTAAATGAGCAACTAGGAGAAATTATATAACAACATTTTACTCTTGAATCTTCATTCTCTTGAATTGACAGATAGATTTTTCTTTGTGGTTTTATGCTTAGTGAAATTTTGGATTGAAAACTTTTGATATTGAGATAATCTGTGTTTCTATTATATATGGGTTTTTATAGCGAGAAATCATATTTGATATTTTAAATGAGCAACTAGGAGAAATTATATAACAACATTTTACTCTTGAATCTTCATTCTCTTGAATTGACAGATAGATTTTTCTTTGTGGTTTTATGCTTAGTGAAATTTTGGATTGAAAACTTTTGATATTGAGATAATCTGTGTTTCTATTATATATGGGTTTTTATAGCGAGAAATCATATTTGATATTTTAAATGAGCAACTAGGAGAAATTATATAACAACATTTTACTCTTGAATCTTCATTCTCTTGAATTGACAGATAGATTTTTCTTTGTGGTTTTATGCTTAGTGAAATTTTGGATTGAAAACTTTTGATATTGAGATAATCTGTGTTTCTATTATATATGGGTTTTTATAGCGAGAAATCATATTTGATACTTTATATGAGCAACTAGGAGAAATTATATAACAACATTTTACTCTTGAATCTTCATTCTCTTGAATTGACAGATAGATTTTTCTTTGTGGTTTTATGCTTAGTGAAATTTTGGATTGAAAACTTTTGATATTGAGATAATCTGTGTTTCTATTATATATGGGTTTTTATAGCGAGAAATCATATTTGATATTTTAAATGAGCAACTAGGAGAAATTATATAACAACATTTTACTCTTGAATCTTCATTCTCTTGAATTGACAGATAGATTTTTCTTTGTGGTTTTATGCTTAGTGAAATTTTGGATTGAAAACTTTTGATATTGAGATAATCTGTGTTTCTATTATATATGGGTTTTTATAGCGAGAAATCATATTTGATATTTTAAATGAGCAACTAGGAGAAATTATATAACAACATTTTACTCTTGAATCTTCATTCTCTTGAATTGACAGATAGATTTTTCTTTGTGGTTTTATGCTTAGTGAAATTTTGGATTGAAAACTTTTGATATTGAGATAATCTGTGTTTCTATTATATATGGGTTTTTATAGCGAGAAATCATATTTGATACTTTAAATGAGCGACTAGGAGAAATTATATAACAACATTTTACTCTTGAATCTTCATTCTCTTGAAGTGACAGATAGATTTTTCTTTGTGGTTTTATGCTTAGTGAAATTTTGGATTGAAAACTTTTGATATTGAGATAATCTGTGTTTCTATTATATATGGGTTTTTATAGCGAGAAATCATATTTGATACTTTATATGAGCAACTAGGAGAAATTATATAACAACATTTTACTCTTGAATCTTCATTCTCTTGAATTGACAGATAGATTTTTCTTTGTGGTTTTATGCTTAGTGAAATTTTGGATTGAAAACTTTTGATATTGAGATAATCTGTGTTTCTATTATATATGGGTTTTTATAGCGAGAAATCATATTTGATACTTTAAATGAGCGACTAGGAGAAATTATATAACAACATTTTACTCTTGAATCTTCATTCTCTTGAATTGACAGATAGATTTTTCTTTGTGGTTTTATGCTTAGTGAAATTTTGGATTGAAAACTTTTGATATTGAGATAATCTGTGTTTCTATTATATATGGGTTTTTATAGCGAGAAATCATATTTGATATTTTAAATGAGCAACTAGGAGAAATTATATAACAACATTTTACTCTTGAATCTTCATTCTCTTGAATTGACAGATAGATTTTTATTTGTGGTTTTATGCTTAGTGAAATTTTGGATTGAAAACTTTTGATATTGAGATAATCTGTGTTTCTATTATATTTTGGTTTTTATAGCGAGAAATCATATTTGATACTTTATATGAGCAACTAGGAGAAATTATATAACAACATTTTACTCTTGAATCTTCATTCTCTTGAATTGACAGATAGATTTTTCTTTGTGGTTTTATGCTTAGTGAAATTTTGGATTGAAAACTTTTGATATTGAGATAATCTGTGTTTCTATTATATATGGGTTTTTATAGCGAGAAATCATATTTGATACTTTAAATGAGCGACTAGGAGAAATTATATAACAACATTTTACTCTTGAATCTTCATTCTCTTGAATTGACAGATAGATTTTTCTTTGTGGTTTTATGCTTAGTGAAATTTTGGATTGAAAACTTTTGATATTGAGATAATCTGTGTTTCTATTATATATGGGTTTTTATAGCGAGAAATCATATTTGATATTTTAAATGAGCAACTAGGAGAAATTATATAACAACATTTTACTCTTGAATCTTCATTCTCTTGAATTGACAGATAGATTTTACTTTGTGGTTTTATGCTTAGTGAAATTTTGGATTGAAAACTTTTGATATTGAGATAATCTGTGTTTCTATTATATATGGGTTTTTATTGCGAGAAATCATATTTGATATTTTAAATGAGCAACTAGGAGAAATTATATAACAACATTTTACTCTTGAATCTTCATTCTCTTGAATTGACAGATAGATTTTTCTTTGTGGTTTTATGCTTAGTGAAATTTTGGATTGAAAACTTTTGATATTGAGATAATCTGTGTTTCTATTATATATGGGATTTTATAGCGAGAAATCATATTTGATACTTTAAATGAGCGACTAGGAGAAATTATATAACAACATTTTACTCTTGAATTTTCATTCTCTTGAATTGACAGATAGATTTTTCTTTGTGGTTTTATGCTTAGTGAAATTTTGGATTGAAAACTTTTGATATTGAGATAATCTGTGTTTCTATTATATATGGGTTTTTATAGCGAGAAATCATATTTGATACTTTATATGAGCAACTAGGAGAAATTATATAACAACATTTTACTCTTGAATCTTCATTCTCTTGAATTGACAGATAGATTTTTCTTTGTGGTTTTATGCTTAGTGAAATTTTGGATTGAAAACTTTTGATATTGAGATAATCTGTGTTTCTATTATATATGGGTTTTTATAGCGAGAAATCATATTTGATACTTTATATGAGCAACTAGGAGAAATTATATAACAACATTTTACTCTTGAATCTTCATTCTCTTGAATTGACAGATAGATTTTTCTTTGTGGTTTTATGCTTAGTGAAATTTTGGATTGAAAACTTTTGATATTGAGATAATCTGTGTTTCTATTATATATGGGTTTTTATAGCGAGAAATCATATTTGATACTTTATATGAGCAACTAGGAGAAATTATATAACAACATTTTACTCTTGAATCTTCATTCTCTTGAATTGACAGATAGATTTTTCTTTGTGGTTTTATGCTTAGTGAAATTTTGGATTGAAAACTTTTGATATTGAGATAATCTGTGTTTCTATTATATATGGGTTTTTATAGCGAGAAATCATATTTGATATTTTAAATGAGCAACTAGGAGAAATTATATAACAACATTTTACTCTTGAATCTTCATTCTCTTGAATTGACAGATAGATTTTTCTTTGTGGTTTTATGCTTAGTGAAATTTTGGATTGAAAACTTTTGATATTGAGATAATCTGTGTTTCTATTATATATGGGTTTTTATAGCGAGAAATCATATTTGATACTTTATATGAGCAACTAGGAGAAATTATATAACAACATTTTACTCTTGAATCTTCATTCTCTTGAATTGACAGATAGATTTTTCTTTGTGGTTTTATGCTTAGTGAAATTTTGGATTGAAAACTTTTGATATTGAGATAATCTGTGTTTCTATTATATATGGGTTTTTATAGCGAGAAATCATATTTGATACTTTATATGAGCAACTAGGAGAAATTATATAACAACATTTTACTCTTGAATCTTCATTCTCTTGAATTGACAGATAGATTTTTCTTTGTGGTTTTATGCTTAGTGAAATTTTGGATTGAAAACTTTTGATATTGAGATAATCTGTGTTTCTATTATATATGGGTTTTTATAGCGAGAAATCATATTTGATATTTTAAATGAGCAACTAGGAGAAATTATATAACAACATTTTACTCTTGAATCTTCATTCTCTTGAATTGACAGATAGATTTTTCTTTGTGGTTTTATGCTTAGTGAAATTTTGGATTGAAAACTTTTGATATTGAGATAATCTGTGTTTCTATTATATATGGGTTTTTATAGCGAGAAATCATATTTGATATTTTAAATGAGCAACTAGGAGAAATTATATAACAACATTTTACTCTTGAATCTTCATTCTCTTGAATTGACAGATAGATTTTTCTTTGTGGTTTTATGCTTAGTGAAATTTTGGATTGAAAACTTTTGATATTGAGATAATCTGTGTTTCTATTATATATGGGTTTTTATAGCGAGAAATCATATTTGATATTTTAAATGAGCAACTAGGAGAAATTATATAACAACATTTTACTCTTGAATCTTCATTCTCTTGAATTGACAGATAGATTTTTCTTTGTGGTTTTATGCTTAGTGAAATTTTGGATTGAAAACTTTTGATATTGAGATAATCTGTGTTTCTATTATATATGGGTTTTTATAGCGAGAAATCATATTTGATATTTTAAATGAGCAACTAGGAGAAATTATATAACAACATTTTACTCTTGAATCTTCATTCTCTTGAATTGACAGATAGATTTTTCTTTGTGGTTTTATGCTTAGTGAAATTTTGGATTGAAAACTTTTGATATTGAGATAATCTGTGTTTCTATTATATATGGGTTTTTATAGCGAGAAATCATATTTGATACTTTAAATGAGCGACTAGGAGAAATTATATAACAACATTTTACTCTTGAATCTTCATTCTCTTGAATTGACAGATAGATTTTTCTTTGTGGTTTTATGCTTAGTGAAATTTTGGATTGAAAACTTTTGATATTGAGATAATCTGTGTTTCTATTATATATGGGTTTTTATAGCGAGAAATCATATTTGATACTTTATATGAGCAACTAGGAGAAATTATATAACAACATTTTACTCTTGAATCTTCATTCTCTTGAATTGACAGATAGATTTTTCTTTGTGGTTTTATGCTTAGTGAAATTTTGGATTGAAAACTTTTGATATTGAGATAATCTGTGTTTCTATTGTATATGGGTTTTTATAGCGAGAAATCATATTTGATACTTTATATGAGCAACTAGGAGAAATTATATAACAACATTTTACTCTTGAATCTTCATTCTCTTGAATTGACAGATAGATTTTTCTTTGTGGTTTTATGCTTAGTGAAATTTTGGATTGAAAACTTTTGATATTGAGATAATCTGTGTTTCTATTATATATGGGTTTTTATAGCGAGAAATCATATTTGATACTTTATATGAGCAACTAGGAGAAATTATATAACAACATTTTACTCTTGAATCTTCATTCTCTTGAATTGACAGATAGATTTTTCTTTGTGGTTTTATGCTTAGTGAAATTTTGGATTGAAAACTTTTGATATTGAGATAATCTGTGTTTCTATTATATATGGGTTTTTATAGCGAGAAATCATATTTGATACTTTAAATGAGCAACTAGGAGAAATTATATAACAACATTTTACTCTTAAATCTTCATTCTCTTGAATTGACGGATAGATTTTTCTTTGTGGTTTTATGCTTAGTGAAATTTTGAATTGAAAACTTTTGATATTGAGATAATCTGTGTTTCTATTATATATGGGTTTTTATAGCGAGAAATCATATTTGATACTTTAAATGAGCAACTAGGAGAAATTATATAACAACATTTTACTCTTGAATCTTCATTCTCTTGAATTGACAGATAGATTTTTCTTTGTGGTTTTATGCTTAGTGAAATTTTGGATTGAAAACTTTTGATATTGAGATAATCTGTGTTTCTATTATATATGGGTTTTTATAGCGAGAAATCATATTTGATACTTTATATGAGCAACTAGGAGAAATTATATAACAACATTTTACTCTTGAATCTTCATTCTCTTGAATTGACAGATAGATTTTTCTTTGTGGTTTTATGCTTAGTGAAATTTTGGATTGAAAACTTTTGATATTGAGATAATCTGTGTTTCTATTATATATGGGTTTTTATAGCGAGAAATCATATTTGATACTTTAAATGAGCAACTAGGAGAAATTATATAACAACATTTTACTCTTGAATCTTCATTCTCTTGAATTGACAGATAGATTTTTCTTTGTGGTTTTATGCTTAGTGAAATTTTGGATTGAAAACTTTTGATATTGAGATAATCTGTGTTTCTATTATATATGGGTTTTTATAGCGAGAAATCATATTTGATACTTTATATGAGCAACTAGGAGAAATTATATAACAACATTTTACTCTTTAATCTTCATTCTCTTGAATTGACAGATAGATTTTTCTTTGTGGTTTTATGCTTAGTGAAATTTTGG
>CAUEGK010000044.1:0-85000 GCA_958496155.1 Sisyra nigra
TTGAATGATGATCGAATAGACGGCGACCGGCAATTAACCAGATATGGCCCATTAACAAATTCCCATTAATAGGCCGAGCGTTGATAGCCAGACATGGGCCGATAAACGGGGCTTTTGTCATTAACGGCGACTTTGTATGGGTATGGGAAAATTGTCCAATGTTATTTCTTATGGGAAATGATTTTGATAGATTTGTCAACTAAGACGTAACTATGGAGACTGTCACAAACAAGTTGATTCAATCGATTGCTTAAGACGAGGCATTTTACGGAAAATAGCTTAAATACCAGTGTTGTTATCATCGATTCTCGAAGGTAAACATTTAAATTTAAATATCTCATTTAAAAATACATTGTAGTATGATGTTAGAAAATTTGCATTTTACCGAAAATAAAGGGAAAATTTGAAAATTAACACTTTTAAATTTTGATTTTAATTGCTTGGTTTTATCAAAACCTGATGTTAATTTTGGGCGCCTAACCATTATTGAAAATATCATTCACTGGAAATGATTAACATACACATTAAAAGTTACATTTATTCGAAAACTAAGCAAAAACTCGAAAAGTACCACTCTTTGTTTTCGATATCTTTTAGGTTGTTTTATCAGAAACTGTTGTCAATTCTGAGCGCCTAAGAAACCATATTCGCAAATAACAGTGCACTAAAGGCGATTTATATGAACATCTAAAAATTGCATTTATTCGAAAACTAAGCGAAAACTCAAAAAGTTCCTTTCTTCATTTGGGATTTCTTTTGGGTTGTTTCATCAGAAATCGTTTTCAAATCCGAGTATACCTAAAACACGATTGGACTTGAATTAAAATGAATTTTGAAGGTGGTTAACAAAACTATCATCAATCAAGAACATGAATTACCATTATCGTTTTGAGTATAAAAATGAAAATCCGATTAAATCAAATCAAGGGGGTCCAGGGGGCCACCCCCGGCGGGGGTTTGGGGAAAGAAAAATTCATATAACTGTTCGTTTACCCGATTTTCATCATGTGACTGTTTTTTCACGAACTGGAACCCTGAAGTTTTACACAAAACCAAATCTTCGTACTTCAAAAAATATATGGCTTCGATTGGTGTTTGGAGTGTAACTTATATTAAATTTATCAATAATGTTCGTATTTCCGATTATTATTTGTTTGCTGTAGGTTTATTTTCTGAGTCCGCGGGGTTTTTTAAGAAAAATTACTGTGCAAGTTAAGAATTATTCTGTTTTTAATTTAAATTAATTATATTTTTGATACGTCTAACTTAGCCAATTTAAAAATAGTTTTTAGCATATCAAAATATTTAATATATTAATATTATATGCAAAAAATCTTTATACTTAATATTTGAAATGATTTTGTTTAACTTTTTTTAGTTGCTATAAAACTTATTACTTTTTAGTATTTGCTGATGTAAATCATTATGAAAACAGTCCTTATTATTAGAATATGTATTTTAAATTGATAAATTAAATGACTTATTAAATGATTATTGATATGACAACATTTTCGTAATTTTAGTTTTGTCGTTATGTTAACTATAGAAATTTGAAAAAAAAAAATTATTTCATAACAAATGACAGTTAATATTTTTTAAAATCTAGTCATCCTTAAAAATAAAGGTACTAAATTGTTGTTTAAATTCAATCATTTATTTCATATTAAGCTTGAAATCGCTTAAGATTTTCATTATTCTGTAGTATTTTGTGTTTTATTCTTTAAATTTTTCATTATTTGTGGTGTGTACATAAACGGTTAACTATTTATTGATAAATTTACCAATCGAAGATAGAATTGTGTATGTAATACCTATAATTGAATAACGTAAACTGTTGTACGTAGTTAAAATAATGTTAGAATTATGGAGAACTAGCTGATACCCGCTCGCTTTGCTGAGTGTATCTAAATTTAACTGATTGATTAAAAGATTCCCTGCGTTCATAGCGAAATTTAAAAATTAATCTATTTTGACAGAAAAAAAAGGAAAGATATTTTTAGACTTTAGATCCAAAGAAAGTTCATCAAAATTCGTAAAACTACTCTTCAAGAAAGAGATGTTAGCTGTCTCACATCAGTTTTTATACGATTATTAGTAAGAAAGTACCTCTATTACTTCCTGTAGGACTTGAAAATCTTTCATACCAAATGTCATTTAAAACCGTACAGCTATTTTAGGGGGCATCCATTAATTGCACGAGGCATATTTTTTGAAATCCCATCCCCTCCCCTCTGGTAAGATGTCAGGTGATTTGGCATATATCATTCACCCAACCCGCAATCTAATGTAATATTTTTCAAAACAAAATAATACTTGATATTTGCGAGACCTTCCCTCTTTCCCCTAAGTAAGATTAGATGAGATTCGGCTCGACCCCATCGGCCCCCGAACGCCTCACAGAATTAATGGATGTTCCCTTTAAAGAATAGTTTTGTAGCTATCCTACAGGATCTTTAGCAAAACATCATTAAAATTCGTTCCGTTAAGTAATTGTTAAATTTTGAAATTTTTAGTTTATTATTTTAATACGTTCATTTCTAATTAATATCTTCGACAATGAACAATGAAAAAATTCAAATATTTAAAAAAATGTCATTATTAATTTTATCGGGTGTTAAATTGAAATTCATAATTATTTATTTTCCAGTAAAAATAGTCGATTAATACTTTTTTTTTTATTTCATCTTTGTAGAGATTTCTTTCGTTATTGTGTAAAATTGGATGCGTTAAAATTCTATTTCACGAACTTTACCTAAACTTTTTAAATGTACGGTTCCTGTAGGGTATAATTGTATGCCATCCCATAGGAGCCATGCATTATTCTAGCCTTAAAAGTAAGCTATATCATTCTCCCCCAAACTACCACATTGCAAAAATCATATCAATCTTTAACTCTGAGATAAACAAAAAACATATCTATCCCACGGGAATAGTATGTACATCACTCCTGAGTAAAAAGTAGATCAAATATTCTTAAGGAAAATGAGTTATGACTCAATAATTTTAATTGTTTTTATTCATTGATGCAAGAAAAGAGTGATAAATATCGAAACGTTATTTATCATGTACCGATAGTTGATAAGACGGGGATTCTCTGGCTTCCCAAACACCAAAATTTGATAACGTATCCTTATAGAACCCGCCAAAATAAAACGAGGAGTATAATTTTCTGAGTTTTCGCTTAGTTTTCGAGAAAAATTGAATTTTAGTAGCACACCTCTAATGTTATTTCTTATAGGAGAAAATTTTGTGAATGTGGCCATTTTTGGGACTACGAAGTTTTGATAGCTGCTCACAAATATCTTATTGTTAGAACTGGAATCTGGGGGTGCAGCCACTGGCGAAGATTTGGGGGCAGAGCCCCCAAACAAACCAACATCCTTCCCAACTTATTTTTCAAGAGAAAATAGAAAGGTAGTTGAACTACAAGTACCTACCTACCTATCAGTGGCGTGCGGTGACTTTTGAAACAGGGCATGCGGTTAGAAGTGGGGGGAGGGGTAAGAACCACATTTTTAAAATTTATTTTTTTATTTGATAAACGTGGTGTTATAAGTATTTTTTTTAATTAGCCTTATTCGACGCTCCTTCTTACAAAAATCATCAACAACCGCATCATATAATGTATTTAAAAACCACGAAAACAGTTCTTATTCTTAAGAACAGAACATTTGTATGGCCTTTGGGTCAATAGTTCAAAATAACTCACGAAAAGAATCAGTAACAATTAAATTCACTGTTTAGATTAAAAACGGCAAACGCATCTGCAGACCGTTATTCGGGTATGTGAAATGCCGAGAGATAGTATTCGACCGTACTAGTGCGCATGCGCGACCAATTCGAAGCAAAGAATCGCATGCAACTGTCGCCAACGCATTCATTCGGCTTTTGCCGTTCATTTGATTTGGTAAACTATGCCAATTTTATGAGTGATACCTTTCATTATTACGTAAATTAAAAATGAAATGAATAAATCACAAAAAATGTATGAACCGCACGCCTCTGCTACTTATAGGTATTTTACAATATTCATAAAAACCTACCTACCTATAAGATAGCTCATTTTATACCTATTCCTGGAAAAGTAGTTTAACATATTTTCATGAACTTTCTACAAATCAAAGGTCTAGAAATATCTATAAATTTTCTTTTTCTGTTAAAATAGCTGAATTTCTTTTTAAGGGTAAAGGTTTCTATTATTCAATCAGATTAACTTAGATACACTAAGCAAAGCGGGCGGGGATCAGCTTAAATATTCTGTGTGTTTGAAATTAAATTTCTCCTAAACGATTGGACCGATTTTGATTAAAGTTTTTGTGTGCTAAAGTGGATTTGAGAATGGTTTAGATTAACAATTAGATAATTAGTTTTATTTTATTTTATTTTTTTGGTGTTTTTTTTTTAAGTCGCATTTTTTTAATAACAGCTTAGGGCATATCACGACTGTCTAAAATCAGAAAAATTTTATATTTTTGTTTTTTGAAATTGGTTTAAATTAACAATTATATTTTTTTTTTCGGTAGATAGGGCTGAGAATAGATTCAGGGAAATTTTTTTTTATATTTATTATTACCTACCTGGTAAATACAATGTCAGCAACGTAATAACATTAAACGTTCAAAATCATCATTTTTTTAAAATGTGATGTATTATTTAAATGTTATGCCAATGATTTTATTTTATTGATTTATTCAATAGGGTTTATGATGATTACCTAATAAAAAATTGGTCGACATTTTAAGACTGGGAAAGAATCTACAAAAAATATACTGTTTCTTTTTTTCGTAAGACTAACGGTTTTTGAGAAAATACGATTCAAAAAGTTGTAATGTTCAGTATATGCACTCCTTAATGGTACCTATCATGCTTAATAATGATGATAGTGATGATCCCACTGTGATCAGCTTAGCAGCTTAGGAACAGTTCAAGTAGGAACGTCTGATTAAAGCAACAGGTTTCATTATTTAAAGTTTCTATTCAAAAAATAAAATCAACAAATAAGAAATAAAATTACGAACTCATAACATTCAAGATTTAAAGTTTTCTTTATGAAAAATTATTTTTTGACTAGTATAGCATGTATCTACTCTCTTAAATCGAAATAGTGACTTTCAACTACAAATAGTGAGTAGTCGAAAGTCGAAGTTTGTAGTCGAAAGTCACTATTTCGATTTAAGAGAGTAGGTTAATTAAACTTATTAATAAACTAAATTTTCAGTGAAAACATTTTTTAACATTTGCATTTAAAATTGACATTAGACAAATTTTATTATTACAATTCTTTAGAGTTTTGTATTTACTTAACTATCACAATCAATGTGATGAAGCTACATATGAGCTTCGAAATATGAAAAAAAAAAAATTAATCTAACATTATTTTTGGTCAAAAGCTTGAAGACATTATATCAATCAGCTGCTTAACTGTTTTAAACATCACACTATATCACAACCAACATACCAAGCTCAACTAATTTCGTATAAAAGTAGAAAAAATTTTAATGCAAACACCTACTTCAGTCTTCATAAAGATTCACAGTTAATACAGGAACGAAACAGGATCACATCTTACAAATTGCACTCTTACCCAATTGCACCCACATTGCAATTGACCCAATTTGCTTTATCTGACCTTCTATATTCTTCTTCGCAAATCACACATAACCGCTCTTGTTTCTTTAAAGTCTTCATTAAAAATGTTTTTCTTCACTTTATTAACTTTGGTCTTTTCAAGTCTATTCGACTTCGCTTTACCATTACCCTTTCCCGTTCCTTTGTTTTTGGCTTTAGCTTCTTGTTTCTGTTTTTTTATCATATTTTCATCAAATTCTTTTTCCTGAGCTTCCTCCTCTGGAGTGTCAATCAACGCAGCTGAGCACTTTCGCTTACGTACAGCCCTGTTTGTTTTTTTTCTTGGTGGTGCTTTCGGTTGAGGTCTGATCCTTGAAGGTGAAAAACCAGTAGAAATATTTGTGATGTCTGGAAGGCCTGAGTCTGGTTCAGTGGGTATTTCATCAATCAATTCCGTAGCCAGTTCAATAATGTCTATTTTGCATTCGACTTCTACGAAGTTATATAAGTAGTCAGCTTCATTCGATGATAAAAGATCCTCTTTTTTCCTCATTTTTTCGTCAAATTCTTTTTCCTCCTCTGCAGTAGAAATATTTGTGATGTCTGGAAGGCCTAGGTTATCCTCATTCTCTACCTTTTCTTCAGCAGGGTTTGGACGATCAGTAACAAAAGCACCAGCAATATCAGATATTTGAAAGATGTTTTGATTCAACGGCCAACATCCAGTTGCTCTAAAACCGCTTATGATGTTGCTCGGATTTAGAGCGAGTGGCAAACTGTCTCTGACTATTTCGGGAATGTCATTAATGGCCATAGTTTTCCCTGCATTTTTCGCCATCCAAAAGGTTTGAGTTTCGTTAACATAGTTTTTGAACGGACCGTACACACCCACTTCCAAAGGCTGCAATTTGTGCGACCAATTCGGCGGAAATGACAGCAAGATAATGTGGTGTTCTTCGGCCTTTCTTACTACTTCAATGTTGACATGGGAGCTGTGATTATCCAGTAAAAGAAGAACTGGTTCCTGTTGTGTTGGTTTTACGTGCTGAATGAAGTGTTCAATGAAGCTGGCAAATTTATTTTCAGTTATACAGCCTGATCTGTTGTCAGTTGCAATACAACCGGGTGGGCCACTCTGGATGAACATATTCGTGTAACGATTCCCTGGTAACACGAACATAGGAGGAACACTTTTCCCTGCGGCGTTCACAGCGCAAACAAGAGTCACACACGTCCCACTTTCTGCTGACGTCATGACTCCAACCTGTTTTTGACCTCGTGCGGCTACAATTTTCTTTGGGTTCTGAACGGTGGTTACTTCTGTTTCGTCCATATTCCAAATGCGAGAAGCATTCATATTATGCTTTTGGAGAATCGACGCATATTTTAGGAAAAACTCATTCACGTTAGTTTGATTGAAGGAAGTGGCTATACTACGTGACGTAGCCTCTTGTGCTCTAAAAATATGTGATAGTTTTGGATTTCTTACCTTAAATCCAGTAAGCCAATCAATTCCAGCCATCCTATTCTTAGGCCATGACGCAGGAATGTTTTTAACGTCGAAAGCAACTGCACACTGGTGAGCTATTTTTCTTACTTCGATTGGAAGTAATCCAAAGTAGATGTCTGCACATTTCAACAGCAACGTGGCAATTTTCTCCTCCTCCTCTGGTGAGAATACTTGCCTTGGTTTGGCATAACCAACAGTAAGAGGCAAATTGTTTTTCTTCTTTTTTATGTATCTGAACAAGGTTACATGACACAGTTCAAACAATGCAGCAGCCTCACGAATTGTTTTGTCATTGCTTAATACTACCATTGCAGCTTGTTCATAGACCTCTTTAGATTTTGACTCCCGTGTTGACTTCCTTTTATAATGCCTCATCCTGAAATACAACAATAAACTTGACAAATAACATATGTATAAAGTACGAGGGTTGCTATATATATTTCTGGCCTAGGCAACACTAAGTGTTGCCAGGTGTAATCTGGCACTTCTATTGGAAAGTTTGACATTTTTTAGCATAATCGTACTCAGAACGTTTTGACGTACGACCATCATTTGTGTTGTTTACAGTGACTTTAATTAATCTGGCAAAAAAATGGAATTTACTCGTGAACATTTTCGTGCGGACATTTTTCACAACTTTCGACGTGGATTATCACGACAAGAGTGCATTGATGAACTTAAATCTTTGTATGGCGATGAAGCACCATCCCATAGCACTGTGAAAAGCTGGTTTAATAAATTCAATCGTGGCCGACGCTCCTTTAAGGACGAATTCCGTGAAGGTCATCCAAAAACGGCCGTTGTGCCAGAGAACATTGATGCCGTGCGTGAACTAATAATGCAAGATCGTCATGTGACATACCGTGAAATAGAGGCATCCTTGGGCATTTCTTCCACTAGCATACATTCGATGTTGCATGAACACCTAGCCGTAAAAAATGTTTGTTCTCGCTGGATCCCGCACAATTTGACAATCGCTCAAAAAAAAGACTCGTGTCAATTGGTGCAAAGAAATGTTGAAAAAATTCGATCGTGGTGCTTCAAAAGATGTTTATAAGATCGTCACAAGTGACGAATCATGGATCTATGCGTATGAGCCCGAAACAAAACAACAATCGACCGTGTGGGTCTTCAAAGACGAGCCAAGTCCAACGAAAGTTGTTCGTGGAAAAAGCACTTCGAACCAAATGGTCGCGTGTTTCTTCGGCAAAACGGGTCATGTGGCGACTGTTCCGCTTGAGCAACGTAGGACGGTCAATTCTGAGTGGTACACCACAATTTGTTTGCCTGAAGTCTTCGAAGAAATTCGAAAAACGAACAAGAGAAGACGAATCATTGTTCATCACGACAATGCGAGCTTTCACACATCGGCTCAAACCAGTGCCTTTTTCACCGGCCAAAACATCGAATTGATGGGCCATCCGCCGTACAGCCCTGACTTGGCACTCAATGACTTCTTTTTATTCCCGCACATCAAGAAAAAAATGCGTGGTCAACGATTTTCGTCGCCAGAAGATGCTGTTGAAGCGTTCAAAAACCATGCTTTGGAGGTGTCTCAATCGGAGTGGAAAAAGTGCTTCGACAATTGGTTTGAGCGCATGCAAAAGTGTATAAATCATGCTGGAGAATACTTTGAAATACAATAAAACCATTTTTGATTATAAATATTCGCATTTTCATTATTAGGCTAGAAATATATATAGCAGCCCTCGTATAAGCCAATTAAGTATTAGGGAATACAAAAAAAAAATATTAACGTGCACACTGATAAAAAGAAAACATCGTGCCAATTTGGTTTGTGTTGAGTCAAATACGCCATGTAATTGGATATAGCAAAGCACAGTACGACTTTGGTTTAGCTACCGTGCGTATTTGAGAGGAATTGAAGGGACTTTTGTCCTCATATACATGGCGTATGTAAAACGATCGAGGCCATATTTAACGAGACTTCTTATGCAACTAAGTCAGAAATATATATGATTGATTGAATATAATAAGAATTTGTCTGGCTAAATTATTTTTTTCTTACAATAACAATTCAATTCAATTAGAAAACATAGGATATTATATTAAGTAGTTATTATTTGTTTTTAATAAATTATTTTGCTACATCGGAAGTGATTGGGTTTAAAAGTATTTAAAAATAAAATGTTGTCATTTTTTCAATCTTCAGTTTATTGATACCTTTTTTATGATATATTCTAATTATTATGATAACATTAATCTTAAAAAAAAAAAACATTATTTTTTAAATATATATAAACATTAGAAAAAAGTAAATATTAGTGCTCATCGGACATATCGTGCTGAACATTGTACTATGAATAATAAATACTGTCACAAATCCAAGACACCCATTTGTGTCTGGCGCCCGAATGGCGGGGTTTAAACAATCACCAGCGATAAGAATTGTACAAAAGGATGGACCCTCTGAAGTGGTTTTATGACCAAAGGATTAATATGACAAGGAACGAGTGTTCTAGTATTTTCTCCATTGATTTACCAATGGAGGAGAGAAAGACAGGCGCTAAGATTACTAATAGAAAATTCTGGTAACGGATGATTTATGGTTTCGAAAGTTCTCGACCAATGATCGGTTACTATAAATAACCCGAAAGAAGGGCCAAGTGCTCAGTGTTAAAGTGAACAGTGTTATATAAATTCTGAACATTGTTAAATAAAGTGTACATTGTGTATATAGTGAAATATAAACAGTACTGTGACTATTGTTGACAGTGAACATTGTGGTAGTGCATAAGTGTTAGATAAATAAATAAACAATTGTTAAGAAATAAATTTGTAGTCATTATACACAAACCAACGAACCCGTAAAAACGTTACAATACTTATGTATATTCTCTAACATCACCAGCTTCCTGAAATAGTTAAAAAAATTATAAATAAGTAGGTTTCAAAAATTTGAAGTACCTAATTAGATAATTTGATTTTAAATATCATTACCATATCATTACCTTAACATGGATTGCAAATTGAAATGCTCTCTTCCTCGGTTCGTTTTTTTTTTTTTTTTGTATGAATTGAATATTTCGGTGGAATAAGATGAACTAAGAACAATATTTACGCAAACACTTTGGCATCTGTAAAATAAAACATTGTAATAAATTATTTTCATTCAACCAATTCTTAACTAATAATATGCAGGGGATACTCACACTAACAGTTTCTTTCCCAAGAATATTTTTTTTTTGGGCAGTTTTATCAACTTTTGAAAATTATCAGACCAATTGTAGAAATTAATTTCACACAGTGACATGAAATCAATATAAATTAATTTATATCCATTCTGAGGATCTCTTAACGATGGATATTGTTTTGAATATTGAGATACACTCTCACTGGATTGTTATAATTTTTCAAATCGAGTATGCGACGTATTAATTCAATAGAGAGGCAGTTTCTCTGAAAAAAAAAATTATGATGTTCAAATCAGGGTAAGTTTTACACACTCGAACTCCCTTGTCTTCCCCCTGACACACCCTTTCCCAATACTACATATATTTCCCTTATATTTTCTCTATTAACGTAATCCTTTAAAATATTCAATTCTGTTTTTAACTTTCCCACAGGAAAATATATAATATATAATATGATAACTATCCAATTGTAAATGAATGAGAGCTAAATTCTTGAATCTACTAAATCGGCAAATCTCACGCTGAAGCAAAAAATTGAATTCACCGCGACTTATTGCGTCACAAGAAGGGACGCCTCAAAGTTAATAAATAGACTTAAACTTAAAAGATAACTCAGATCGGGCTTGGTAATCTTTAATGGTTAAAACTAGACGATTCTCAACAATGGTCTCAAAACTTCGTGAACATTCAAAACCTTTTATAATTTAAACATCAAAAATTTAACCCTCGTTCATAATTAAGAAAAGTTATAAGGACCTACCTACTTACATTCAAATTAAAATAATACACAAATAAACTGAAACTAATGAAATCGTTCAATAATTGTAAATTCACCGATTCACTTTCTCAAACTTTAAACAACGTTCGGGGATCGGACTCATCGATCCTTTTAAAAACGTTAACTTTTTTATAAGCAGTTATACCCACTCTGCCCACTCTTTACGCTGCACTCAAATGTCAGACATATTTTTTGTTGTGGTAATAGTATTACCCAAAGAAGGGATGATCAAAAAAGAAAAGGGAAGGAGCAGAGAGTGGTAACCCGCTGGTCTGAAGGGCAGCTCTAAGTTACGGTGCTGAGAAGGGATGATTTTGGGTTTTTGATTGGTTTTAGAATACGAAAATAAAAAGGATGTTGTCACTGCAATGTAAATAAAAATGACAAAGAGACATGCTTGTACACGTGTCCAAGCTAGTGTGGAAATAAGGTTGTCAATGAAAAAAGAAAAAATATTTGAAGGGCGGCTCAGGGTTACTTCATTCACACACACACACACACATGGTGTTCGAAAAAGTTTTTGACACATTCAAATTTTATTTGGCCTAAACGCGTATATTGCACAAATACATGGCGTACTTCGTTCAAGCTTGGGACAAGTTGTAACAGGTTACTATTTGCCCCAAAAACAAGATACTATTTAACCGCTCTATTATATTAATACCTAATAGAAATAAAATTTATCCATTTTACTACTAAAATATATGACTATCTGGATATATTTCCAAAAAACAAGCACTTGAAATTCACAATAAAAACTCACAACACCCTCACAATGAAAAATTATGTAAATCATTAATCCACTTAGTTATTTAAATACGGAACATAAAATATTAACTCAGTTTCATCAATTTACAACTTAGGTATATTCCTCCAGAGTCATATATTTTGGGAGAAAGACAGGACTTTCGTTAACGAGTAAGCACAACTGAATTGAAGATGATTCCAGTAACAGTTCAACTCGTATCATTACGTTCTGTTTGAAAAAAACTTTTTTGAACTGCCTTCAATTTTTGATGAAACTATGAACTATTTATATTAATAATCTCAAATATAATGCAACCATAATATCCAATTTTATCCAGGTAGAGTTATGGAAAAAGCTGAGCTCCAATGACGATGATGGCAACCGAAAGTTGATCTTGAAATTAAATTTTTTGAAACTAATATTTTTTAAGTTACCTGGTTAACAAAAATCTTACTTCCAGAATGCATTAAAAAGAAGAAAATAAATTTTACTTCTGTAGATATTGCAATTTACGGAAAGAAAGATCCCTACCTATACTCCAAATTAATAGATACTTATAGCCATTAAAATTATTAATAATTATTTTTTATATATACTCTCGTAAATCGAAATAGTGACTTTCGACTATCAAATAGTGACTATTAGTATTAAGAAAAAACTAAATATATCGTTAACTAATTTATCAATTTATTTCAGTGAGTAATCGCTCTCTAATGACACTAAACGAAAGAGTGACAGCAGAAAATTTGGCTAAAGGTATTCCTTGGCACAAACTTCCAAACCGCTTGAACCATTTGAAGGAAAATAAACGACCGTACCAACAGATGGAAGGATGATAGTTCAAATTTTGGCGGATTATATAACAACAGACATTAAAGATAATTCCTATCCTGCAATGTGTCGTCACATAGCCACAAAGATCGTTGATGCCTACAAAATTCCTTTTCAAGACTTGATTGGGAAATCAGTCGTATGAGATACATACGTTAACAAGATCTATTGACAATCGAATAAGATTTGCCAATTTTATTGAATAAAAATCGATTTTTGAAGAAGGACCGGCAAATATATAATATTTTATTTTTAAACATTCTATAACGCATAAGCAATAAATAAAATTCTATAAAATTTACTCTATAGTTAATTTTTTTCACGACTTTTCCCGAAATTTTCAGAGCCGTATAAAAATATTTTGCTGCAAATTTTCACTGGATTTTAAGTAAGAATATTTACTGAATTTATTTTCAGACAAAATTCTAGTGAATAACTTTTTGTATTTTTTCTCACTCAATGTTAATAGATAGGACCCATATACGACTCACTTACTATATCACAAAATTAAAAACTGAATTGAGCAGAAAACGAAAAAAATTTCAATCTAGGAACATTACCTATTATTTCAAAGTAGTGATGCTCTCATGCTTTTTGTTGTGGCCGCCAGTGGCCGGGAATATTTTGTAAGAAACTTTGACGTAAAGTAATAAAACAATTAACATTATAACATATTATCAATCAATAATCATCATTATTGTACAACAACATTCTCCCTTTGTAATCCACATTATTGAAACGTACAAATATAAAACGAAACACAACGACTGACACGGACACCATGACACCATGACACTACTACAGTGGTATCAGGGATTTTGAAATTGTTAATGCGCAGTGTATCAATTCAGAATGTTGTGGGGATAAGTACGAAGCCATTGGCTTGAGCTACACACGATGATAGAATTACATAACCGTGTAAGAAGGCGGTATAACATATGAGACCCATTCACGACCACGTGTTTAAAAATGAAAGTAATTTTTAGTTGAAAGTTCGTTTGTCGCATCAGTTTTTTATTAATATAAAAAAATGACATCAAATTTTTATGTGAATGTGCCCAAGTTAAAAGTTCGCGAAAATTATCGTGAGTGGTGTTTCGCTGCGGAGAATTTTCTAATCCTAGAGGACATGCTGCATTGTGTGAAAACTGGGAAAGTTATAGAAGCCGCAGATGATGCGAAAACCAAAGCCAAACTAATTTTGACCATTGATTCGTTATTATATGTTCATATCAAGTTCGTGTGTACTGCTTTAGAGCTTTGGAATAAGCTCAGGGACTTTTTTGACGACTTCGGTTTTTCTAGACGCATTAATCTACTCTGAGATTTAATTTCAATTCGGTTAGAAAGTTGTGAATCTATGATGTCGTATGTGACGCAGTTAGTGGAAACTTCACAAAAACTTGGTGGAACAAGTTTTGATATAAGGGACGAAGGTGACGAGTGAATTGGATGTTTACTATTAGCGAGGCTAACCGAAAAGTATTCGCCCATGATAATGGCCATTGAACATTCGGGAATTAAAATATCCACAGATGCTATTAAGTCAAAATTACTGAATATAGAAGAAGCGAATGGATGTTTTCTGTGTTTTATTCCTGACATTTTGCATTATTTGTGATGTTTATAAAATAATGTGTGCTTGAATTGCAAAATAAATGGAATATTATCACTCAATGGAAATTTAATATTGAACATGTGTTCGCAAAAAAAAATATATTCTTTTTAAAATCAAATTTTTGGTGTCCGACCAGATTTTCGAATCACAATTCTTCGAAACACAATTTTTCGAATGCACAATTTTTCGAAATAATGCAGTCTAAATTAACTTCTACAGGTAGTCGAGTTGGTGTTTTTGAACAAAAATCAGTGTAAATCAACCTCGACGGGTAGGGTAAATGAAATAGGTAGGTACATAAATGTGTCAGTACATATAACTTTTTTTTTCACTTTTTACAATTTCTGTATCTCTTTTCGTTCTGGAAATAGCGATAATGTCGTACTTAAAATGAAGAGGAGAGTAAGGTTAGCGTGGCACCATGAATTGACGACGATTTTTGATAAAACAAGTCAAAAGAAAACGAAAATGAAGAGTGCTAATTTGCGAGTTTTCGCTTCGTTTTCGATAATAACCGGATTTCAAGACGCATTTTTCTTATGGGAAATGATTTTGATAAATCTGTCAATGAAGACGTAACTATGGGAACTGTCATTTATTTTAAGTTAATTCATATAAATTCATTCCACAATTTCCTACTACAAATGCCAAAGGGGTCCAAGGGGGCCCTCTGGCGGGGGTTTGGCGGAGCCCCCAACAAAAGAAATTGTAGTCATCCGGATTTCATTATTTGACTGAATGTTCACTTCCTGACACCACGAAGTTTTACACAAAATTAAATGTTTTAACATAAAAATTATGCTGTAAATATCTATGAGTTTTCAGAATTCATTGATAATCTTTATGAATACAGATCCTGCATTATTAGAGCATTTGAAATTTATAGAATATTTTTAAAATCTATAGTCATCTTTAAAATACGTGGTATCTAAGGATTGTTTATTTTGACTATTATATTTTCTATATTACTTGAGTTCAAACTCGTTAGAATTTCATTAATTTTATGGTGTTTTCTGTGTTTTATTCCTGAAATTTTGTGTTATTTGTGATGTTTATAAAACATGTGTCCTTTGAATTGCAAAATAAATGGAAATTATTATCACTCAATGGAAATTTAATATTGAAAACGTGTTCGCAAATAAAAAATATTGAGTGTTCAAATTGGACCATCTAAGTTCCCATAGTTACTTATACCTTGAATTTTGCAAATGGCTTGCTTAGGCCTCATGCTGACGTCAAAATTTATCGATAACTCTTGAAATTTTGATTTTAGGATAATTGTCACGCTATTTAGCTTCTATTGGCCTTACTTTATGGTTACACAAAAGCATAAATTTGGGCGATTTCAAATACTCAAAGCGCCACGCTAATCTTACTCGTGCCCCTATTTTTATATTCTATACCAATTAGGTATAAGTCCAAAATATCTAACAAACATAGCATCTCAGATGCTGACATTCTTATTTTTAGTTGACGTTTACTTTTATCAGAAAACGATATTATTAACGGTGCATTAGATTTTTCTGAAAAATTCCAATTAAAATTTTTAATGGTAATGTTTAATCTGTCGAGACTGAAAAAAAATTCTTTTTGAAAATATTAGGTATGTTAAAAAGTTACTATGACTATTTTAAAAAAGCTGAATAAATTAATTTGTCAATAGTATTATAATTTCTAAATTGAATTACTTTTATTGATCCTGCAATTCACAGCAATGTCTTTCGATTCTTTCTTCAGGTAAACACCTTTTAACCCTTACTTGCATCTAAGGCCTGGCATTTTCACCAAATAATTTGTTATTAAAGAAAATACGCCTTTCTTCAGATATAACACCTATATTTTTCTATATTAACATAACTGAAAATAACTTTAATTTTAATGAATGTTTCTATTAGCCAATCAATTTGATTTGATACACCCAGTAAAGCGGGCGGGTATCAGCTAGTAATATATATATATATCAATCAACTTACATGAATTATGAGCAACATTTCAATTTCAACACTTCTAAATTTTTTAAGAAAAAAGCCTGGTTAGCTGTGAATTGAACGGTTTACTGTCTTCTGTTCCGATATCTGTAAAATAAAATATTTTTAATGTCATGTGCATGTATGATTCAATGTAATGTTGGTATTAAAATTAAATTTAGAAGTATCAACAATTAGGTATATTCGATAAATCTTTAAGTGAAATAGACGTTATTCGTTTTCCTATACCTATATTAACGATTTAACTGATTATAGTGAAAAATGGATCTTACTATAAAGATTTTAGTTTTGAAAAATCCAATATTTCATTGAGGAGAAAATTATGCTTAAGAATATTTTATTAATTAAAATATCAAAAATACCATTGTATAATAAAACGAAAAAAATATCTAGATTTGTCGCTCGTTCTTAAAATAAGCTAAACTGCTTTTATTGAAAATTAAAAAAAAATATATTCATTGAAAATAGTATTCGATGTAAAAATTTAATTTAATTGCTGGTAAAATTAAATAAACCAATGAAATTCGGGGTTCAATTCAGAAGATTTATATAGAATAGATAAATATACGCATATATGTTTCCAAGGCGTTTTAATGCTTCTTTTTCTCTCCTACACGGAAAAAAATGTGTTGTAGTTTTAACATTTTTCCTTGTTAATTTTACTACATTAACTGGTATTATATAGGATGACACCACGGGTGGTAACGTTAACCAGTCAAGTGTAATTAAAAACTGTAGTATTATTTACAACACGAACTAGAACGAACATAGAAAGCAATATTCTGAAAAAAAAATTGTTTCCCACACAGACAGTTGGTAGGTACTCAATGAGAGTGCGTTTGTTGTATAAAAAATGGATTCAAGATTGACCGAGAGTCATTTTTAAGTCATAAAAATCCAATTTAATTTAAGCAATAACTTTACCTCATCATTTTCACTTATGATTATTAATTTTCTTTTTAGATTTGATTTACCTATTTAAAAGCATTCGTAAATTTACGAGCAATCAAACGAAAATCTACCGATACAAAATGGTTTGAACCGTTTGCAACGTTAGGCTCGAGACACAAAAATATTTTTTTGCTACTCACAAATTATGGCCGCGTAATTTTATGGTTATCCCTCCCCACCAAATTATTGTTCATCATGCTGTTATACGCAAAATAACTGCCTAGCTTAGTTCTTCATTCATATGAATTCCATGTTTATCAATTATTTACAAGTCCTAAAAATTAATTTTATTTTCAAAAAATTGGCACTTGTTTATATTTAAAGTAAGACCACAATACTTTAATTTATTTAACACTCGAACAGTTCTATTATAAACTTCTAATGAATTTTGACCTGCTATCAAAATATCATCATAAAAAATAACTACACCCTCAATTCCTACAAGAACTTTTTCTAATTCTTGCTGGAAAAATCTAGGCGCTGATGATACACCGCGTACACAAGTCTTTGATTTTCGAATATACCAAGATGAGTAGATATATTTAATAAAGATTTGGAGTTATCATCTAACTCAATCTGACTATATGCGTTTGTAAGATCTAATTTTACAAATTTTGCAGCACCATTTAATGAACTAAGTAAACTATCGATATTAGGTACCTATTGGATGACGAATGAGCTTAATTTGTTTATTAATAGTTAATTTATAATTTCCTGTTATTCTAACTGTACCATCTTTTTTGATTATTGGGACTATTGGTTGCATAATCAGAATACTCGACTGGCCTTAAAATTCCATTATCTACTAATCTTTTTACTTCCTTTTCTACTTTTTCCTTTATTGAAAAGGGTAATGAATAGGGCCTTATAAAGTTAGGTTTAGATCCTTCCTCGAGTGTGATAGTCATTTTCCTAACATTATATTTGGCATAATTTATTTGAGAAAACTTCTCTATATTTATTTATTAAAGTATTTTTAAATTAGTGTCATTCATGTTTTTGAGATTATTATTGTTAATTAATAATGTCCGATTGTCATTTAGAGATATTAGTTTAATGTCAAAATTCTTCATCCATGTTCGTCCTAATATTGGTTTGGCGCCATTTTTAACAACATATAATTTTAACTTAAGAGACTTCAGGTAAATTTCAATTTCACAAACAAGACTTTCTTTTCGATGACATTCTGAAAATAGTGATGCCATAAATAGAGGCAACTATATTGAATTATTGTATTTTATAAGCAAATCGGACACATTATTAATAAATCATTTAGACAACTCGAATGTTTTTAAAGGAGTCTCAAATCATATTCGAAATGATCTAATATCTTCGATTTCGAAAGTATTACTCGATAATATTCAGGCTGAAATTCGTTTATCGGCATCTATTTCCATAATTGTCGATGAATCTACAGATATAAGCGGTAAAACACAACTATCAACAATTTTTAGATATGCAGATGAACATGCAACATACAATATATTCAAGAGATAAGACATAAAATCTTGATAAATGTGTATGTATGTGTGGATTTTAGAAGAACAATTTTTTATATCTCTTCAACGCTCGTATGGAATTTTTTTTAATTTTAATAGGTTGAAAAGTGAACTTGTTTATATATATTCTTCACCCGAGTTCCATTTAAAATCCATAAATTGCATTAATATTATGATTATCAAAAATGAACTAAAAGATATTTTAACGAAAGTGACTAAATTAATAAAATTAATTATTACCATACCAGCGACAAGTGCTTCTGTTGAAAGATCATTTTCAACAATGAAAAGAATAAAAACTTTCACTAGAAATACTCAAAGTGAGAATAGATTGTCAGCTCTTCCATTAATATCAATCGAAAAGAAACTTTTAGGTAAATTAATGAAAGAAAATACGTTATATGATGCGGTTATTGATGATTTTTGTAAGAAGGAGCGTCGAATAAGGCTAATTTTTAAAAAAATAAATATCTATTTATAATACCATTTTCATATCAAATAAAAAAATAAATTTTAAAGTTGTGATATTTTATCTATAATTTTACCTATATTTTATCTATAAATTAAAACGAATAAAGTCATTGCTAAGAAATAATATGGAGCATGACCGATTAAACTGCTATACCCATGATTTCTAATATAAATAGTTATAATGAGAAATTTATAGAAAAATTATATAAAGCAAACAACCGTGGAATAGATTTTATATACAAAAAATAAATTGAATAGGTCTGTTATGTTTTTCATTTATCTATTAATACAGCACCCCCATGTAAAAATGTCACGAGAAGCCACTGACAAATATCATATAAACCAATATAGTAACAGAGAATGCAAAAAAAAAAACATTAACGTGTAAGCTTGGGGCAAGTTGTAACAAGTTACTATTTTCCCCAAAATTGAATAGAAACATTTTTCAATTAGACATATTAAGTAGTATGAAATTGAAATCAAATTTTACAAACTAATATTTTTTAAGTTATCTGGCTAAACAAGACAACCGCAGTGGCTAGAGCGGTAGTTCTCTCCACTTCATGCGTCAAGTGGTTCTGGGTTCGATTCCCGTTGAATCTTAGACTTAAGATTCTAGACCTAAGAAATAATTGACCAACAGAAATTTTAGGCCACTTGATGGCGCAGTGGTTAAAGCAACTGCTCTCTCTGCTACATGCGCCAGTGGTTCTGGGTTCGATCCCCATCGAATCCCTAGATATAAGATTAAAAATTAAGATTCAAGACCTACAGAATATTTCTGTGTGTAAGACAGTCGTGATATGACCTTAGATGTTAAAACGACTATAAACACCCAAAAAAAAAAAAAAAAAAAAGACAACCGGTCACGGCACCTGACTTTATGAAGTGACTATAGTTTTGAGGGATGAACTACTTTTTTATTAAATCACCGATAAAAGTGAATTAACTTCCTTTTGTAACATATCTAATTATATATGTAAAATGAGACATAAAGCTGCAATAAAGTCGGCGAAACGTTGCACTTTTCATCATCTACATCGTCATTTTTTTGTCCAAACTCTCAAGATTACGTAATTAAAATATTTTAATCATAGACGATAACATCAATAGTAATAATATATCAATTGTCAAACCTCGAAGCAGTCAAATCAAAGAAAATTCACAAGGTTACGTATAGCCCAGTCAAATAACGCTTTAAATTGACATTCGTTCGGGAGGGCTGATTTTTTGATACAACATAAAGATGGTCATTCCTAGATGAAACGTGTTTTTAGCATCTATTTTCGAAAAAAATAGCATTTTGATGTTACAATTTAGCGTTTTGGAGCAAATAAAGTAACAATTTTTAGCATCTATTTAGCGTTTATTATTTTAAACATAATTTAATATAAAATATGCAATTCAGTAGTAGAAAACATTAAAAAATAAGTAAATAGATGAGAATTTCTTTATTAATATAAAAGACATTAAAATTTATTAAAATATAGCATAGAACATGTCTCAATGGATGATTCCTTAAGTCTAGTACGACGATCAGTGACAACTAAATTATAAGTGCTAAAGTAGCGTTCTGCATCTACACTGTTTGCAGGACACCAAATTGATTGTATGGCCGCATTACCAAATTCCACATGTTTTTTTTTGTGGCAAGTAAGAGTTGGAGTGTGTCTGTTTTTACTCCACTTTTAATACTAGATACTAAATTATTAAAAAAATGTGAATAACTCTCTAAACATTGGATCGTTGTTAATATCGAAAATAGAGGTAAATTCCTAAATAATAATAGTACTTCGTCGCTTTGGAAATTGCATTTACTTCCAGCTACAGATGGATTGAACAGTTGGTTTAATGATTCATAAAAAAGATTAGTCTCATTTATAGATAAATGAGACTCGAGTTTCAATAGAGCTTTACCGGAAGCTTCCTTGAGCATATTTATTAAAATATGCGAACATAATTATTTTGCGATTTTAATTTTTTCACGTCTATTCACATATTTCAACAATTTCGCAACAATTTCGCATATATCACGTTTATCGCTTTTATTTCGCATTTATCGCAAAACGCGATAATCACGTATCTCTCAGGAATGACTCATTCCTAAGAACACGTGTAAGCTTGGGGCAAGTTGTAACAAGTTACTATTTCCCCCAAAATTGAATAGAAACATTTTTCCTTTTTCCTCTACATTGTCAACTATCTACTCTATATGAGGCGTACCTAGTATCAAAGTAACTAATGTGTACCCTACTTATTTTTCAGAAACCGCGAAAAACTGTGGTGACTTTGATTAACTAAAATAGAATTCATTTTTGAACAAGACTTTGTATACTGACATTTTCTACATTCTGACAAAAAATTATAAGCAGACATCATGTATTTACCGAGAAAATCGAAAAAAAAGGATGGACTTTGGTCGTTTTGATAATAAGATTATAACTTTGGTCATTTTGATTCAAATTTCAATGGATTTTTGTTGTTTTAATATAAAAGGAAGACGCCAAGACGCCTTTTGCAGTTTTATTTACTTTTAAATAAAACTTACGATGAAATTCGGAAATTTTAGGCAATTTTAGGAAGCGACACTTATATATTTTTTTCCCATTGTGTTCACACATCGACCGCTTCGGCTCTTACGGCAAAATTTTCAGTTGTCTTTCAATTTTATTATACCTACCTATTATTAAGCCTTTTTAAAACCCAGACACTAATATCTACCCAATTGAAATCAAACAATACAACAGTTTATAGTTGAATATTATCAGTGAAATACTTACCTACAGGAGTCGCTTGCAGACATTACATTTCCATTTTTTTAGCTGCCTAATACGTTTCTGGCTTTTTGTCGTAGTAACTGGCTCGGGAGAAATATCCATAATATTACATCAAAATCCAGAAAATATTTAAAAATAGACAAAATAATTTGACTTTATCAAAACCCGCCACAATGGAGTACAGACCGTTTATAGGCCACGTGGTACAAGTTGCTCGCTTCCTATTGGGCTAAGCGCACATTGGCTTCGTTGATACAATCATGTCAAACACGTTGGTTGTTTTGAAACGGAACCGAGAATTATTTTAAAGGAGGAGACTAAGGCAATTTTTTTTCGAAAAATTTATACTAACAGCTGTGTCTCAAGAAGATGAAGAAAATGACGTAGCTAACTCAATATCTCCAAAAGAGGCACTTAGGTCACTTTGATACTAGACGCCAAATATTATCAAAATCTTTTCGATTGTTTTCATCATTACTGCAATAATGTTTTTTTTTGTTCTTTAAAATTAGTGTAGTTAATTAACTACTTAGCTTATTAATTGAATTAATTATAATCAATCTTTGTAAATCTGGTAATAATATTTATGTAATAAATACAACCAAATAAATAATTGAAATATATCATATAATTGTATAATTCATTTAAATATAAAGTTTATTTAATATGAACATCCTGATCTTCTAGTTAAAAATCGTATATTTATTATAAATCAAAAATAAATTATTTCAAGTTTATATACTTTTTAGTCATAATAACGCAATATTCCATTTAAAAATCAAATTATTAAATAGTAACTATTTCACTATTTTTCTCAAACAACGCCATCTTCATAATTAACTTATACTGCTTGGTCTAAATAGCGGCATCTTTTATTAAGATACGCCAAGATATGAGGGTATTTTAACCTAGTATTTCATTTATTCATAATAAACAGAGATCGAATAGACCAGCCCCCTGTCACTTAGATACGAGAAATGCTAAAAAAATGTGACCGATTTCTACAGAAATCTGTGTTGTTATAAGAGTCATACGTCTCAAACAGCCCCCTACCACTTATCAGAGTTATTATAATTATTATATAAAAATACTTATCATAATTATTCTCATAATCACAATAATAATGAAAACATTTAAAAAAGTTTCATTTTAATAACTTGACTGACGTTTAAAAAAAATTATTTCTAATCTCCGACTTTCATAAATTCTACGGTCTTTGTCAGTCTTTGTGGTCTTCTTCGTTCAACTCGTTGGCAACTAGTGACTGCAAATCGAGTAAAAATGGTCACATTTTTGTAACATGGAGTTGTAGGGGGCTGGAATAGACCATAATCAAGTCGGCCATTTCTTAACATCATATATAACCTCTTAACTATAAAGATATTGTTTTACAGTGTATGCTTGTTTGTTTATAAATGTTTTTAAGTACCTGTAAAAGATAGGTCTGAAAGGTACCTATTCTTGAAGTAACTTTACAGTAGATAACAACAGGCAGATGATCGATTTAACAATAATCAACAAGTTCAATAATAAAAATAACATTCGAGTATTAACATCAATAATGGAAATTCAAAAATAGTTGCAACGGTGCGCGTCACGTCAGACAGTGAATTCGTGCCACATCCCTTTTTTTCTATTCTATTTTCATACCCTAAATCGAATAATTTTTCGAAAATTTGCAGTTACTTAAGTGCTTAAAACCCGAAAAAAAGTTTTATTTGCATCGTGGTTTCGTATAACCACACAATATTTTTTTATTTGTAGGTATATGGTCATTTCCAGCTGCATCTATATTCATATTCAAAAATATTTATTTTATTATTATTATCCATAAAAAAAATAATCAAAGTGAAAAAATTTGGATTTTTTTTAGATTAAAATTAACTACAATATGAAATATACAACTGCTTTCTTTTGCAAACTCCTTTTCCCCTTTTCTTACATGATGAATTGGCATTATACTGCACACTTGACAGTTGGCTTGTTATTTTTTACCTTCATACTTTGCAGGAAAATGTCCATTTAGCAATATATTCATTAATTATCAATAAATTACATTTATTAAAATATATATAACAAATATTTTATATTTTTTACACTAGTGTAATTAAATAGAGAACAAAGATCTGCTTTGTAGTATGTATTTTGATATACCTGAACCTCGCACTTAACACATTCACGTCGGGGAACGCATGGGCGCGTCTTCAGAGACCTTTCCGTAGACGCGGGAGACGCATATATGCGTCTTCTGCCTTGTAGATTATTTAACATTATAATTTATACGTAGGTAAATCTTATAATATATATATATATGTATTATTTAATATATTTATTCATTTATATATATATATACTAGCTGATCCCCGCCCGCTTCGCTGAGCGTATCTAAATTAATCTGATGGAATAATAGAAACTTTCATTGCAAAATAAGAAATTCACCTACTTTAACAAAAAAGATAGATACCTAAATAGATATTTTGAGATCTTTGATTCATAAAAAGTTCATGAAAATCCGATAAACTACTTGTCCAGGAAGAGATTTTTTATAGGTTCTATACGTTTTTATGAATATTATAAAATACCTACACTTGTGTTACTTAAGTAGCAATACAATTTGAAAATGTTGATTCTATTATATATTTAACTGAGTTTTTCGCCAAGTTAAAATTACTCAATAATTACAAAAAAATTGAGTTAGTGAAGTAATTGTTGACAGTTTAAATATAATTAACACGCTTATTTCTAAATATTATAGACCTTCTAGCTGACCCGCGCAACTCCGTCTGCGTCACATAAGAGTGAGAGAGGGTTAAAAGTGGCGAACCTATGGCACAATTCTAAAGGAGTTGAAACTTTCTTTGTTTTATCCACAAATCACTTAAGAACTATTGAAGAGATAAAATTTGGTACCTATAATGCTAATTTAAAACCACGCGGACGAAATCAAGAAAAACATTGTATGTCTGTAACGTTAAAAGTATAACATGACTCATGAGCAGTGAGCTATCTTAGGTACATCACACTATGATCAGTAAGAGTGGAACTATAGTAGAAAATGTCACGGGAACGGGAATAATAAAGGAACGCTGCATAACACTACTGTGGTGTTTTATTGATAAAATTTACGTATGTAAACTTAAAATATAATGAAGAAAAAAGAATATATGAAACTTAAACAAAGAGTAACGTAAAAAAAATTGAAATGTTATTTGATTATTGCAACGCCTGTAACCGTTGTAACAAATAATATATTTTAAACTTGTACTTCTGTATCTGTTATAATATATTGCAAGGAGCTGAATGCCTGAATGTCTAATGATCTATGAATCAGCTCAGTACTGAGTACTGACTACTGAAAAAAAGTTAGAAGTACACAAATATTGAGAAGGAAAAGCGCAAGCGCTCACTTAGGCGGCCTAACATATTTTAAAGAGTGGGGAGTCTTGAAAAATGTTAAAAGTTAAAAATGTAATTGTTGATTTTTTAAATGTAATTTAACACGCTAAATTCTAAATATGTATTCGAAAATTAACAATGAAAGAAATTTCAACGTTTCAAAAATTTTCATTATTTTTCGGATGTTAAATAAAAGATCATATCTTCAAGTGAAAATTGTAATTTTTATTTTAATCCTAAAGAGAAAATGTGTTAAAACGCTTTTTCACGAACTTTAAAGATCTATTGCACGACCTTTTTTTTAACACGGTTCCCGCAGGAGACAATTATCATGCTATCCTTTGAGCACCGTGCATTATTCTGGCATAAGAAATAATCTATATTATTATCTGATCCCTCAACTATCATGTTGCAAAAAATCATGTCTATCTTTTACTCTGTGAAAAACAAAAATATATCTTTCCCTTGGGAGTAGAACATTTTTCCTGGATAAAAAAGAGATCAAGCTTTCCTGAGGAAAACTCGTTAAAACTCTTATTCATGAACTTTTAGAAAACTCCTTTGAAGTACTCAGTTCCTGAAGGATTCTATTTTTAGCCTATCCTACGGGAACCGTACAATATTCTAACATAAAAAGAAGCCCATATCATTCACTGTCTCTTAAACCATCATATTGCAAGAAATTATGGTAATCTTGTGTTCTGTGAAAAACAAAAACGTATCTATCCTACGGGAACATAAATTTTTCCTGGATAAAAATTGGACTGTATGAAAAGAAACATTATGATTTTGCCTTGAGGACCTTATGAGTTATTACTATAAATATATTGTAATCAGATAAAAATGTTTAGTTTCAGCATGATGTTTCTTCGAACCAGTTTTTCTCTATTTTCCCGATGAAATGAGAAATTTTTCCGAGATAAAACGTGTTCTAGATAATGATTCGCATATTTAGCTATCATTATACTTAAATATCACCAAAATCCATTTTCAATTAAAAATAGAGTTTATGCATTATTCTTTTCTCCAACCCGTTTTTCAATTTCCCGGGTAAATGAGACATTTTCCCGTATTAAAAAGTATTCTATTAAATGACTCAGATTGTCATTTATTATTACACCAAATTTTATTAAAAACCATATTTATTTGGGTAAGAATTAATAATATGTTTCTAATAACAATTTTGCAAATAATGAATTATTTTTGAAACAACCTTAACAACCATTAAAAAGGTTATAGCGGGCTAACCGTAAAAGATAGACATATGTCGTCGCGGACTTTTTTGTAGAACTTTTTAAGAGGAACAATTTTGTTCTACATGATTTTTGCGTAATTTTAATCGTTTACGCAGGGCAGGCCACGAACGCTCTCAAAAGGAAAAAATTTTCCTGATTGTTGCAACATTTTCCATCGATGCTCTGCTCCTATTGGTCGTAGCGTGATGTTATATAGCCTAAAGCCTTCCTCGATAATTAGGCTATCCAACATTAAAAGAATTTTTCAATTCGAACCAGTAGTTCCTGAGATTAGCCCGTTTAACCAATCAAACAAACAAACAAACTCTTCAATTTTATATATTAGTATAGATATATATATATATATATATATATTACATATTTATATAATGTTGTTTGTTAACAACAAAAATGACAAATCAATTTTCTATAAAAAAGGAAATTGATTTTAATGTCAATTATTCACTTCTTCAAACTATGTACACAATAACACAATTAAACAAAACTATTTATTCTACTTGACAACAGATAGGGACGCTGTTACATTTATATATAAAAAATATTTCCGTATAATTTTAAAAAAATCGATTTTTATAGGATAGCTTAGATTAGCTTAGTTTTAAAATAATAATATATGTACACGCGTAGAATATGGAAAGGTTACCCTTTTGGATAAATTTCGTGGAATGCCATTTAATGAATTGCAAACTTTTTTTTGAAATTCCGAGAAATATGTTCCTTTTTATTTCTTTCAAAACTTCAGTATTTCTTTACATTTTTCCGTGTTCGTTAGAAACACTGTAAAGTTAAAAAATAATTGTTGTAGAGCAATGTATTCTAACACCTGACTTCAAATTATTTTGAAATAAAACGATTGGTTAAAACGTTTCAGCGTTTTTTTTCTAAAACAGTTTTTTTAACATCATCTGGTGAATTTTGCCCCGCTACACAAGTAAGATGGGCAAATAAACCACCCGACGTGAATGTGTTAGAGACGCGTTTTATGTTTTATAATAAGTTTTTATTATATGCACATGAAATATATCCACATGTCGCGTCGTACTTACGGAAATTTGCTATGATGCGGATTTATCCACACCTCGCATCTGAAGGGTTACATAACGAGCTCTTATTGCACGTTATGACACATTACACGTCATTTAAGTCTGTTTCGTTATTTCTCTCACATCACTAAAACCCATTAAGACGGTCAGTTTTTCTTCAGCGTTCCTTCGAGTTTCGGCGACTAATTAACGATGTAAGTTACAAATCTATTTGCTTTTCATTATAAATTAATGCTCTCTAAAAGTCGACATAACTATAGGTATTAATGAAAACGGGAGTAAAATCTAAAAGGGTCTGTCGCCAAAATACCACGAAAGTTACAATATCATTTCTTTTTTTATATTATCATCGAATGCTACTTTACTTTTCATATTTTCACGAGAAACAAAGTCAGACGAAATGGTAATTGTCTGTAACCACCATCGAATTTTATATACCTACAATAGTTAAAAATAACATTTCATTAATTTCTTGTTTTTATTTTTTTACAACAAATTTTTTTATATTTCTCCACATAGATCTTTGATCGTACAAACGAGGATTTACTTTGAAACCCCCATTTATTTAAAACAATAAAAAGAAAAAAACTCACCTCATGTGTTTTGAATTCATTATATTTGATTTATTTAAATGCGTACCACAATTTAATAACGATTTAAATTTTATTTAAAATTTATATCTATTGATTTAATATTTTTATTCACTTCCACAATTTATCGAGATTCATAGGTTTTTGCCGCCACAATATCAATTCTTTATCATCTTATTTTATCTGATAAGTTTTAACAATAAAATAATAAGCAAATAAACTATTTAATAAACTTAACAAATATAAACTATACATAAACTAATTATCTAATGAATGAAAAAAGTCCGCTGTTCGTATGGAGAGCTTAACGTGAACTGCTTCAGTCGACGAACGGCTCGGGCGACGGCACGCGGCAACGAAAAAATGACACATTTGGTCCGACGACACGAGTGCGTCTCGGGGGTACATGCAACAGGCTTCTTAGTTTTATGTTCGAATTTCTGGTGAATTAAAATTGGTTGTCTGTAAAGTTGGTTTACGGACGATAGTTGTACGTGATACCGTCATAAAGAAACATTGATGAAAAAATTGCATAAGTATTTTTATGAATTGAATTGAATTATCATTATTTTGTATTAAACAAAGAAAGAGTTAATTGAAGATCAACAAATTTTTGAAAATTAATCTAAATGAATTGTTTGAAATTTTGGAAAAATATTTTTTTCAAAATTAATCAAAATGAGTTTTATGGCCTTGTAATGAAAATGTTAGCAGTTGGTAGAAGGGTCCATGAAAATTATTCTAAAGACGTTTCTTATCAGGTTTAATTAAAACTTAAAAAATGAGATGAAAGGCAATAGCCAATAAATCACACCCCTCTTCTTGACCTCGTCTTAAGTTGACCAAACGTTCAAAATTAAATTTTAAAACAACAGCTGGGGATATTTTTTTAAATATTTATATAATATTTTCTGAATATAAGAATTAACCTATTTGATTAATGCAATCAAGAAACAGTTGAACTTAAAACACTTACTGTAGCTGAAGTACATAAAATAGCATTGTTGTCGTTAAAATTGATTTTCTGGCAATATATCAGTATCACTAGCCTTAATCTTTGATTTGACTGCTTCGAGGTTTGACAATTGATATATTATTACTATTGATGTTATCGTCTATGATTAAAATATTTTAATTACGTAACCTTGAGAGTTTGGACAAAAAAATGACGATGTTAGATGATAAAAAGTGCAACGTTTCGCCGACTTTATTGCAGCTTTATGTCTTATTTTACATATAATGAGATACAAAAGGAAGTTAATTCACTTTTATATATAATAAAAAAGTGGTTCATCCCTCAAAACTATAGTCTCTTAATAAAGTCAGGTGCCGTGACCGGTTGTCTTGTTTAGCCAGATAACTTAAAAAATATTAGTTTGTAAAATTTGATTTCAATTTCATACTACTTACTATGTCTAATTGAAAAATGTTTCTATTCAATTTTGGGGAAAATAGTAACTTGTTACAACTTGCCCCAAGCTTACACGTTAATGTTTTTTTTTTTGCATTCTCTGTTACTATATTGGTTTATATGATATTTGTCAGTGGCTTCTCGTGACATTTTTACATGGGGGTGCTGTATTAATAGATAAATGAAAAACATAACAGACCTATTCAATTTATTTTTTGTATATAAAATCTATTCCACGGTTGTTTGCTTTATATAATTTTTCTATAAATTTCTCATTATAACTATTTATATTAGAAATCATGGGTATAGCAGTTTAATCGGTCATGCTCCATATTATTTCTTAGCAATGACTTTATTCGTTTTAATTTTGAAAAACACCCCTCTGGTTCTGCTGTTTGAGTTATATATTATATATATTTGGTGTTGATCGACCTTTATCTTTAATAACTTCCGTTAAAATATCTTTGAATTCATTTTTGATAATCATAATATTAATGCAATTTATGGATTTTAAATGAAACTCTGGTGAAGAATATATATATAACCAAGTTCACTTTTCAACCTAATAAAAATTAAAAAAAATTCTATACAAACGTTGAAGAGATATAAAAAATTGTTCTTCTAAAATCCACACATACATACACATTTATCAATTTCTTATGATTATCTCTTGAATATTCATGTTCATCTGCAAATCTAAAAATTGTTGATAGTTGTGTTTTACCGCTTATATCTGTAGATTCATCGTTACATCATTACAAATAAGTAATGAAACACGTAAAGAGGAAATAATTATTGTATTTTTGTTTTCAAAGGCGGTGAACAAGAGAAGTTATAAATACATTGTAAAAAATATACAACAAAATTTATCATAACGAACATAAATATCAAAATATAAGTAAAAGAGAAATGTACAATACTTATTACTTATACAATAAAATTCATCATAATGAACAAAAATATCAAAATGTAAGAAAAATAAAAATTTACAATACTTATTACTTATACAAATAAATAATACACACATTTTTTTTATTTATTATTTAAAAAATAATATTTTAAGAAAACTAACGTACCAAGTGTATTGTGGTGCATAGAATTTCTAATTTTGTTTATATATTTTTTTTAGATTTGGCGTACGTTCTTTAGTAGATTCAAATGATTTAAGATCTTTATTTAACTGCAATGATTCTTTGGAAATGTCTTTCGTGTATGTAACTGCCACAATGGAAGAGATATGCTTTTTTGCAATTTTATAATTAACGGATCCGTTATAACAGTTGAAGAAATTGTTCGAGTGTCACTATTTACGGTACATCGGATGATTCGCCTGTTTCTGTTATATCATGTTTTTTTTGGGAAAAGCCTTCCTATAATATCTTTTGCGTATGCAATTGTGGAAGCTTTGGATATATATATACTTGAGTTGAGTTTAATACTGTTTTAGGAATCACTGTAGTTTGTAAATAAGTTAACAAAGTGACTAAATTTTGATTGCATCTTTCTAATATTCTTTTATTTAATAAATTTTTCATTTCAGAACTAAAAGGAGATTCATTTTTTTTAACTGCTCAAATAAAAATTGAAATACTCCTTCCGCCGTTAAAATTGTTGCATCAGTTTTGCTTAATTCTGTAACGCTAATTTCTACTGGTTTCAGAACATGAACAATATTTTCTAATGTATTAAAATTGATTTCATTATATAAGAACTCCTGGTTAATATCTTTAAGAGATTTACGTACACACTCCTTAATTTTAATAAACCTTTCAATCATTGGTATCAAGGAGTTCCACCGCGTTTTACAATCTAATAATAAGACTAATTCCTTATTTTCTTGTTCTAAAACGTATTTTATAGCTGTTTAAATAAAATCTGAATATTCTTTATATTTAATAAAATATATGAAAAAAACGGTTAACCGGTTAAAATAACCCGGTTTACGGTTTTTTTAACAACCTCCGATTAACCGGTTAACTTGTTTCGGTTTTAACCGGTTTAAATTTCCTATTATCGAGTAATACTTTCGAAATCAAAGATATTAGATCATTTTGAATATGATTTGAAACTCCTTTAAAAACATTCGAGTATTGTCTAAATGATTTTTTAATAATGTGTCCGATTTGCTTATAAAATACAATAATTTGATATAGTTTCCTTTATTTATGGCATCACTATTTTCAGAATGTCCTCGAAAAGAAAGTTTTTGTTTTGATAAAAAGCAAGCCACGTCAATTATTTTGCCAGAAATTGAAATTTACCTGAAGTCTCTTAAGTTAAAATTATATGTTGTTAAAAATGGTGCCAAACCAATATTAGGACGAACATGGATGAAGAATTATGACATTAAACTAATAACTCTAAATGACAATCGGACATTATTAATTAACAATATTAATCTCAAAAACATGAATGACACTAATTTAAAAATACTTTAATAAATAAATATAGAGAAGTTTTCTCAAATAAATTATGCCAAATATAATGTTAGGAAAATGACTATCACACTCGAGGAAGGATCTAAACCTAACTTTATAAGGCCCTATTCATTACCCTTTTCAATAAAGGAAAAAGTAGAAAAAGAAGTAAAAGATTAGTAGATAATGGAATTTTAAGGCCAGTCGAGTATTCTGATTATGCAACCAATAGTCCCAATAATCAAAAAAGATGGTACAGTTAGAATAACAGGAAATTATAAATTACCTATTAATAAACAAATTAAGCTCATTCGTCATCCAATAGGTACCTAATATCGATTGTTTACTTAGTTCATTAAATGGTGCTGCAAAATTTGTAAAATTAGATCTTACAAACGCATATAGTCAGATTGAGTTAGATGATAACTCCAAATCTTTATTAAATATATCTACTCATCTTGGTATATTCGAAAATCAAAGACTTGTGTACGCGGTGTATCATCAGCGCCTGGATTTTTCCAGCAAGAATTAGAAAAAGTTCTTGTAGGAATTGAGGGTGTAGTTATTTTTTATGATGATATTTTGATAGCAGGTCAAAATTCATTAGAAGTTTATAATAGAACTGTTCGAGTGTTAAATAAATTAAAGTATTGTGGTCTTACTTTAAATATAAACAAATGTCAATTTTTTGAAAATAAAATTAACTTTTAGACATGTAAATAATTGATAAACATGGAATTCATATGAATGAAGAAAAAGTAGAACTACACTGTTAAAAAAACTTCCAATTCTGTTATAACAAAGTTTAACAAATTTCGAAGTACGTAATGGAATTTCAATTTAAAAGAATAATATACCTGAAATTTCGAACGATTGAGTACTAAGGCAAAATTATCTTACAACCAAATGACAAGTTTCGAATACGTTTTCGATTTTTGAACACGTCTTCGCTTCCTACAGTCGACTTTCGGGGATGACAACACATTTACAATTTTACAACCAGGGATTGTTCTAATTTTCAAAAAGGTCTTTAAAGCCTACTTAAGATAAGAAATGCAATCTTTTTTAATGTGAGTCATTTATGAATACTACAACACAACTTTAATTCTGCAATATTGATCCTAATACCGTTATTTAAATATTCCAAACATAGTATTAGAAAAATCCACTTTAATATTAGATTAAATCACATTTAAAAGTTTAGTTATAATGCTAGTTATAGTAGTTATACCTACAGTTTAATTTATTTTGAAAAAAAAAACTTGAATTCGTATTAAATACGAATTAATCAGCGATTTAGTTTATTTTGTCAATTTTTAAACACTACCGATCCAACTATTTGATAAAAAAGGCATATTTATCATTATATATCTGGAAAAATTAAGAACAAAAAACATCCTTTTCTGTACCTAAATGCATTGATAAAGTATATATATATATATATAAAGTACCAAATGATAAAGTGCACAAAAATATGTTTGTTATGACATTACATCATAAATCTTTGAATTTATCGGCTTAAATGTAAATTTCATCGACATTTGGTTTGACATGGTTCCTCCAGGAACTCTCGGGTCAGTCAGCCCCCACGGCCTGAGGTTTTGAACTTGATTGTAATGATTCGTGATGTAAATATTGATAATTAATAAAAAAAAATACTAAAGTAACTTGTTACAACTTGCCCCAAGCTTACACGTTAATGTTTTTTTTTTTTGCAGATATATTTATATATTATATATTAGATATATAACGGTGGCCAAACTTTTCAAATTTTTAACCTTCAATATCTTAGGAAGGGCTGCGTATCTATCCTAAGATCGCTACAGTTTACTTAGTACCTTTGTTTAGGTTGCTGGTGTCTCCTTGTAAGCATTTAGTCGGCTATTGCCGTTCAGTTGATGTTATATTTATGCCAATTTTATGAGCGATTACCGCATTGTTTAAACTGTATCATGTAACGTTGTGAAGATACATAAAAAAGAAGAAAAACAATGTGCCTCTTATTGTTGGTTATGCCAAACCAAGGCAAGTATTCTCACCAGAGGAGGAGGGTAAATTGCCACGTTGCTCGGCGAAAGTGCTCAACTGCTTTGATTGAAACTCCAGAGGAGGAAACTCAGGAAAAAGAATTTGATGAAAAAATTACAAAAAAAAAACAGAAACAAGAAGCTAAAGCCAAAAACAAAGGATCGGGAAAGGGTGATGGTAAAGCGAAGTCGAATAGACTTGAAAAGACCAAGATTAATAAAGTGAAGAGAAACATTTCCAATGAAGACTCCAAATTTAAAGGCACAAGAGCGGTTATGTATGATTTCCAAAGAAGAATATAGAAGGTCAGATAAAGCAAATTGAGTCAAGTGCATGTGTAAGAGGTGATCTTGTTTCATTCCTGTAAGAACTATGAATCTTTATAAAGACTGCAGTAGATATTTGCACTAAATTTTTTTCTACTTTTATACGAAATTAGTTAAGCTTGGTACGTTGGTTGTGATATTGTGTGATGTTTAAGATAGTTAAGCAGCTACGGCTAAAGAAATTAGCTGACTGAGATAATGTCTTTAAAGACCGACTGACAGTTAGCACCCCCTTTTTCGAAATTGCGATTTTTTTTGTTTGCAATCGTTTGATGGTGAATGATGGTTCAATTTTATCGTTTGATGGTTATTTGTTTATTTGTAAAAAAATAAAATAAAATTTGACCTTGAGGATTTAACAGTTAGCATCACATTTTTAAAATTTGTCAATTTTTTTATTACAGTTCGATTCGAAATCGTTTGATGGTGATTGATGGCTTATTAGTTATTGTTTATTATCAATATTTATTTAGTTATAATTAATTTTTTAATATTGTAACGGCAGTAACAATGCTAATTTCAAATACACGCATACGCAAAGCATTGCAAGTTACGCGGTTCATTTGAATCTTGCTTAAAACAGCAGTAGCAATAGTAATAATAAGAATACTTATTATAAAAATTCAAAAATTATTGTTTAATAATAATTAAATAAAATAATACTCCTATATAAAATAAATAATTTTTTGTTGTCTGTTATGAACCACAAATTACAAACTAAATAGGAGTAGTTAAAAACAAATTAACTTATTTGTATAGACTTATAAAATCTATAAAATGACACATTTTTAGATTTTTAGAAATAAAGACTGTATTTTTAATCTCAAAATAAAAATAAACGCTTATGAACTTGAGTTCATATTCGTTTCTGCAGTATTTCCCTTACATTTAAATTGATATCCCGATTATTAACTTAGGACAAAGTATTACATTAGGAACATTGGTATTCTAATAACAATCATTCTTGCCATTTTATTTGCATTTAACCACGCACTCCAACTAAACTATTGCATTTTTAGGAGAACACCATGACCAAAAAAAATCCCCAAAGAGCAGGTATTTATTAGTATCTGAAATAATCAGTAATAATAAAAAAACCATCAGTTGCCTATATTTTATTCAAAAACTACTAAAAACATTAGTAAAGGAAACTTCTTATTGCTACTGCTGTTTTAAGCGAGATTCAAATGAACCGCGTAACTTGCAATGCTTTGCGTATGCGTGTATTTGAAATTAGCATTGTTACTGCCGTTACAATATTAAAAAATTAATTATAACTAAATAAATATTGATAATAAACAATAACTAATAAGCCATCAATCACCATCAAACGATTTCGAATCGAACTGTAATAAAAAAATTGACAAATTTTAAAAATGGGGTGCTAACTGTTAAATCCTCAAGGTCAAATTTTATTTTATTTTTTTACAAATAAACAAATAACCATCAAACGATAAAATTGAACCATCATTCACCATCAAACGATTGCAAACAAAAAAGATCGCAATTTCGAAAAAGGGGGTGCTAACTGTCAGTCGGTTCTTTAAAGAGGTCACTTGGTGGCGTGGTTGCAGACTAGATAGTTGCTTTATACGTCAGTGGTCCTGGGTTCGAACCCCCAATGAAAGCCTAAGATGGTTTTTCGGAGTTTTCGAATTCGACGGTCGCTAATGACCCTAGTAGTTGATACAACCATAAATAAACCAAAAAAAAAATGTCGTTAAGTTTTTGACCAAAAATAATGTTAGATCTGTTTTTTGTTTTTCATTTATCGAAGCTCATATTATGTATGCCACATTGCCACATTGATTGTGATAGTTAAGTAAATACAAAACTTGAAATAATTGTTTAAATAAAATTTGTTTTATGTCGATTATAAGTTCAAATTATAAAAAAAAAATGTTTTCACTGATGATTAAGTTTAATTAAGTTTGATATTTGTTTTGCGAGTCAAAAGATAACCATAATTGTTCTTAAAGAAAGGTTTAGCCAGCATTTGCAATTTGAGTGCACAAAAATATGTTTGTTATGACATTACATTATAAATCTTTGAATTTATCGGCTTAAATGTAAATTTCATCGACATTTGGTTCGACATGGTTCCTCCAGGAACTCTCGGGTCAGCCAGCCCCCACGGCCTGAGGTTTTGAACTTGATTGTAATGATTCGTGATGTAAACATTGATACTTAATCAAAAAAACTTGGAAATCAAACAGTTGCTGAAGGAAAACTATAGAAAAATTGACGTTATTTTTCTCAATTAAAATCAAAGATTGCTTATACATAAATTTTTCCGGGACACATTCCTTCAGGATACCTCAACAATACAAAAACATTTAGTTGTTATAGTTTCTTAGCAGAAACCAAACAAAAAGTTAACGATCAGTTTCAAGGGTTAAAGAGTATCTTATTAATTTTGTTGACTTAAATTTATTTAAAAATTATATCAAGTGTTAATATTAATAAGTACCTACACTGTAGGCCAGTCAAAGTCAACAATAAAATCGCAAAACAAGATGTATTTCTGATTTTTTAGTATGTTGTTTGGACCCATTAGGACTATGTATTCTCAAGCTTACAACTCTCAAAAAGTTGTAGAAAAAATTTTTTAGAGGAAAAACCGTGAAAAATTTGAACGTGCTTCAGATTTTGCTCGGTATCTCTTAATACATGCATTTTTCTTCGAAAGCTATTCCGCACTTTTTTTAAGAGCATCAAATTTATTACAAATTTAGCCCAACCGGAGCTCTGCACGTTAATGGGGCACTGAGTTACGGCACTTTGAAACTAGGCCAGCTTTTTTCAAAATTGAAAATTTTAGTTTTAGACCATTTTTAGATCGAAGTACCGTCGAAACCGATGATCCTACGAGAAGAACTTATTGAATATAAGAGAATCAAAGATCTAGAAATATCTATCTGCCTTTTTTGTTAAAATAGCTGAATTCAGCGAAGCGGTCGGGGACCAGCTAGTTGAATAATAGACTTCCTAATAGGCTACTAAACTTTCATCGAACTCTGATTCGCAGTTTCTGGGTAAAGCTTATGAATGTAGGGCGAGTTTCTTCATTATGATAAGAATCACGACGATCCTCTTAAGAAAACAAAGCCAGTATTGAAATTTACTATCAAACTATTTGAATTTTGGAAAGAGAACAAAAATGAAATAAACTCTTAGTCCAACCGAGAGTTCACAACTCGTCATAATTTTCAATCTACTTGTTTAAAATTGGCTTAAATTAAACCAAATGTTAATATGTATTCATATGGTGCGCCGAAGTATTGTCTACAGACGTTTCGTCTACTGAATAGTTTGGTCTACTCCTATATTTCGTCTACATCATAATTTTGTCTACTGAACCTTTTCGTCTACCGAAATTTGGTCTACAGACATTTCGTCTACTAAATTCTGTTGTCTACTGACAATATGTCTACTAATGAATGTATTCTACAGCCTTTTTCCTACAACTATGTATTTAGATGCAAGTAATAATGACAAGCAGTATAATAATAACAGTGAGCCTGTAATATATATGGAATGCCAAATGAATGGAATAAATAATCAAAGTTTTTAGGATAGTAAATTTTGTATTTATTTCGTTGTAATACAAATTTGAGGTCTGGACATTTTAATCGCTGTCTCTTCTTTCTTCATCTGATTCTTCTTCCGGCACATCTTCTCTTCCTAATCTTTTGAAGCTTACAGCTTTTAAAAATGTTGTTACTTCATTGCTCACTTTGTAAGTCTCATAATATTTTATATTTTAACGTTGATTGTTATTTTTTACTTTAGCAGTCAAGCTGTGAACGTTTTACATGAGGAGGAATAAAAAAAAAATTGACAGAAAAAAAAGTACATGTATTTAATAACTGGAATCGGTTGGGATGCTTGACTAATTCACCATCCGACGTCCTTTACAGCACTAAAGAAGTTTATCGCGCTAAAATGTCTAAGCATGACACATACGGATCAATTAGTAAATTTATGTCATCTCCATATTTATTTTCTTATCAATTTAAAGTATTTCAACGTGTTTGCTTCATGGCTTCTATTGGAGAACCAACACAAGGTGTGGAAAGACTACGGTTTACGGGAAGTCATAACGAGGGTCATTATGATGCTTTGATTAAATTTGGCGAATCAACGTACAGCGATAATGTTTATGTTAGAGATAAGCGTATGCTAATAAATAAATATTATAAAAAAATGAAAAACCGACTTCAAAATGTATAAAAATTCTTTAACAAAAAATGCACTAAAACGTAACAAAATAATGACGTATCCTTGCAGTATCTACAACTTACAAATTATTAGGATGATACAATGTACAACTATTGTTATTTTTGGAGTTGGTGTCAGCCAAAGAAATACGACTATATTGGTACTTAGCAAAAAACGAGAATACCTTATGAAAAGTATTTTTCAAATGAACTTTTAAACAATATGCTCGAACTGTAACAATATCTAGCGACCTTTAAACTACAAAATACCAATACCAACTAAACCTTTTTAAACTTTTTACAAACTACTATTAATATTTATTTTATTGACTGACACCAACTCCAAAAATAACAATAGTTGTACATTGTATCATCCTAATAAATTGTAAATTGTAGATACTGCAAGGATACGCCATTATTTTGTTACTTTTTAGTGCATTTTTTGTTTAAGAATTTTTATACATTTTGAAGTCGGTTTTTCATTTTTTTTATAATATTTATTTATTTCTCGCGTTTTAGTGATCTGAAGTTTGGTAACTGATTTTATTTTCTTGAAAATGGTTAACCTTCCAAACGCGCTGCTCATAAGAGGCAGCGCCGTTTAATATTAAAAGTTACTACATCATCCCTTTTTGCCCTTAAGGGTTGAAATTTTTTGCTTTTAAATGTAAAAACAAAACTAAGTGGATTACCCTTTCCAACAGAAAAAAATTATCAAAATTCGATTAAATGTCACTATTTCATCCCCTATTTTCATTCTTAAAGGGTGGATTTTTTTCTTCAAATTGAAATGTGAACAATTTAAAGGTACGTTGTGCGTAATAAAAACAAAATTACCAAAATCGGGTTAGCCAGAAAAAAATTATAATATTATTTCATCTCTAATTTTTAACCCCTTATGAGTAGAGTTTTTTTTTTAAATGGATAGGAGATTAATTTAAAATTGTGTTCTGCCAAAAAAAAAAAGAATTATAAAAACCGAGCTATCCAATAAGAAGTTAATATTTCATCCCCTAGTTTTTAACCCTTAAGAAGTGAAATATGTTCCTCAAATTAAAATGGGAACACACGAGAAGCACTAGCTTTCAAATAAAAAAAGAATTATCGAAATCGAGCTATCCAATAAGAAGTTAGTATTTCATCTCTTAGTTTTCAACCCCTTAGAAGTGGAAGATTTCAATCAAATTAAAACTGGACCCCACGAAAAGCACCAGCTTTCAAATAAAAAAAGAATCATCAAAATCGCTTCACCCAGTCGGAAATGCTGAGGTAACAAACATTAAAAAAAAAAAATACAGTCGAATTGAGAACCTCCTCATTTTTTTGAAGTCGATTAAAAAGTAACAAAAATCTGCCATTCTCAGTGCCTTAATCTCAAGAGACGGAGCCAGTGATAGTTTCACAGCCTCAATCAATTTTTAAGATCTGTTTATCAAATTTCAATTTAAACTTACTTATTTAATTTCAAAATTAAAATTTTCAAGAAAATTCATAGACCAATATTCAGTTCCTTGACTCGATGAGTCCTTACTCGTTTTATATATTTTTGATTGAATTAAAATTTTTAATCGATAAGGCGCACTGAAATAAATTCTGGTTGTAGTCACAAAAAAGCTTCATCTTCATCTGCTAAATGGAATTGACTATATCAAAGACATAAATTTCGTCATAGGCACCCTTATCTCGTGGTCTCTTGTAAGATGTATAGCTGTCACTAAATTTCAAGTCTCGAGCACGATTCTCATTAGCAGATTGTTTCATATAGTTCTCTGCTTCCTTCACGAAGAATTCACCAAAATATCCGAAATGATTGTGGCGTTGTCCATTTCATCTTCCGATATCAACTTCGTCACTGTTGATTCGAAACAAAGTATTGCCGGATGAAATTGAATGCCCTATATCGGATAATTGACAGTCTCCATCGCCGAAATGTACGTCTTGTCTTTTTTTTTTCATCAGTTTCAGTTGCCACAACCCTCCAATTTTGTCGTATTTTGCATTCCTCTAAATTCTAGAATCAAATACATTCGTGTCAAATGTATTCATAATAGTTTTGTTTCATCACGCTATTTAGAACGGTTCTGAAATAGTGTTTGTGTGTGTAATAAATAACACAGCTACTAGCTGTGATAAATACAACTAACAACTAATAAAAGAAAAAAATCTTACGAGTTAAATATAAGTAAGATACCTGGGCTTGACACTAGATAAAGGATTATCCTGGAGTTAATCTCGACTTAAAACCATCAAGTACAAAAGAAACTTGCTGGTGACAAGAAGAGCACTTGGCCACAAATGGGACTTGAGGCCGGAAATCACCGCAATCAATGTGAATATCAATCTGATTCATTGGAATCGAAAGGAACCGTTTATTGTTAGCGGTAATGCTTTTGATGTTCGATTTAATCTAAGAGAAATCATAACAATTTTTTTAAATTAGGAGTTGGCGATGGATTTTTACATGTTTGGGATTTGAGGCAGTTCTAAACACCGGGGGCCACGTTTAAGCATCACACCGATTAGATAAATAACAGTTGAATGACATCCGAATGTAGCCACGGTGTTTACGTCGGGAGGAGCCGATAATCAAATTGCTTTATGGGATTTGTCGGTTGAAATTGATAGTGAAGCTGAAGTTAATTCCGAAATTGAAGTATGTGATCTTTTAAATTGTTGTTTTAGTACCTACATGTTAATATGTTTATTTTAATTTTAGGGAATTCCACCGCAACTGAAAAAGTGCAACAGAAAATAATAGAAGCGTTTGGATTACTAGAAAATATGAATCTGACCTAAGAAATGTTATAATCAAGAATAAATTATCATTATAGATCCGCAAATAATACGATTGATAGTTATTATTTCCTTTATTTATAATTTGTTTTTAATCAATGTTATAATAAAGAATTACTTTTAAATCACAAATAATTTTGTTGTTGTATTATCAAAACATAAAAATGATCTATTATCTATTTTCAGGTGCAACATTTAATTGAACTAATTCTGAATTTATTAGTCCAAAGAGAAACGATTTGCATTTCAATTAATCACATTGGTGAATCAATATTTCGAAACGATAAGGAAATGTATGGAAAGAACATTGTACTTATGCATTTATAATGCACATCACATACCCAAGCAATATCATTATCATTGTCAAGTTAAACAAATCCAAAAATGATTATTTACCATTAATTGTGTCTTGTGTCTCAAATAGTATTTAAAGGGATTGCAATTGATAATTGTTCAATTAGGCTTTTGAATTTATTTTTTTTGTGATAAATGGAAAGATCGTATATAAGTTTTATAACAGAAGTATTTTTATTTTTTTGCAATAATTCCGAATTTATATCAAAATAAAAATAAATTTTTAAATCCAGTACCGGAGACACGCCGACAGCTCGTGTGACGTATTAATGGTAGTTTTCATACAATGTTTTGATCTATTTAATTCTGTTGTCATGGTTAAATCGTTTTTTAACAGTAAATTTTCAATATTATTCTTATTTTCTGTAAAACTGTGCTGCTATAAGTCCTACCACTTTTTAATTTTTTTTACGCTGAGTACCCCTTGTCAAAAAATGGATTTAAGAATTATAATAAAGTTTATTTTTATCAATAGGTACATTGTAAGAAGATTCTATCCGAATTTTAGTGCAATGCGTACCCCTATCAAACTCATCCCGTACCCATGGGGGTACGCGTACCACACTTTAAGAAACACGGGCTTGAATCATTCATATACATGTATTGTACAAGTATTGAAAAATAGTGGATATGCATCAGTGCAAAACGCTATTAAATATTAATAATAACAATAAAATTAAACATGAACATGAACAAAACTTATAAGGAAAATTGTTACTTGAAAACCCACCTATAAAAAAAGGAAACAGGGCGGTAGTCGGATGAGGAATATTCATTCTTTTCTGTTCTTAAATTTAGGATCACGATGGTTTTTTTCCAGTTAGCCGAGAAAACTTGAAATTTCCAAATATAGTTGTATAAATCCAGTGTGTATTTAAACCCTTTCGTTTGTAAATTTTTTAGCAAAATGACAGAAAATCTGGAACTGGAGCTGAGATTTTGGAATTGACCAAGGCAAAGGTGAGTGCATGTATATATTTCCTTATCACTGTCATTAAATTTCCTTTTTTGTAGAATCCTCTTATTGCTATTTCCCAGGAATATGACTTGACGAAGAAAATCGAAGAAAAAACATAAAAAAAATTGGTTTTCTGTGAATTCGGTTTATGAACGATAGTTTTACGTGATAACGTCATAAAGAACACCTAATTGATGAAAAATTGCGTACTTTTATGAATTGAATTATTATCACTGAATTATCATTACTTTGTATAATACAGAGGAGTTAATTGAAAATTAACAATTTTTTCAAAATGAAATCAGACTGAAAATTATGAAGGAAAAAATCAATTAAATCTTATTAAGTAAATTGTAAAAATGAAAAACACAAAACACGTTGTCTTAGGTAAGGTATCGATATATCAAAATATCGAAAGTTGATATTTATTTCCGAATATCAAATTCGATATTTTTTAAGAGCTTTATTATATTTTATAATAATTATAATTTATTCCACTTATAGTTATTGACAATTTTTCAAGTAATCGCGTTTTGAGTGATGAAAATATCGATATATCGAAGTATCGATATTTTTTACTCTGCATCTATCAATATTGCTTGTATATATCGATACGATATATATCGATATATTTTATACATTTGCCCATCCCTACGTTGCCTAGGATTCAACAATAATATCGTGCCTCTCTATCACTTGTATTGCGTTCTCGCTTGCACGCACAGGTTCAAATGTAGGTAACGTGACAAAATGGTCAAACTTTTTCAGACTTGTTGTCGTAGTTCATCAATTTATAAAACGTTATCACGTCAACAGTTTTGTTAACTTTATAGTTTTATTATTAACATCACACAGGCCTTTGACAAGGTATGGCATTCGGGACTACTGTGTAAGATTAGGGCGGTGCTGCCCAGTCTCCTCTTCAGTGTTCTTCAGTCCTACTTAAAAGACAGAACATTCTTCGTTACCTACAACGATGTCAACACCGAACTTCACCAAGTAGGAGCTGGTGTGTCTCAAGGAAGCATTCTGGGACCGTTCCTCTACATCATCTTCACAGCAGATTTACCGATGTCAGAATGCGTCACAATGGCTACATACGCTGATGATACCGCCATTTTAGCAGTCGATCGAGATCCCATAGCAGCAACGCAAAAAACACAACGTGCTCTCTGCGAACTGGAGATCTGGCTCAACAAATGGCGTATCAAAGTCAACGAGGCCAAATCTGTACAGGTGACATTCACGACTCGGCGGGGTACCTGCCCTCCGGTTTTTCTTCACGACCTACAGATACCGCAGGCAACGGAGGTCAGGTATCTCGGGATGCACCTGGACAGAAGACTAACCTGGCGGAGACATATCTTTGCCAAGAAAGACCAACTAAAACAAAGATGTCGACGACTGCAATGGTTGATAGGCTGGAGATCTCAACTCTCCTTGGACTGCAAACTCCTGTTGTACAAGTCCATTCTGAAGCCAATCTGGACGTATGGCATCCAACTATGGGGAGCGGCAAGTGACTCAAACATCAATGTCATACAACGCTTTCAATCGAAAACACTTAGACTCATCACAAGAGCTCCGTGGTTCGTCACCAATCAAGATATCCACAAGGACCTAAAGATAGCCTATGTCAGGGAGGAGATCGCCAGGCATAGTCTAAAATACCAACATAGACTAAGCGACCACGTCAATTGTCTGGCGGTTAACCTCCTGGACAATAGCAACGAGTCAATGAGATTGAAACGCGTTCCGTTCCTCGAATTGCCATACCGAAAGTAAAAACATCAAGCTTACTATTCTAAGATAGTGAGCAGGCAAGACTTATCGTACAGCGGATTTGCTTATTGTCCAAGGACAGATCGCAAATGGTCACCAAAAGCAAAAAAAAAAAAAAACTTTAAAATACGTAAATTAGTACACCTATATTTTTGAGTATTGGCTACTTAATATAAAGATTATTTTTACAAAATAAATTTTATTCTACTTGCCTAATACCGAATGTTTACTTCTGATTAAAATAAAATCTTTTTCAAATCTTCACTTCTTTAACCTAAAGGTCTAAAAATTTTATACTAATAATTTAGCTATTCACTAATACTAAAACAAATATGAAAAATAAGAAATTAATTGAACTGTTTTTTTTGAAAGTGGTATAAGTCCACTTTTTAAAAAAACTAAGTAACGGTAATTTTACTGAGCTATAGACACCTTCCCTCCATTGTTACAATCACAATTTCTATAGAGTTCTATCTTGACCTAAAATAAACAAAAACAGTTTTGCTGTACAATGCTATCGCAGTGTTGATTCAAACGCAAACCCTTAAATATCTCAATATATGAAAAATGGACTTATACCACTTTCAAAAAAACAGCTCAATTTATACTCGTATAAGTACTTAAACACTGCGATAGTAGAAAAAGACTTCTAATGACTTAGGATTTTCGTTACAATAACTTGTCATTATTAAACAAGACATATTTGAATCGATTATTGAAACTGTTCTTTTCTTATTACTTATTATAAATTCACACCGTTCGTTCTTCAATTAAAAAATGTCATGTTTCAACAATCAACACTGTTTAACATATTTTTCGTATTTAAAAAACATCGTTGCGCTATTCTCGTAGGCTTCCTTTAATCACGTTATAATAATATTTGTTACTAATTTATGAAATTATTATTTGTTATAAATTATACTCTAGTTGTTATGTAATATGGTATTTTTTTTTAATTTTTGGAAGGTACTTCTTCGCGTTGCCAGAATTTAGTGAGACTGATGTCTAATGACTTTGTACCAGTTGTGAAACAATGAACTTGATCGTCAAGCGGTGAATTATTTATTTTCCCGGCTGCTATCCAACCTAACTGGGTTGTTTGTAAAAGAGCGTTTGGATGGCCATTCAATTTAATTTGTCTTACTGACAAAAGATTGTTAAATAGTTTGACTCCAATGATAGCATCTAATTTAGATGCCTTGTGAAATTCAGGATCAGTGAGTTTTTTGTGTTTTGGAAGTTGAAAACGGGAACGGTTTATTAAAACCGATGATGATAATTTTACAATGCTAGAAACTATTAGGAATTCGATTATCTTCTGATATTAACTACATCGCGATTTAATTGTTGCCATAACCGAATGTTGGACTTCTGTGGAAATCCCTTGAACCCCTGAAACGGATATGTTTACATGGTTTCGTTTAAGTTTTAACGCCGTTGCTAGTTCTTCAGTCATAAAATGAGCCTGAGATCCAGCATCAAGAACAATTCGACACGTTTTTATTTGACCGTGACTATCAACCATATCGACAATAGAGATGTGAGATTAATGGAAAAAAATCGATTAAATAAAAATCGATTTTTCTTTATTCAATATTAATCGATTTGTCAAAAATCGATTAAAAAAAATCGATTTAGGCAAAAAAATCAATTTTTTCTATTATTAAAAATTCTACTTGCTTTTCATATTCTAATAATGATTAAACCTAAGAGATTCATACTAATAATTTATCAGATTAAAAATCAAATAAAATTATATGAATAAAAAAATAACTAATTCAAAACTAAATATCTGGTGCGAGGCGTCACACAACTTTCTTTTACTTTCATTCATGAAAATACTCGCTGTTAGTTAAAAGAAATATAAGCACTTTGTAACAATACATATAAACAGTACTATATGCATACAACCTATAAGGCTATATGTACATATATACGAATTCTCAACCTTCACCCCAGAACCGCCCTTATTTCAACCAAAAGCTTTGCGGCACAACTAAGTATAATATGGAGGCCAGATTCCAAGTTTGTGAAATTCGGATAAAGTTTTCGATAAGATATGGCTGTCACACACAGACATGTTTCTAAAAACCACTATTTTGGACTCAGGGGATTTCAAAACATGTAGTTCTGTTGAAAGCTCAAATTCGAAAATCGATCCAATTACAATACTGCCTTTACTATTAAATAGTAAAAGAAAGTAATATGTATACACTATACAGCTTATATGTACATAGGTATAGGTATACGAATTCCGAACTTTCACCCCAGAACCGCCCTTATTCGAATTTTCCCAGGAAAAAGTTTCAAATAAAAGTTGTAGCCACTAATGAGTCTAAGAACTATAGAAAGTTTAAAGAAAATCGTTGGAGCCGTTTTCGAACAAAATTGAAAAAGCTCAAAAACGCCAAGAGTAAAGTAGAGCTTTAGGTTAACCTATTTCAACCAAAAGCTTCGCGGCACAACTAGGTATAATAGGGAGGTCAAACGCCAAGTTTGGTGAAATTCGGATAAAGCTTTCGATACGATATGGCTGTCACACACAGTCACACACACACACACACACACACACACAGTCACACACACACACACACACACACACACAGTCACACACACACACACACACACACACACACACACACACACACACACACACACACACACACACACACACACACACACACACACACACACACACACACACACACACACACACACACACACACACACACACACACACACACACACACACACACACACACACACACACACACACACACACACACACACACACACACACACACACACACACACACACACACACACACACACACACACACACACACACACACACACACACACACACACACACACACACACACACACACACACACACACACACACACACACACACACACACACACACACACACACACACACACACACACACACACACACACACACACACACACACACACACACACACACACACACACACACACACACACACACACACACACACACACACACACACACACACACACACACACACACACACACACACACACACACACACACACACACACACACAGGCATGTTTCTAAAAACCACTTTTTTGGACTCAGGGGACCTCAAAACATGTATTTCCGGTGAAAGCTCGAATTCGAAAATTCGACCCGATTACAATACTTCCTTTACTATCTATATAGTAGTAAAAGAAAGTAAAAATTAATGCGAATCTTCCATTAAACTAAACTAAAACTAAAACTTTCAAGGTAAGGAATAAGGCAAATATGATTATTGATACACAATTTCAGTACCTACCATTAAACGTTTTATTATAATAAAAATGAAATGATGAGCATCCTAACAAAATTACAACCTTATTGCCTCAAAAACTATTTTCGATTTCAATCTTTTAATAATGAATTTTAAATTTAACAATCAAATATTTGAATGAATGTCTATTATATTTGAATGGCAAGAATGAAAAAAACCGTTACAGCTAGTTTGCATTTAAGTTTGCGCTGTTTATGAAAATCGATTTAAACGCGTAATTTTTATAATCGATTATTTAAAAATCGATTAATATTACTATGAAAATCGATTATTAGAAAATAATAATCGATTTAAATAAAAATCAATTATTTTTTAACATCCCTAACAAGTGGATACAATAACTTTTGAGAAGCATAAATTTAAACGAACTGACCAAATAGTGTTGACACGGCTCCGAACATCTGGACACACACGTGAAACTCACGATTGGATATTGAAGAGAGAGGAACCAAGACGATGCCCCAGCTGCCAAGTGGTGCTACAGGTCGACCATCTACTATCAGGATTTAATGGGGTGATTAGCAGAAATCGTATATACGACAAAAAAGAACTCGACCCATCTTCGTCTAAGATAAAATTTTTTTTTTTTTTTTTTAAATTTATTTGACAACTTTTTGTACATATATTGTACTATATAGTTCGGCTCTTATACATAAATCACAGTAAAATCATGAGGTTAGGCGGCTGTCCACTGACAGTCCTAACTATAAAATTTTTACTGAATAAAATAAAAGTGATGGACTTACAAATCTAATATATATTAATTAATTAATAAAATATACCATTTTAACTTATAAATTTATAAAATTGAAAAAAAAAAAAAAATCCAAAACACCAAAAAATAATAAAAATAGTGAAATACCTAGTCTATAAGTCTAATTGTAAGACCAAATTTAGTATTAAAACTTAGAGGTTTTAATTAATATTGTTAAAATTAAATTATTTACTGTTACTGTACAAAAAAAAAAAAAAAAATTACTATATTCATTAGACTGTAAGCATATATATTTATTTTTATTTATCGCTCATATATGGTATTTAATTATTAAAAATCACAATTAATTATAAAATCAAGTATTGTACATAGATAACTATTATACAAAAACTATTCTGTACTATATGACATAACTATATCGTCAGCGCATATAGCCATCAGTTGCTGAGCGCTTTTATCTAAATAAAAAAAAACTGGCTCGAAATAATGTAATATATATATAAGTATGTTTGGACTTGTTCTCGAAGCAAGCAAACGCCGGTTTAAAAAAGCCTCGGCAGAGACAAGCGTCTTATCAGACGTTGAAGTGAGGTTGTTCTGTTATATATTTTTTTTTTAAATTAAAACGAATCTTTCATTAAACTTTCAAGGTAAGGAATAAGGCAAATATGATTATTGATACACAATTTCAGTACCATTAAACGTTTTATTATAATAAAAATGAAATGATGAGCATCCTAACAAAATTACAACCTTATTGCCTCAAAAACTATTTTCGATTTTAATCTTTTAATAATGAATTTTTAATTTAACAATCAAATATTTGAATGAATGTCTATTATATTTGAATGGCAAGAATGAAAAAAACCGTTACAGCTAGTTTGCATTTAAGTTTGCGCTGTTTATGAAAATCGATTTAAACGCGTAATTTTTATAATCGATTATTTAAAAATCGATTAATATTACTATGAAAATCGATTATTAGAAAATAATAATCGATTTAAATAAAAATCAATTATTTTTTAACATCCCTAAATTCGACGCCCGCGGTAGCTATAAATGCTTCTGTCGATGTCTTAGCAAAAAGATTGATGTTTGAGTTAGAAGTTGGAGTTCGAATTTGATTTAAATTTGAACTAATATTACGTGTTTCGGGAATTGTTTTTAATTTTTCGAATTTCATCCGAAAATTCATGGGACTCGGAAATGATGTCCCAAGTTATGGAAGCAGCAGCTGGTAGCTCCATGACCCTTTTCTGAGGCAGCTATAAAATTCGGAGTACCTTAAAGTACTCTATGGCTTAAGTTGAGGTGTTTTACTCCTATTGATTGTAAAAAAGGTCCGTCAACCATCCTCAGCAGCGATGAGGAAAATGAAATTGTAAATTGCGCGTAAATTAACTGTGCCGACAAAAGCTTTCCGGTGACGAAAACTCATCTATTTGTTTGTGTTCAAAATTATTTAGTAAGAAACAAGAAAAAGAATTTTTTTAAGAATAATCGACCTGGTAAGCATTGGTATAATGCTACCAGGTCGCATTGGTACAATTATGTGACGAAATCCATTATTAGCGGATAGAGGTTCCAAAAATTTAACTACTACTAGAGCTGCTGTTACCGAAACTGATCTTCGCGGGTGGTTTTCTAAAGATCGCAAAAATTTGTAAATTTTTTAAATCAAATAGTTAGTGCTAGTGACAAAGCCTGTATAACTACGTTAATAGCAGCCTCTGCTTCCGGTGAAATGGCACCCCTTATGATCTTATTTGTCTAGTGCTTGTGATAATAAAATTATATTTATTATAATATATATAAATAAAAGTATTTACGTTACATAACCAAAATAACAGTTTATATTTTTACTTTTTTATGGGTAATATTAATCAATTTGTTGATAATAATTGTTTACAACAATGAAAAACTAATCTTTCGAATGTATTTCATGCTTGTTCAAGTACTACTCCCGGGGCGTTCAACTATTGCGGTAAGTCAAAATTGATTGTTCAACTACTGGTGCATTTGATGTATATTTTCAAAACCTTGTAAAAATATGATAATTTTATAATTAATTGCTTTTTGTTTGGATTTATCTTAAAAAATATCTATATTTTCATAAACAACCTTTCTTTGATCAATTTATTCGTATTTTGTTTGTTTAAATTAGAGTTAAACAGGTTTTGTTTTGAAACCCGTTCAACTACTGGGTACTTTACCTTAGACCTTTTTTAACGCTTCTGAGTACATCTACCCCCTTAAGTAATAACGTTTTTGTAACGAGGTAAACAAACCATAAAAGCCTAACCATTCGTCATATATGAACCGTTGAAAATCGGCAAATTAATTCTTGGTAAATTGGGTGTCGAAGCTATTGATTCTACTTTAACCGATTTATTGTTACTGATTGTTTCATCTTTTTGTTCCCCGAAAGAAGATAAAAGCCTCGTGGCAACAGCATATGTTGCAAAGTATTTTTCTTCAAGTTTAAGGCGATGATTTTCAGAATCATCCGCGTCAAAACTAGTTGAATCCAAATCCTGTTGGATTTTTTCAAAAGTTTCCCTGGTAGTTTCAATTTCCCTGTATCTTTTTTTCCAATATAATTAATTCTTTTTCAGGGTTGAAATTGTTTAAAAACCTTGCATAAGAATTTAATGATCTTTCGACATTTGTGCGTTTTAATTTCAACAAAGGGATTTTAGTTTCCATTGACGGTGGCATTTTGAATTTCAAAATAATGTTAATCACAAATTTAATGAAGAAAAGAATAGGAAAAAGAATTGCCGGTGCAAAAAAAGTATCCACTTATTTATTTTTGAAGTGAGGATAAAATTGGCGACACGATGAACTGATCTGTGGCAATGACGTAATTTTTGGGTGAATACGACGGATGAAATACCAACTAATTGCGATAATTTTCCATAAGACGATAGAAAATTAATTGACGATGACTGATGATGATGACGATTATCATAGGACGATTGACGATGAATACACGACGAAAATGAAGACAATATCCATATTGCACGTGTTAGGATGCAATATCCAGATTTTAAACGATGATTTCCAAGACAATGGATGATTAATTCACGGTTCAAAAATGATTAAGATATTCAAATTGTACGTGTTTTGCATAAAATAATGTTCAATAATTAACGACAAACTGGATGCAATATGTAGCACATGGTTTTTCCAAAAACCAATGGATGATGTAAATGATAAAATTGAATGTAATATCCAAATTTTTAACGATGATTTCCAAGACGATAGAAGATGAATTTACGATGAAAAATGGTTGCGTCATTCAAATTGCACGTGTTTTTCTAAAAAATAATGTTCCACAATTAACGACAAACTGGATGCAATATCCAGATTTTTAACGATTTTTAGAGAACGGTTGCGACGACTTTGTTTTTGGTGTCCGACCAGTTTTTCGAATCACAATTCTTCGAACCACAATTTTTCGAATTACAATTTTTCGAAAGAACAATTTTTCGAAAAATTAATAATAAATAGTTTTAGGGATTGAAATAATAAGAATAAATTTAGTTTTATTTGTCAGATTACACAAAACAAAATAAAAAACCTAAAATAAGTAATTGAATAAAACCTTTTATTTAGTAAATAAAATTCAACTAGTGGTTCTCAAAATGTTGGATCCATCAAATGATATAATATATATGTCAGATACTATTTACAATAAAAAAGTTGGGTCCCATAGTTTGAGAACGACTATTTGAAAATATTTGTTCATTTAATGTTCATTTCATTATTCACAACATCTTGAAATAGAAATTGTTTGGTAATTTAATCAACTCTGTATCTCTTATCGTTCTCAAAATAACAATTGTATAGCACTTAATGCTCAAATTTTGTATCTGGGGGTTTAATTCGTTCTAGATTAAGCCCGAACCCTTCACTTATAGGTCAAAACATTTAAATTAAAATTCCTCAAAAATGGATCTAACGATTTTGATTAAACTACACACTGGGATGGAGGGTGACGTCACCTATCATATTGCATGGGCCATATGTCCCCAATTCACTAAATTTTTTGAAAATTCTTATCGGCTGTATTTAAACGCAATATTTTAATTATTTGAAGTAAAGTAATTATTTATTTTCGTATGGAAATTGGTATGAAAATAAATTTTCATTTTCTTTGAAGTAAGTAAATAAAAATGTATGTATTTTAAGAATTCGATTAACAAAAATTTTGTTTTTTTTTAATAATTAATAAAAATTTTATTTTTAAAAAACCTAATTTGTTTGATGAAAGGCTCAAAATATTAGATTTGTCAAAACAGTTGATTTTAAGCTCTGTAATAAGATTCGGTACGCGCACGACAGCCAACGGTCAACAATATTTTACTACTTTTCGCAGAGACGACAACAATTAAAAAATCCGTTAAAAGTCATAGAATCAATGAGTAGGTAACGTATTTATTAAAATAAAATAAGTTTTTATTTAGAAAGCCCTACAAGATGGATGTACAATTTATAGATAGCGAAAAAAATAACAAAAAACTTTTAATTCGAAGACCTTTATATTATAAAGACAAAATAAACGAAGATAAAACATCTTCTATTTCAAGATGTTGTAATGAAATGAACATTAGATGAACAATTATTTTCAAATAGTCGTTCTCAAACTATGGGACCCAACTTTTTTATTTTAAATAGTATCTGACATATAATATATATTATATCATTTGATGGATCCAACATTTTGAGAACCACTGGTTGAATTTTATTTACTAAATAAAAGGTTTTATTCAATTACTTATTTTAGGTTTTTTTATTTTGTTTTGTGTAATCTGGCAAATAAAACTAAATTTATTCTTATTATTTCAATCCCTAAAATTATTTATTATTAATTTTTCGAAAAATTGTGTTTCGAAAAATTGTAATTCGAAAAATTGTGATTCGAAGAATTGTGATTCGAAAACTGACACCTAACCTTGTTTTTGAAGAAAAATGTATTTTTTTTCTCAAAAACACGAAAAACGAACAACTCGCGGCTTCACTATCTGCGTTCGAAGGGCCAATGTATTTTTTAGATAATTTATCTAATACAGAAAAATGAAATTGACACGTTAAGTTTGAAATTAAATTTATTCTTTATAAGTTACAAAAAATATGATTTTGTATTACCGATTTATATGTTGACGGTTCGACGTTTTGTGCTAATCTAATGAATCTATGAATTGAGATTATATTATCTTTTATTTCCAAAACCAATTATGAGAAAATTTGTGTCTTGGTATGGACCTAAAAATCCAATCATGGAATTAAAAGCATACAACTCAAAAATCCCGACATAACAGAAAAATAACGTCAATTCTTTAATGGTTTTCCTAGCGGAAAAGTTTACATCACATATCAGTAAAATAAAATCACTAGGCGATTGGAAAATTGGTTGTGGTTCGGAAGGTGGTTTTAGTGGGTAAAAATCCTACACTACCACGAGGCACGGGTCTTATGGTGTCTATTGAAGTTTTCCACCTTCCAGCGCAAACAACGAAAAAAAAAGAAAAAAAGATAAATAAAGTTTTAAAAGGAATTGATATGCCTAACGTAAGAAACATAATGATTAATTCGATGAAAAAAATGAAAAAAAATTGGTTTCTGCAAAGATAAATTTTGCAAAGGAAATATCGAAATTTGTGTAGAATTCAACAGGTACTATTCACTCCATAAAAATCGTCTCGTACATATAAGAGACAATATGTTACAAAAAGTCAGACGAAATGGTAATTTTCTGAAACGCCATCGAATTTTATATACAATAGTTAAAAATATAATTTCATTAATTTCTTGTTTTTATTTTTTTACAACATATTTTTTATATTTTTCCACATAGATCTTTGATCGTACGAACGAGCATTTACTCTGAAAACCCTTTTACTTGAAACAATAAAAAGAAAGAAACTTACCTCACACACACATACACATACATTTTGGAATTCATTATATTTGATTTATTTAAATGTGTTACAGTTTAATTACAAATTAAATTTTATTTTAGATCTATATTGATTTAATATTTTTGCTTTATTCACTTCCACAATTTATCGAGATTCACACGTTTTTGCCGTCACAATATCAATTCTTTATCATCCTATTTTATCCAATCATTTTTAACAATAAAATAATAAGTAAATAAACTATTTAATAAACTTAACATATAAAACTATAAACTATACATAAATTAATTATCTAATGAGTGAAAAAAGTTCCGCTATTCATTTCGCGTGCTTGACGTGAACTGCCTCGGGCGTCGACCGCGACGGTGGCGCACGCCGAGACGATTCATATTTCTTGGAGGAAAAAACTCATTTTGATAGAACGAGACGAGAACGTCGCGGCGATAAATACAACAGGTTAGTTTTATGTTTAAATTTCTGGATAAAAATTGGTTGTCTGTAAAGTTGGTTTACGGACGATAGTTGTACGTGATACCGTCATAAAGAAACATTGATGAAAAAATTGCATAATTACTTTTATGAATTGAATTGAATTATCATTATTTTGTATTAAACAAAGAAAGAGTTAATTGAAGATCAACAAATTTTTGAAAATTAATCGAAATGAATTTTTTGAAATTTTGGAAAAATATTTTTTTCAAAATTAATCAAAATGAGTTTTATGGCCTTGTAATGAAAATGTTAGCAGTTGGTAGAAGGGTCCATGAAAATTATTCTAAAGACGTTTCTTATCAGGTTTAATTAAAACTTAAAAAATGAGATGAAAGGCAATAGCCAATAGATCACACCCCTCTTCTTGACCTCGTCTTAAGTTGACCAAACGTTCAAAATTAAATTTTAAAACAACAGCTGGGGATATTTTTTTAAATATTTATATAATATTTTCTGAATATAAGAATTAACCTATTTGGTTAATGCAATCAAGAAACAGTTGAACTTAAAACACTTACTGTAGCTGAAGTACATAAAATAGCATTGTTGTCGTTAAAATTGATTTTCTGGCAATATATCAGTATCACTAGCCTTAATCTTTGATTTGACTGCTTCGAGGTTTGACAATTGATATATTATTACTATTGATGTTATCGTCTATGATTAAAATATTTAAATTACGTAACCTTGAGAGTTTGGACAAAAAAATGACGATGTTAGATGATAAAAAGTGCAACGTTTCGCCGACTTTATTGCAGCTTTATGTCTTATTTTACATATAATGAGATACAAAAGGAAGTTAATTCACTTTTATATATAATAAAAAAGTGGTTCATCCCTCAAAACTATAGTCACTTCATAAAGTCAGGTGCCGTGACCGGTTGTCTTGTTTAGCCAGGTAACTTAAAAAACATTAGTTTGTAAAATTTGATTTCAATTTCATACTACTTAATATGTCTAATTGAAAAATGTTTCTATTCAATTTTGGGGAAAATAGTAACTTGTTACAACTTGCCCCAAGCTTACACGTTAATGTTTTTTTTTTGCATTCTCTGTTACTATATTGGTTTATATGTTATTTGTCAAGTTTATTGTTGTATTTCAGGATGAGGCATTATAAAAGGAAGTCAACACGGGAGTCAAAACCTAAAGAGGTCTATGAACAAGCTGCAATGGTAGTATTAAACAATGACAAAACAATTCGTGAGGCTGCTGCATTGTTTGAACTGTGTCATGTAACGTTGTCCAGATACATAAAAAAGAAGAAAAACAATTTGCCTCTTACTGTTGGTTATGCCAAACCAAGGCAAGTATTCTCACCAGAGGAGGAAGAGAAAATTGCCACGTTGCTGTTGAAATGTGCAGACATCTACTTTGGATTACTTCCAATCGAAGTAAGAAAAATAGCTCACCAGTGTGCAGTTGCTTTCGACGTTAAAAACATTCCTTCACTCAAATTAACTTGATTGCGTTTTTCCTAAAATATGAGTCGATTCTCCAACAGCATAATATGAATGCTTCTCGCATTTGAAATTTTTTATTTTTTTATTTGCAATCTGTATATACACATAATTATACATTTAGCAAATGGGTGATAAGATAAAAATAATAAAAGGCTCTTTTATATAAAGAGCCAATTAAAAAAAAAAAACAATAAATTTTGATTAGAGGCACCATTTGAAATAGGGACGAAACGTGACGTGACTCTTGTTTGCGCTGTGAATTGTGGAATTGTGGAATTGTGGAATTGGAATTGTGGAATTGTGGGTGTGTACGGTCCGTTCAAAAACTATGTTAACAAAATTCAAACCTCTTGGATGGCGAGCAATGCAGCGAAAACTATGGCCATTAATGACATTCCCGAAATAGTCAGAGACAGTTCGAACAAAAGCAATGCCATCTTTCATTATTTATATTGATGAAGGAGTTGGTGAAAATGGATGGGAAATCAAAGGGAGATTTTTTTTTTTTTCCCACTTGGTTTTGTTAAGATTTGCTAGTGACGTGTTAATGTTTGTATCTGTTTGTTTTTTTTTTTTTGCTAAATGTCTGTTTGTTATGTTTGTAGATTCTTCTGGAAATCCTGATGCGAAACGTCTTTACGATGATCTCTTGAGTAATTACAACAAATTGGTGCGGCCCGTCGTCAACGTGACGGACGCCCTGAGCGTTCGAATCAAATTGAAACTGTCGCAACTTATCGATGTGGTGAGTGCCTTTCTATTTCGTTAACGGGTAAATTCCTCGATATTTGATACTGAGAATCAGACGACAGATACTATAACTTTAAGAGGTTTTAATGTTTCGGAAACCCACTTACACACAATACGTTTTTAACGATAAAAGTATTTTTGTGTGGTACATTATTGGATTTTTTTTTTCCTCTTTTAAACTTTTCCTATTAGCCACATTTAGGTACCCACTTCTTCGTCGTTTCACCATCCCCCCTGTCACATTCTCGTTTTTTTTTTCTCTTCGTGTACAATGTGCACACATACACATACATTTTCCTCTTATTTCATTTTGTTTCGACCCAAGCAAACGTTTTTTCTCTCTAAATCTCTATTAAATGAAGAAATATGTATTTCATTGTGAATAAAATACGTTTCTGAGTATTATTGGGTAGTAAAAATACGTCATCATGTCTATTATACCATGTAAGACGACATCAAATTTCATCTTGGATCTTATCAAAACAAAATGTTAACTAACCAACTACAAAAAAAAGTTTGTTTATCAATTTGCAATAAAGTGATATGATATTTTGTATACAGAGAGAACAAAGGCCGAGAATTATAATGTCATAAGAATGACGACTAATTGTGGCGCGTTTGTAGACAAGTAGAACATTTTTAAATTGTTTACAATAAATTACAAAACAAATCTTAAGGATTCTTCTCATCGATTATAAATATAATTTGTACTAAAGTTTTAAAATATATAAAAACAATTGATATTTTTTAAGCCCTAATTTTAATTTCAATAAGAATTTAGAATAATTTGCAATAATTCTATATTCTTTTATATTCACCTAATTGTATTCGATTTTGAAAAATGTATTATTTCGAATAGTTTATGATAACAAAAATTCTAATGAATTTTCTATAAAAAAATTATGATATTTTGTAATAAAAATGTAAGAGTTGTATATGTCGTGTTTTCACTGACGAAGATAGCAAATGAACTTTAGTCGTTTAATACACGCTACATCTCCCTTTCTAACACTCGGTGAACGAGAAAAATTTTCATAAGTGTTTGAATGTATATATTTGATGACCATTTAGTTCCTGGATAAAAAAATATTTAAATTGACGTTCGCATATTGTCACGGTAAGTAAATAATTAAGATTTTATCTTTTGTTACAATTTTTGCCGTATGTAAAATCTTTATTTATTATTAATTTTATATATTAATTTTTTGTGCCTATTTAAGTTCAACGAAGAAAATATTTTAAGTATCAAGCATTTTAATTTGAATGGCCTGAATCGGGTAATTAGGAACGATTTTCGCGAGGTGAATGTGAACGTTTCTTATTAATATGTAAGAAATGAAGTATCTTGCAATTTTTTCGAATAATTTTCTTATTTTAAACTATGATATAACGTTTCGTTGACTTGCTGTTGTTTAGTTTGATCAATTTGTTTGCATCAATTTTATTTTGTGATCTTATTTACAATAATTAAGAATGTTCTTACGATAAAAATTATGCTCAGAAATTACGCAAGGAAAACTATACCGTGATATACAATTGAAAATCTTCAACGTGCAAGACAAGATGTTAGATGTGAACTGCTTTCTTTAGGCAAAGCAGCAACAAAATACAGAGTTCCAAAATCGACATTGTTCCGACAAGTGCATCAAGAAGATTTTAAGAAACCAATGAAAGGACGACACTCAGTCTTCAGTGTAAGTAAGGAAAAACAATTGGAAAGATAATCCTCGATTGTTGCGAGTCTTTTTACGGCATCACACCTAGATCACTACGAAAGATCGCCTTTACATTTGCTGAAGCCAACAAATTGAAACATAAATTTAACCAAGAATCTCAGATGGCTGGTAAAGACTAGTACAATTTATTCAGGTTTCGACATCCCCCCATCAGTCTACGAACTCCAGAAGCAACGTCACTTAACCGAATTCAAGCGTTCAATGCTACCGAAATTAAACTGTTTTTCGGTCAACTAGAAGTCCTCGAACGCAAATACAATTTTCCATCGTATATTCAACATTGCTGAAACCGGCATCAATAGTGTTCAACGAAATTCGAAAATATTGGCGCCAAAAGGTTTGAAGTAAGTTGGAAAAGCGACAAGCGTTGAGCGCGGTATCACCACTACCGTTGTTTGTGCGGCTAGTGCTAGCGGCTTATACATATGTACCTCCAATGTTTATCTTCAAACGAAGGCGTATGTGTGACCTGTTGCTGAATGGCGTTAATAACGATATGATTGGCACGGTTTCTGATTCTGGTTGGATAAATGAGTCCATATTCGTTGATTATCTACAGCACTTCATTAATTTTGTTAAACCTACCGAGGACGAGCCAGTCTTGATAATACTAGATAATCATGAAAGTCACATTAGCTTGAGGGCATACCATAGAAGAGCTTTTTCGAGAACACAATCTTCATGTTCTTTCCTTACCGCCTCATGTATCATATAAAATGCAACCGTTGGACTTAACCTTTTTCAGTCCACTGAAAAGTGCATACAATCGACAGTGTGAGCTCTACATGGTTAACAATCCTGGCAAACGGATCACCCAATACAAAGTGGCCGAGCTGTTTACTAATGCGTACAACATGGGATAGACATATATCGTCGTAGACTTTTTTATCAATCTTTTTAAGGTACACAATTTCGCCGCATATTAGTTTGATCTATCTCATAAGGTTTAGCCAGCGTTTGCAATGTAACTGCACAATAATATGCTTGTTATGACATCACATTACAAATCTTTGAATTTTTCGACTTTTCTCTACTATAAGATACATTTTTTTATACCTGCAAAGCTTTTTCTTGAATCACTCTATCAGTTGCTGAAAACTGCATTACAATCCGTTTTGTAATTTAAAAGATCTAAGAGAACAGATAGCGGGAGCGGCTTTGTTTTATACTATGTAAAGATATATAATATAACATTTAGATTAAATAAAATTGAAAATTGCATTGTACACCAACAATGTAATTCTGAAAGGGTCTAAAGTGGGACTTTACCGAATAATAATTTAAATTTAAATCGATCATCTATGTAAATTGGAGGAAAAAAGGCTTTTTAATTTTCTTTTGTAACGTTAATTTACGATCATTGTTGCTATCCAGAATATAATATTCCTAATTTTATATGCCTTGTTTGATTATCTTTAAAGTTCCCCACATTTTCATAATTCATGTCCCTTTAGCCAAATGTAAGGATTTTCGAGTTATAGTTGAAAATAAGAAAATTCAACGTTACACCCGTAATTCATAAGCGAGCTTTATGCTGTATCTGCTGTATGCCCATAACAGTATTTAAATAAAACCTACCCGAAGACATGGCCGACTGCTGTTGGGCTTGGTTAAAGCTCGTTTGCCTGTGTAGTATAAATTATAATTATTAATTCAACGATCACTCGAAAATCCTCATATTCATCTCCTGTTTTTCAAACCTTTAGAGATGGATTTTTTATTCAAATAAAAATAGGATAAACTTAGACATATTTCCTATATACCTAGATAAAAAAAAAATGATAATCAAATCATTAAGTCAAAAGTTATGCGTGATCTGACATAAAAACGAAATATATCATACCTACATGTGGAATTGAGAACATTGTGTATTTTTTGAGTAGGTCAAAATAAAACTAAATTTTGCTCTATATTGTATAAATTTCAAATTCATTATATACTTTTGAGTTAATAGAGAATTATTTGAAACAAATAATGAAAAATAGGTTATGCACACACACATGTATACTTTGTATTCATGTGGCACAACGGCTGTCTCTCTCTAAACACGGTCGTCTCTCTTCCACCATTTTTATGACGTCACGTCGTCCCACAAACTTTTGATCGCCGAAAAGCTTTACAGGCTTGTAGAGGACAAACTATTCACTTTACGGAAATTAATTACTGAACATTTTTTATGTAAAATGCTTCCCTCTACAACTTTTGTTTGAAACTTTTTCACGATTTGTGAGCCGTTTTCTAGTTATATAGAAAATTAGAAAGAAAACCTATTTTTCCCAGAGTTCCCGGAAAATTGAAGGGCTGATTTTTTAGCAGTTTCTTAGGAATGGCCATCTTTATGTTGTATCAAAAAATCAGCCCCCCCGGACGAATGTCGATTTAAAGAGTTATTTGACTGGACTATTATAGGGATATGGATTATCAAAAGGTGGGGATTTTTAAGAAGAACCAAACAAGCCAGATAAGATTTGGTGGTGCCATTTGAAAAAAAGTAGTAACTAACTCAAAATAAAAGTAATGGCCAGTCTCAAAATATTAATATTCTGAACTAGAAAGCTGACGATATCATAACATAGAGAAGCACTTTTACAATAGCTGGTTACCGCATAGACTGAGACTCGAATTTTGCTTCTGGAGGAGACTCAATAACTATTATTATTATTAATTAGCCCCAACAACCTAATGCATCAATAGTTACTATTAATGATCATGGCACTTAGCCCGCTTTTTACGTTGTTGGCAACAGCACTTAGCTTGCTTTTTTGGGTCTTACTCAATGTTTGTTTTTGGCACTAAGGCCGTTATTGATGACCAGTCTTCACTTATTAAAAAAAAAAACATCGGGCATAACTTAATTGCGAGCGACCCCAGCCGAAGTATCGAAGCTACTATAATTAATATTAAAACATCAAACCTCGACTCTATCAAATTAATAGCTGTATACAAAAAACTTACAAATTATTAGGATGATACAATGTACAACTATTGTTATTTTTGGAGTTGGTGTCAGCCAAGAAAATACAACTATATTGGTACTTAGCAAAAAACGAGAATACCTTATGAAAATTATTTTTCAAATGAACTTTTAAACAATATACTCGAACTGTAACAATATCTAGCGACCTTTAAACTACAAAATACCAATACCAATTAAACCCTTTTAAAATTTTTACAAATCTATATATTAATACGTGAAGCAAAAATTTTAAACCCCTTTTACCGAATATTATACGAACGGAGGAGTATGAAATTTGGCACAATTGAAGTTTATATGGGGAAGTTGCGTTATGAGATAATGATTATGAAAGTTATTGCATGCGTTCGTATCAGTGTGTTTGACAACCAAAAGTTATGAATGAGTTCAATAAAAAGAATGAATAATTTATTTTTAATTCATGAATGCTTTATTTGTTTATAAAATTTCTTGATACACAACATTGCGAGTGAAAATACGATTATCATTGAGTAAATGTCCTTGTTGTGGGGTTGGCTCAATAGTAGTAGGCATAGTATAGGCAATCATAGTAGGCATTGAGCGTTACAGAATGAGTGAGTGAGTGAATCAGTGACCTGGGCTTTTATATTATCTTATTATATTATTAAAAATATTTTTAAAAGATACGTATAACTTCAAATACACAACGTTTCAACCATTTCATTTGGTTTTCATCAGGTGTTTCTTGATTATTATACAACGTATAAATAATTAATATAAATAAGCTTAAATCATAGTTACTATTAATATTTGTTTTCTTGACTGACACCAACTCCAAAAATAACAATAGTTGTACATTGTATCATCCTCATAAATTGTAAGTTGTAGATACTGCAAGGATACGCCATTATTTTGTTACTTTTTAGTGCATTTTTTGTTTAAGAATCTTTATATATTTTGAAGTCGGTTTTTCATTTTTTTATAATATTTATTTATTTCTCGCGTTTTAGCGATCTAAAGTTTGATAACTGATTTTATTTTCTTAAAAATGGTTAACCTTCCAAACGCGCTGCTCATATGAGGCAGCGCCGTTTAATATTAAAAGTTACCACATCATCCCTTTTTGCCCTTAAGGGTTGACATTTTTTGCTTTTAAATGTAATAACAAAACTAAGTGGATTATTCTTTCCAACAGAAAAACAATTATCAAAATTCGGTTAAATGTCACTATTTCATCCCCTATTTTCATCCTTAAAGGGTGGATTTTTTTCTTCAAATTGAAATGTGATGAAAAATTATAATATTATTTCATCTCTAATTTTTAACCCCTTATGAGTGGAGTTTTTTTTTTAAATGGATAGGAGATTAATTTAAAATTGTGTTCTGCCAAAAAAGAAAAGAATTATCAAAATCGAGCTATCCAATAAGAAGTTAATATTTCATCCCTTAGTTTTCAACCCTTTAGAAGTGAAAGATGTTCCTCAAATTAAAATGGGACCACACGAGAAGCAGTAGCTTTCAAATAAAAAAAGAATTATTGAAATCGAGCTATCCAATAAGAAGTTAGTATTTCATTCCTTAGTTTTCAACCCTTTAGAAGTGAACGATTTCCTTCAAATTAAAATGGGACCATTCGGAAAGCACCAGCTTTCAAATAAAAAAAGAAAAATCAAAATCGCTTCACCCAGTCGGAAATGCTGAGGTAACAAACATAAAAAAAAAACAAAAACAGTCGAATTGAGAACCTCTTTCTTTTTTCGAAGTCGGTTAAAAAAACAGACACACTTTATTACTGGGAGATCTAAATAGTAAGCATACATCTTGGAGTTGTATAAAAATAATCCATAAAGATGTTTTTATTAAATTCAAAAAGAAACAATTTGCATTTCAATTAATCACATTGGTGAATCAATATTTCGAAACGAAAAGGAAATAAATGGAAAGAACATTGTACTTATGCATTTATAATTCACATCACATACCCAAGCAATATCATTATCATTGTCAAGTTAAACAAATCCAAAAATGATTAATTATATTTACGTTTATTATTTACGTGTCTTATTCAGATAATATTTGAAAGAGTTACAACTGTTCGATTTTTTTTTCAACAATTACCATAATGTTTATTCAAAAAGTTTACTACTTTCATGTGTATGGTAACTTTGAGTTGTAGTGGAACATCAACTATTTCAAACTTGGGGTTGGTGAAGACCAATCATTCAATGAGTTCCTCGATTTTTACTCGAAAATTTTTCTCTCTTCGTATCCTCAATCGTAGAAGAGAATTTAGACGTGTAAAAAAGAATTTATCTATACTAGAGGTCGCCCAGTGGTCGAAATTCGACCATAATTCGTTACAATTTTTACATACCTAAGGGTACACTTCACTTGTAACTGCCTCAAAAACTTTAGTTACTAAGCTAACTACAGCAGATAATGAATTGCATTTGCGAATGTTTGGAAAATAATTTCTTGACTAATTCTTTCTTCAAGGTTCATTTAAAGAAAGTGCATCATATAATGATTGAAAATATTTATTTTAAGTTAAGGAAGGAAATAAGTGTAGAGGTTTCAAAATATTTATTTTTTTTCTTCCATAAATCTTTTACAAAATTATTTCAGAATATTCTCTAAAAATTTCAAAACTAAATATCAATTCGTTCATATCATACATGTTTTGAGGTCCCCTGAGTCCAAAAAATTAGTTTTTAGAAACGTGTCTGTGTGTGACAGCCATATCGTATCGAACGCTTTTCCGAATTTCACCAAACTTGGAAATTTTCCTTCAAATTATATCTTATTTTGCCGTGAAGCTTTTAGTTGAAATCGGTTAACCGAAAGCTCCACTTTATTCTCGGAGTTTTTGAGCTTTTTCAAATTCTTTCAAAAACGGCTGCAAAGATTTTCTCTAAGCTTATGATAGTTCTTAGACTTATTAATGGCCATTTGGAATATGGTTGAAGTCTGTGGTCAAACTGAACAACTGACATGAGATTTAAAAATTTACATATTTGTGTGTCTGTGTGTGTCAAACGCATGGTAGTGTGTGTGACGTCTTTTTTTATTAATTTAAGGTATTTTGAAGCATTATTATAAAAAAATATTATCTCAATACGCAACTTTCTCATATAAACTTCAGTTGTGCCAAATTTCATCATCCTCCGTTCGTGTAATATTCGGTAAAAAGGAATCACAAATTTTTGCTTCACGTATTAATATATAGATATATGTATATAGGCATGCACCAAATATTCCGAGAATGTTGAACTGAAAAAAATGTAATTAATGCATTTTTTTAGGTTATTTTCGAATGAATTATGCGTAATTATTAATAGATAACAAGCCTTGATAATGCATTTTGTCGGCTATCGATAATGTTTTCATTCAAACGCATTGAATTGATCCAGCTTGATGAAAGTGCAGTTTAAAAGTTCTTTCATTATTTTGTTTATTTAATTTTTTTTTTCAAAATTCTTTTGGTTTTCTCTGAATTTCATTCACAAATGAGATCACTTATCATTTCCTTGAGACCCAGAATATGCCAAACGCATATGTTCTATAAATAAAAATACAAACCAACAAAGTCGAATTTTAACGAATTTAAAATGAAACGGCCTGTTATGGAAAACTAGGAAATTTATTTTTTACCACAAAAAATGAAATTAATTTATAATTGTCTTATGGTCGTTTGTGATAATTACATCATTCAAATATCAATAATGAATATGTCCACCTTTTTCTATAATCATAAAAGCTTTGCATATGTTTTAATTCAATCATTTCTTGTTAACTTCTTGTTAAGTGCTAAAAATATAATATATGGGTTTTCATTCAAATAACTGTCAAAGGCTTGAAAAGCTTAGACGTTAATCGCGATTTCATTGAAAAATGAAATTCGTATTAAACATGAACTTGCCTTGATGGTGTCCTAGTTACAAACGTAGCATTCTACTCGTTGGAAACCTGTTTTGGATAGTTAATATTCCTTTTCGATAAACAAATTTTAGATAAACTGCAACAAAAACAATTTTTCTGATACCATTTGAAAGAGTCATTGAATATATTCAAATAGATACTATATTATATACTATATTTTGATACTAAAGCCAACGGATCTGTCATCCGTGGCATGTGCGTCATCCGTTTTCGTTTTTGTATATATTCATTGATTAATTCGTTAATGTAAATATTATCTTTGTTTTCCATTCCAGATGCACTATTTGACTTACTTTTCAAATTACTTGACCTCAATCTGGCTAAAAATAAACTCGAACTCGAGCAAAATGTTAACATTTCAATGTCAAGGCTCATATAACATTACATTTACAAGTTGTTTAAGATTTAATTAATATCTACTTATATTAATACTTGGCTTGATTAATCCCTATTCTTCTAATTTTAAACTATTAATCCATTTTGACGTTTCTTATCATAAAAAATCCAAAGTTAAAATCTCGTCATTAAAAATCATTCGAAATAAGGAAAGACCTTGATGCATGTCAATGACATTCTGATTCAATGAACTTTTCACTGATTGCAATAATTCTAATCTAAAAAAATATTTGGGTCAGGAATTCCCATACAGAGAGAAAAGAATTATTATCATCACATAAATGTTATGTATACGAAAAAAAAGTCCTTAATAAACCGGTCATATAATATTATAAAATAATTATCTGTAATCTGTATACTTATCTAGGTATGTATAATGAAAATACTTTTTTTAGACTTTGATGGGGAAGATGTAATTTTAATTTTCGGGCATCTTACATGCCCATGAATACAAATGGGCATCTCAGATGCCTATGAATGCAAATAATAAAATTTGTTTTTGTTAGATTTTACAAAATTAGAAAAAGACTTTTGAATCGATTTCTTTATTTTAAGGTAATTTTACATTTAAATTTATTTAAAAATAATTGTATATTAATATTTAACTAAATAAAAACTTTATTTTAAGAAACTCTACAAAAATCAATTCATAAAATTAATTTAATCGCATTAAATCTATATCTAGGTATGCCAAATTTCATCTAGATCCATTCAGTACTTTTTGAGTGAATGAGCAACAAACTTTCACGTTTATAATATTACACGAACACATATTAGAAGAATTCAAAGAAATAATTCAAAACGTTTAATTTTACATTGAAGAAGTAAAGTCGAAAGAGGCAGACATTCGACTTACTGACATTTAAAACATTTGTAAATTATCGGCCATAAAAACGTTCAAGTACAGATAACGCAGAAATTAAAACCCGATCAAGAGGTTGTTAATAAAAAAAGGTTGTATAAGTATTAAGTATACAAGAAACAGAATCTTCATTCGTTTCAACAGTAGCTTTGGCCTCTTGCCAACCGTTTTCAACAGTTCAAGACATCATTGAACACGTGGTCCAAAAAAATTAGCATAACTATCTAATAAACGTCGCATAAATCTCTTTAAACAAACAGTGAGTTGCATGCAAAAGAAAGTGCCTACTATGACGTGTCGCAGCCGATATTTATTAAAGTGGACATTTTTATACATCGTCTCAAATTTTTTGTCCTGTCCGTCGCGTAGAGATTTTTGCGACCATTTTATTAGTTGGTTAATTTTTATTTTGTTTGTTAGGTTTTTAATTTTAAACGAAAATTTTGTTTTTAATTGTAGATTTATTTGTAACGTTTATTGATAACTGAATTGGCGAGTAATATGTTCATTGAAGTCACACTTTATTCCTTTGTGGCTGGAGACGCACTGACTAATTTATGAGACCAAGTACGTGGTTTGAGAGATGCATGTGGGTGTATGTGTGATTGTTAGATTATATGTAAGAAAACTAATACGTTTTTGCATGTTAGAAAAAAGGATAGAGTTAGTACAGTTGTGCACAATAAAATATTCAAAATTTTGGAGATAAAACAAATGATTTTAAGAAAATAAATTTAAGTAGATACAGAATGAGCCTAATGTTTTGTTCGATATCGAACATATTGCCCGCCTTGAGAGATTCTTCGATCAATTATTGCATGATTTATTTTCATCTAGCAACAATATAGCTAATTTTCGAACATTGCGATCGATAATCCCGTGTGATGTCCTTATCGTGACCGTCTGAGTGATTCCATCTGATGCAGGATGTGTTTTAATACTCTTCCAATCGGCCAAAATTTTCTTCTGACTGCGTATACTTAGTGTAGTTTGCAGACCAGAGTGAACATGTTTTTTATGAGCTTCTTCGATGATTAGCTTTGTATATTGATGTGAGTGTGGTAGAATAATTGGATGTTTTTGATCAAACGAGATGTTGGCGTTGTTTAATCGTCCCCCCACTTTTAATAATCCACCCTCATCAAAAAATGGACTCAGAAGTTTCAATCTACTGTTTTCATGTAAACTTTGTGTTTTAGATTGTGAATGTCTTTTGGAAAATTAATTTTTTGTATTAGTTTGATTATTTTGATTTGAGCTAAACGAAGTTCCTTGAAGGTATATTCGCCGGTGAATTGATTACTTTTGCTTAAACGTAGAATACGTACTATAGCGCGATGTAATCTGTTTGTTGTACTGAAGAAATTTATAAATGAGTCATCTAGTGCTTCCGAATTTACGTAGGTTGTGAGACAAGTAAGTTTTTTCCTTTCGTTATTCTCGACTGGAGTAATTACGATTGACGTTGGCCACTGAACTTCCGGATAAACCAACCAATCCGGACCCGATTTCCAAAGTGCATTTTTTATAAACTCCCTTCGCATTTGACCCCTTGAACAAGCATCTGCAGGATTGTCCTCAGATCTTATGTGTTTCCAACCAGTAATTGGTGTTTTTGCTTGTATCTCTGCTACTCGATTGGCAACAAATGTTTTAAGTTGATAAGACGGTGTTTTGATCCAATTAAGAGTGATTGTAGAATCAGACCAAAAGTTGACTCCCGATAGTTGAATCGGTAGTAGCTCGCTTACTGATTCATAAAGATTAGCGAGCATCAAAGCCGCACAAAGTTCCAACCGGGCCAGATTTTGTGTTTGTAATGGCGCAACTTTTGTTTTTGCGCATAATAGAATTACTTGCACCTCACCCGTTGTCCTTGAAATCCTTAAATATATACAGGCCCCGTAGGCCCTTTCGCTTGCATCCGCAAACCCATGTAATCGTATGTCACAAGTGTCCACGAATACAAGTGATCGATTATATTTTACATCTTGAATAGTATTGAATTCGGTTGCATACGTTTTCCAAGCGATTTGAATATCCTGTGGAAGTTCTTGATCCCAAGTAATCCTTTGGCGCCAGCATTCTTGAAGAATTAATCGGGCAGCCAAAATGAGTGGGCCCAATAATCCCAACGGATCGAATATTTTTGCTATTTCAGCCAACAAAATTCTCATGGTTACATTGACCGGTAGTTTTTTGAATGTGTAAATTAGCAAATCTGTTTGTGTTTGCCAATGTATACCCAATGTTTTAAGCATTGGATCTGTTTGAATTTGTAGATTTTTACTGATATGTTCTTCCGGTATTCCTTTTAGAACCTGTTGATTGTTTGAGGCCCATTGCCTTATATTTTATCCGCCTCTTTTTAGAAGTTGTATTAAATCATTTCTGATTTTGATTGCTTTATTAATTGAATTGGTTCCAGTGATAAAATCATCAACGTAAAATTCATTTTTGACAATATGCACTGTAAAAAAAATCTGTTGTGAAATTAGAAGATTGTATTCGAAGCAGCGCTAAGGTAGACAAGTGTATTCGAAATTTAAAAGACGCGGTCTTGCAATTTTAGTATACCTACTATACAATTTTGAATTCAGTAGTTGTATTTGAAAACGTATGACAAGTGTACTTTAATTTCAAAGTACACATTTGCAGCGTTCGAGGACAAGTGTATTCGAATTTTAAAATACGTTTTTGAATTTAAACATCCAGGTAGCATCAATTTTATAATACCGACTTGAAACTTTGAACCTCATTACATTGTAATTTTAAAATACCATTTGTATTTTTAAATCGCAGGCAACTCTATAAATATATTATATATATAATATACTAGCTGACCCGCGCAACTCCGTCTGCGTTAGATAAGAGTGAGAGAGGGTTAAAAGTGGAGAACCTATGGCACAATTCTAAAGGAGTTGAAACTTTCTTTGTTTTATCCACAAATCACTTAAGAACCATTGAAGAGATAAAATTTGGTACCTATAATGCTAATTTAAAACCACGCGGACAAAACCAAGAAAAACATTGTATGTCTGTAACGTTAAAAGTATAACATGACTCATGAGCTATCTTAGGTACATCACACTATGATCAGTAAGAGTGGAACTATAGTAGAAAATGTCACGGGAACGGGAATATTAAAGAAACGCTGCATAACACTACTGGGGTGTTTTATTGATAAAATTTACGTATGTAAACTTAAAATATAATGAAGAAAAAAGAATATATGAAACTTAAACAAAGAGTAACGTAAAAAAAATTGAAATGTTATTTGATTATTGCAACGCCTGTAACCGTTGTAACAAATAATATATTTTAAACTTGTACTTCTGTATCTGATATAATATATTTTGAGGAGCTGAATGCCTGAATGTCTAATGATCTATGAATCAGCTCAGTACTGAGTACTGACTACTGAAAAAAAGTTAAGAAAAAAATGTACACAAATATTGAGAAGGAAAAGCGCAAGCGCTCACTTAGAAGGCCTAACATATTTTAAAGAGTGGGGAGTTTTGAAAAGAAAAGTTGAAAATTTAACTGTTGATTTTTTAAATGTAATTTAACACGCTAAATTCTAAATATGTATTCGAAAATTAACAATGAAAGAAATTTCAAAGTTTCAAAAATTTTCATTATTTTTCAGATGTTAAATAAAAAATCATATCTTCAAGTGAAAATTGTAATTTTTATTTTAATCCTAAAGAGAAAATGTGTTAAAACGCTATTTCACGAAATTTAAAGATCTATTTCACGACCTTTTTTTTAACACACGGTTCCCGCAGGAGACAATTATCATGCTATCCTTTGAGCACCGTGCATTATTCTGACATAAGAAATAATCTATATTATTATCTGATCCCTCAACTATCATATTGCAAAAAATCATGTCTATCTTTTACTCTGTGAAAAACAAAAACATATCTATCCTACGGGAGTAGAACATTTTTCCTGGATAAAAAAGAGATCAAGCTTTCCTGAGGAAAATTCGTTAAAACTTTTATTCATAAACTTTTAGAAACCTCTTTTGAAATACTCTGTTCCTGAAAGATTCTATTTTTAGCCTATCCTACGGGAACCGTACAATATTCTAACATAAAAAGTAACCCATATCATTCACTGTCTCTTAAACCACCATATTGCAAGAAATTATGGTAATCTTTTGTTCTGTGAAAAACAAAAACGTATCTATCCTACGGGAACATACATTTTTTCTGGTTAAAAAGTGGACTGTATGAAAAGAAAAATTATGATTTTGCCTTGAGGACCTTATAAGTTATTACTTAACTCTTAGCTAATAAATGAGTTATTAAAATGTTTGGTTTCAGCATGATTTTTCTTCGAACCAGTTTTTCTCTATTTTCCCGATGAAATGAGAAATTTTTCCGAAATAAAACGTGTTTTAGATAATGATTCGCATATTTATCATACTTAAATATCACCAAAATCCATTTTCAACTAAAAATAGAGTTTATGCATAATTTTTTTCTCCAACCCGTTTTTCAATTTCCCGGGTAAATGAGACATTTCCCTTAATAAAAATAATTCTATTTAATGACTCAGATTGTCATTTATTATCACAACAAATTTTATTAAAAGTCATATTTATTTGGGTAAGAATTAATAATATGTTTCTAAAAATAATTTCGCAAATAATGAATTATATTTGAAACAACCTTAACAACCATTAAAAAGGTTATAGCGGGCTAACCGTAAAAGATAGACATATGCCGTCGCGGACTTTTTTGTAGAACTTTTTAAGAGGAACAATTTTGCTGCACATAATTTTTGCGTAACTTTAACCGTTTACGCAGAGCAGGCCACGAACGCTCTCAAAAGGAAAATTTTTTCCTGATTTTTGCAACATTTTCCATCGATGCTCTGCTCCTATTAGTCGTAGCGTGATGTTATATAGCCTAAAGCCTCCCCCGATAATTAGGCTATCCAACATTAAAAGAATTTTTCAATTCAAACCAGTAGTTCCTGAGATTAGCCCGTTCAACCAATCAAACAAACAAACAAACAAACAAACAAACAAACAAACAAACAAACTCTTCAATTTTATATATTAGTATAGATATAGATAGTATAGATAAGTTTGCAAACTAAGATTTGTTATCACATTCATATATGCAACATACTCCATGCAATTATCATTTTTATCATATTTTGTGTCTATTAAAAAAGCGTTTATGATTGAAGCACGTTTTATCTTTGACCTTATAACCACACAGGAACTGACCACAGGAAATGCAATAAGCATTTTTTTTTTCAAAATGACCATTTCCGATGCATTTATTTTCTATCTGGCAACATTTAATGTTTGTTTAATATTAAAATTGACATCAAATGTTGAGGTTGTTCATTAGTCATCATTAATTCGGTGTTTAACACAGGTAATATTAGAGCAGTTATATTAACTTTGAGAATTTTAGGTATTCGTTTTGTACATATACAGTTGCCAAACTGTTCGTTGATACTCATAAAAACCGTGCTCAATGGATTATTAATATTATGAACTCTGGATAAGTGAAACATTAATTGGGCTTGTAAGGCACTGCCAAATCTATTAGTCGAACTCCTAACCAACAGGTTAGGTGTCAGTTTTTCGAATCACAATTTTTCGAAACACAGTTTTTCGAAAGAACAATTTTTCGAAAAATTAATAATAAATACTTTTAGGGACCGAAATAATTAGAATAAATTTAATTTTATTTGCCAGTTTACACAAAACAAATGTTATTGAAAAAAAAATTTTTATTTAGTAAATAAAATTTAATAATTATTTGGACCTTTTAGCATATATTTACTAAACAAAAAAACCATGTAATTTACCTTTGTAAATAGGTACCTATAAGTTATAGTTTACAGATTGTTCATTTTTGGTAAGATTAGCGTGGCGCTTAGAGAATTTGAAATCGCCGAACGTTATGCTTTTGTGTACCATAGAAATCGATAAATTTTGACGTCAGCATGAGGCTTAAGCAAGCCATTTGCAAAATTCAAGGTATAAGTAACTATGGGAACTTAGATGGTCCAATTTGAACACTCAATATTTTTTATTTGCGAACACGTTTTCAATATTAAACTTCCATTGAGTGATAATAATTTTCATTTTTTTGCAATTCAAAGGACACATGTTTTATAAACATCACAAATACCACAACATTTCAGGAATAAAACACAAAAAACACCATAAAATTAATGAAATTCTGACGAGTTTGAACTCAAGTAATATAGAAAATATAATAGGCAAAATAAACAAACCTTAGATACCACGTATTTTAAAGATGACTATATATTTTAAAAATATTCTATAAATTTAAAATGCTCTAATAATGCAGGATCTGTATTCATAAAGATTTTCAATGAATTTTGAAAACTCATAGATAATTGCAGCATAATTTTTATGTTAAAACATTTAATTTTGTGTAAAACTTCGTGATGTCAGGAAGTGCACATTCAGTCAAATAATGAAATTCGGATGACTACAATTTCTTTTGTTGGGGGCTCTGCCAAACCCCCGCCAGGGGGCCTCCCTGGACCCCCTTGGCATTTGTAGTAAGAAATTGTTGAACGAATTTATATGAATTAACTTAAAATAAATGACAGTTCCCATAGTTACGTCTTAATTGACCGATTTATCAAAATCATTTCCCATAAGAAAAATGCGTCTTGAAATCCGGTTATTATCGAAAACGTAGCGAAAACTCGCAAATTAGCACTCTTCATTTTCGTTTTCTTTTGACTTGTTTTATCAGAAACCGTCGTCAATTCATGGTGCCACGCTAACCTTACTCTCCCCTTCATTTTAAGTACGACATTATCGCTATTTCCAGAACGAAAAGAATTACAGAAATTGTAAAAAGTGAAAAAAAAGTTATATGTACTGACACATTTATGTATCTATTTCATTTACCCTACCCGTCGAGGTTGATTTACACTGATTTTTGTTCAAAAACACCAACTCTACCTGTAGAAGTTGATTTAGACTGCATTATTTCGAAAAATTGTGCATTCGAAAAATTGTCTTTCGAAAAATTGTGTTTCGAAGAATTGTGATTCGAAAAACTGATCGGACACCTAACCAACATCACCTCTTTCAGTCAATGTCAATGTCTGAGAGTTGGTCTGTTTGTCTGTTTTTCTATATTTACTGTATCTCTTCATAGGCCAATCAAAATCAACAATAAATTCGCAAAACATGATGTATTTCTGATTTTTAAATATGTTGTTTGGACCCATTAGGGCTATGTATTCTCAACTTAACAACTCTCGGTAAGTTGTGGAAAAATTTTTTAGGGGAAAAACTGAAAAATTTGGACTTGTTTTAGATTCTGCTCGGTATCTCCTAGTCCATGCATTTTCTTCAAAAGGCGTACCTAACCTTCTTTCTGAAGATAAAACTTGTTTTCAAATATAAAGCAACCAGAATCAAAACAAAATTCAATTAATTCAATCAGAAGATCATGGGTTAAGTTAACGTATTTACTAATTTTATTCCACCGTTCTTTAACGATTTTGATTACTAAATTTTTTGAACGTTGGTAAAAAGTGAAATCACATCAAATTTTTAAAATATAACGCCTTTAATTTTTACTGTCCAAACACCCAAGATTTTATAATATTAATACTTTAATCATCGATTAGAACATCAAAAGTAATTTGATAACAACATTCAAATAAGCTGCATAATATTAAAGCTGGTGTTGTTCTGAGTAACATTACGAAATTATTTAACTAAAAAATATTAAAACGTGGTAAACGTATGTCTAGATCAGTGATTCCCAAACTATGTGTCGCGACACATAGTGTGTCATTGTGATCATAACATTGTGAGAGATTCCAAAGTGTGTCGCGAAATTGTCAAAAAATATTTAAATATCCTAGGGTTTTTGAGTATTAGATTTATTTAAGTAAAATTTGTATCTACCAGAGCATACCGGCTATCTCGGTTCTTTTCCTTCAATTAATTTTTGCATTCTATTTAAAATCAGAGAATTAGGTAAGTAAGAAATTCTTAAATTAATGTTAAATCATAGGTACATTGGTGTTAACAGGTGTGTCGCAAAAATTCTTGATTTCTTTTACTGTGTCGTGGGTCAAAAAAGTTAGGGAATCACTGATCTAGATACTACGATCTATTATCATTATTAGATACTATTAATGATAACCAGCTTTATCAAATCTTTGATAACACTAACATTAAACGTATAGATCAACAAATTACTTGACTGAATATATGTTGCCTATACAACAAGCAAGTCAATATTTTAACCCATATTAAACATTTTTACATAAATATTATACTTGTGCGTATATATCAGTGGTGACGAACCTATGACCCGCAGGACATATATAATAAATTAAAAAAAAATTGCTTGTCTGTAAATTGAGTTTACCGACGATAGTTTTACGTCATGAAGAAACATTGATGAAAAATTACATACTTTTATGAATTCACTTTAATTATTATTACTGAATTATCATTATTTTGTATAATACAAAGAAGGAGTTAATTGAAAATTACAATTTTTGCAAAATGACTGAAAATTATGAAGGAAATCAATTAGCTCGTATTAAATTGTAGAAATAAAAACACAAAACACGTTTTCTAGAATTCAACAATTATTGATCAACAATGTTCCGCTCTCCTATACCTCAACCCTTAAAATTTTGGGCCTCACCTTTGAGCGAAGACACACATGGCACCCCCACATAAATGAACTCTCCATCCAATGCAAAAAAAGCGTAGCCATTATGAAAACGCTCGCCTCAACCCAATGGGGAGCCGACTAAGCCTCCTCAATATATACAAAACCTTAAGGGAGTATTCTAGGCTAGAGGCCCAAATTTCGAGCGTTTTTTGGCAATTGATAAGAAATAAGCATTTGATATTTTTACTATCTATTTTTTATCATTTGTTTATTTATATTCAGAGAGTACACTAAATTAATTTCAAAAAAAAAATTGTTTTTTTCATTGAGTTATCGTCTTTGAAATAGAGGGGAAAAAAAAAGGTCATGTTCTCGTCGCCATGATTTCTACCCTTGTGGTCATTTGAAAAAGTAAACAATGATGGATTCTTGATAAGTACGTCGCTATCGCATGAACCTCAAAAACTGTAAAAAAATTTTTTTTTCATAAAATGGCGGTTACTCAAAAATAAAGGTCGATTTTTTCACTCATTTTTTAACTTTTTCAAATTTTTTAAAAATAATACAATTTTCAAATTTTTATTTTTTGTTGGTTCATGCGATAGAGAGATATTTAAAGAATATTCATGCCAAATTTCAAGTAAATCGGCTGATTAGAACTTGAGATATTATGGCTACCACATCGAAAAAAGTAGTTTCGAGAAAAACGCGTTTAAAGTTTTACGTTAAGTCTTCACTGCTCTAGTTGCTACGACACTAAACGGCTATAACTTCGGAAATAATTTGAATTTTGAAAAATTCTTTTAGGGAGATATTTTTGAATATATAAACCATCGGATTATGAAAAAACATTTTTTTCGATTTTTTCTTTATCGATCCAATTCATTGCCTCCCACCAAGCCTTACAAGAAAATCCAGTCTTATCAAAAATATTAAAACCCTTCAACGTCCCAAATACAGCTCATAATAAAAACACACCGGAACCCCTAGCGGTTAAAGTTAACAAATACCATAATGAAATAAACTCCCACATTGCACCTCTAACCCAACGTTCGCCCTTCCCTTACCCCCCATGGAGCAAACACAATTCAAAACCCCTCCTAGACCTTCATGAATATCCAAAAGAACACCGTAATAGGCGAGAACAAAGCGCTTTCGAGCCACCATCTACCGAAGTTCTTTTCTATTATATATTCACTTGCGAGGCCCAAGCAATCGAAATGGCGCTGGGGATAGTAAGTGACAACAACAAAAACCGAACCCCAGTGTGCTTCGACTCTCTTTCATGCCTCTCATCCATCAACTCCCTCCCGGTATCTCCCAACCAAAAAATATCCACGATCCAGGCTATGCTGCCCAATCTAAAAATAACAGGAAAAACGGTCGACTTCATTTGGAATCCCCATATGGGAATCAAGGGAAATGAAAGAGCCAACGACGAGGCAAGAAAAGCCACAAAACTGCCCCTATCCAGAGAAATATTAATTCCAGGTCCACTCGAGGACTATAAAAGGTTTCTAACCACCCAATGTAAGATGATATGGGATGCAGAGTGGAGGGGCTCAGCTTCCAAATTACACACATCACGCTAATCAACCCTCCAAAAGGTACAAACAAAGGATCTACCCCGACGACATCAAGTTATAATAACGCGGTTAAGGATTGGACGGTTATTTTTTTAAGGATGGCACGCCTAACTCCATCCAAGAGGCATTAAAGGAGCGAAAGTCGTGGAACAATGTAATCACCTACCTCAGAAAAATTAACATGCTAAATATTTTAAACAAAATTAAACCATTCAAGTGCTAATGACCATTGCAGTTAAAGCATTTTAAATAGAAAAAAAAAATTATTGAATACGAGGCGAAGCTTATTGTAGTAGTTCTCGAAGAAGCTCGCGTGGCGGCGTTCCAATAGCAGAACTCTATCGTGCCTCTCTATCACTTGTATCGCGTACTTGCTTGCACGGACAGGCTGCCCATTTTCATCAATTTATAAGACGTTATCACGTCAATAAGCTTTCAATTCATGAAGAGATAGCAAAGAATTGAAACGTCTTCATTACACATTTTTTGATAACAACATTCAAATAACCTGCTTAATATTAAAACTGGTGCTGTTCTGAGTATTATTACAAAATTATTTAACTAACTTGATATTAAAACGGGCTAAACTAATGTCTAGATAGTATAGATAGATACTATTAATAAAAGAACCAGTTTTATCTTTGATAACACTGCCTTTATAAGTATAGATAAACAAATTACTTGACTGAATATATGTTGCCTATACAACAAGCAAGATAATATTTTAACCCATATTACACATTTTTACATAAATATTATACTAGTATAATAGGTATATATATCAGTGGTGACGAACCTATGACCCGCGGGACCTATATGTACCATTTATTTTGAAAGTGGTGTAAGTCAATTTTTTTAGAAAAAATTGAGATCACGTTAGTTATGCTTAATTAAATGTAATTTTTTTATTTATAACTAGTGTAGGGAAAATGTTCCCAAACAAATGATGATAGCATTGATTTGTAAGAGAGGTGAAGGGGGGAACCTTGCGAATCGTACGGGAGTTGGTAATCAGTTATTGAGACGAGAGGACATGTGCTGTTGTTGTTGAAAAGTGTTTTATCAATAATAAAGAAAACAAGGAAAGTTTAAGTAACGAAGAGTATCATAAAAATACCTACATTAGGTACTAAATATAAATAAATCTTCAAATTATAAAAATTCTTTTGAAATTTTCTCTCCCGTCTCCTTTTAAACAGAAACTTTGATTTTATAATAAATGCTTTTAGTAAAAGCTCAAAACATTTAAAGGGCATCACGACTTAAAACACCGGAATAAAGCACTGAATATGTCTTATATGAGACACTTTGGATTAGTAGTGTTATGATTTTTAAACTACTTGAATTAAAGATATAAAATCAAATATAATGGAAGTCAAAAATAAATATTAAAATATCAATTAAAGTAGCAAAGATTTCGCAAATTATTTCATTTTCAAGTCATCTAAAGAAATATAAATTTATAAGCGATCTCTGTTATTATTGGAACGAATCATTAAATGGATTGTAACTTGAATATTAAATACAATCAATGAACATACCAGTACAACACCGACTGATACTTAGCACCCCCTTTTTCGAAATTGTGATTTTTTTTGTTTGCAATCGTTTGATGGTGAATGATGGTTCAATTTTATCGTTTGTTGGTTATTTGTTTATTTGTAAAAAAATAAAATAAAATTTGACCTTGAGGATTTAACAGTTAGCATCACATTTTTAAAATTTGTCAATTTTTTTATTACAGTTCGATTCGAAATCGTTTGATGGTGATTGATGGCTTATTAGTTATTGTTTATTATCAATATTTATTTAGTTATAATTAATTTTTTAATATTGTAACGGCAGTAACAATGCTAATTTCAAATACACGCATACGCAAAGCATTGCAAGTTACGCGGTTCATTTGAATCTCGCTTAAAACAGCAGTTAAAAGCGTTTAAACCATCATTCACCATCAAACGATTGCAAACAAAAAAAATCACAATTTCGAAAAAGGGGGTGCTAACTGTCAGTCGGTCAGTACAACAGTGCAAATATTGCTTAAATACAATCAACGATGTTCCTAAAATTGAGTATCCTACGTTATATAACAGAGATTGGGGGAACCGGGGTAAATTACCCCAAATGGGGTAAAAATGAAATTTTGGAGGTAATAATGCATTTTTTGTCATGGCTATTTTATAAACGTGTTAGTTTGAGCGAAGACTGTATTCAAATTGTGCTCACATCAAAAGTCCCCAATTTTAGTAGTCCCAAAGTTATTCTATCAAACATGAAGCAAGATCATTTCTCCAAAATCTGAACGGGGAAAGTTTCCAATTAGTTCTTGTAGGTGTGGGAATTTTATTTTGTTACTACTTTCATACAACTTGTTTTCCCGTGCAAATTAATTCAATATGATATAATGTATAATTTAAATTTACATTGATTGTCTCCTTTTCAAAATGAAGGGGTAATATCGGACTTACACACAAAAATATTTTGGGGTAATGGTATAAAAAGTTCCCCGACCGCTGATGTATAACGTTATCATTACACCGGTTTGTAACATCATAAACCATAGTATGATACTTGCACTCATGGTAAGATGCTTGATCATCAAAATAGATTTACGATACTTTCATGATACCTGTTCTTTAATTTTAAAGGTAAACAGAATAAAAAAAGTGGTTGCGTGTACTTATGTACGCGCGTGAGAAGTTATACTTCTTTGGTATCGTTAAAAATTAGTTTTTAATAATTTTAATTAATTAATCAATTTTAAAAAACTGTAATTTAATATTTAATAATAATAATATATATTTGAAGATATAATTATTAAAAATAAAATTAAGAGAATAATATTTTAATTTGTATCAATAAATAATACCCAAAGAAAGCTGCAAGACGTTTATAAAAATTGTCAGGATAATTTTTCTGGTTAACAATTCATGCATGTCATGAAAACGAAGCGAAATAAAGTAAGTAGCTACTTTTTGAAGTAAATGTCTTAATCTTATTCATATCTTGTGCTACTAGATTATTATTTTAAGATGGTTGAATCATTTCAGAATCCCAGATTTCGTGATAACTAAGAATATGCATGGAATGCAGACGTCATTTTCATCACTAAACTCAAAATAGTATAACAGCTACTGCAAAATTCGAGAAAAGTAATAACTTATTTATTAATAATATGTGTGATTTGTATATATATATATATATATATATATATATTTTTTATTTAAATATAAAAATAAATAAATAAATACAACAAAAATTCAAATTACGCGCACCAAGAAACGCAGTGGTTTTGCGGCTAACTTCATTTTGTTAATTTTTGTCTCAAGATGGCCGCCCATCTAAAAATGTCACTCTCATCATTTTTTCATAACGCGCCTAAAGAAGTATAACTTCAAAAAGTCAACATGATAAACAAGTCGCTAGCGGCTGGATGCTATCACGTTTTGATAAACACTTGAGGATTTTCACTGTCCAAATGCAACAATTATGTACGCTAGCGTATCGGTCAATGATCAAGGTTAAGCAACCTAATACTACATGATTGCTATTTTTGTTTTTATATTTTTAACACGTTCAACGATTGTTTAGAAATGCATAATATTTAAAAGCCAATTATTATTTAAATGGATTTTATCCAACAATTAAAGGCACACGTGATTTTAAATTACATTTCTAAAAAGAAACCTCCATTGTTATAAGTTACCAATTTTTGATTATTTTTCCAAAAAGAAGATCAAATAATTTGGATTGAATATTGAGGAAATTTCCTGACTCTAGTTTTTCGTAGCTTAAAACGAATTATATCCAAATAACTCTGCATGTAGACCATTCCTGAAAAAAAAAATGCTTCAATAACCCGAACTAATGTAAATTAGTTTGATTAGAGCATGCAATTTATCCCTCATTTTACAATCATTGGGAAAATATACACAGCGAGCAATGAACAAGTTTGTGGTTCTCTGGGCTTTTCTCGTTTTTATTAAAATCATCTGATTATATAGTCACAAGAAATGGTATCTACTACAATAAAGTCTTTGTATAAAATATAAAAATGTCAAAGCTTTGTTCCTTGAAAAAGTTAACAAGAATTATGAATACATTTTATCATAATGGGTTTTATCTTTTTTTAATCTTCAAGTAGTTTCATATTGAGAAATTCAGTAAGTCAAGTACAACTTACAAATTCAATGCTTGGCTTAAATTAATGTAATGAAGTTAAGATAAATATAGCTTAAAAATCAAGTCAAGTAGTAAATCCCTATTCATATCGGTCACTAAAAATCAAGTCTTAAGCAATGTTTTCATTAACAGATTGTTAAATGTATTTGTTTGTTTCTTTCACGAAGTACCCAACTTTCAAGTCAACCTTTGTAATTCCACAGATTATTTGGGGATTTCAATGGAAATAATTTTTATTACAATTTGAGTTTGTAAACTTTACAGCGAAGAAGCTATTAACGGTTAAAATTTTTTTTAACATCTTAAGTATGCGAAGGCTTTAGAGTGGTTTTATTTTATTATTCTCTCTAAGCTGATGACCTATTAATCGGGGTAACCAGCAAGCATGTAGAAGGATTAGAAACCGCCATTAACTCAGCATCTGATAATGCTTCTCAAGCTGGACCGACGAAAAGGAAATAACTGTCAGCATGGAAAAGACCATACACCAGATCTTTTCACTATCCACCAAAAGAAAACCTGTACTATAGGGGTTTAATACATTAAAAGAAGAGTCAGAGTCAACATTACTTGGAATATTTTTAAATAAAAAAATTATCATAGAAGACACAGCGGAGAAACCCGGAAAAAATGGCAACACTATCCCAAAGCTCCAGATCGACTCAAAACGCACACTTCCCATTAACAAAGGCAGAATATGGTTTAAAGTTAGATAATCCTGCTCCTGTCAATATAATGTACAAAAAATATAGACCCCCCACGAACCCTTCGACTACTGGGTCAAAACTTCTCAGAATCATCATATATGGATAGCGAGCTACGGAAAGCCTCTCTAAAAACCATTCAATCCATGTGCCCACGGTCAGAGTTCCTGCACATCTAAACAAATGATTTATCCATCCCGGGATCCGAAACGGCTAGTGCTGGTTACTACAGCGATGTATTTGAAGGATGCGCCGCAGTTGAAGAATCTCTCAGCTGTTTTGTTGGGGAAGTAGAGGCAGTTTTACTGGCTGCCTTCAAACTTCACGAAGTTAAGACTTATCATAATGCGGTCTTCTTTATTGATTTTCAAGCTGCAATAGCAGAACTATCCTCTACCTAACCCACCAATTGCGTGCGCACTGACAAATATCGAGCCGCCTTGGACAGTCATGTTGGTATCTTGGAAAATGAAAAAAATAGACGTCTTCGTTAAGTCTGGCACCTCTCTAAATCAACCGTTATAACCTGTATATCCCTAACATTAGCTCAGAGCCACATTGCAAGCACGGCCGGATATCCTAGACTTGATAAGGCCCCAAGCAGTGGGAGAACCTCTCAGCTGTTGTTATCTAGCATCTAAACTTTTTCAGAAGTTCTGAAAAATGTTCAATAGAACATGAGATTGGATGCCATCAAAAGCATTGAAATTTATAAAAGAAAAGGGAAAGTTATAAACTGGGAGGAAGGACCGATTTAGGACTCGGAATTATTCGGCGTCTTAGGAAAAGGTAAGAAAAGGATGGGCCAAAGGATTACACACCCAGCTGCAGCGGTTGAAAAAGAGAAAGGGATCGAAAGGACCTATAAATTGAGGTCAATTCGGGACTACTTTGTGATTCAGCACAAAATTGTCCTCGAAGACACTTCAATTTGATCCACTGATTACGAACGCATGGCGTTTGAAATACGTATTTGGAGATACAAAATTAACAAATTGGATTTTTTGTTTTGTGATTTTTGCAAAACTTTGGTGAAAAACTCAGTTAAATATATAATACACTAGCTGATACCCGCTCGCTTTGCTGAGCGTATCTAAATTTAACTGATTGATTAAAAGATTTCCTACGTTCATAGCGAAATATAAAAATTAATCTATTTTGACAGAAAAAAATGATAGTTACTTTCAGACTTTAGATCCAAAGAAAGTTCATCAAAATTCGTAAGACTACTTTTCAAGAAAGATTTGTTAGCTGTCTCACAACAATTCTATACGATTTTTAGTTAAAAAGTACCTGTATTCCTTCCTTTAGGACTTAAAAATCTTTCATACCAAATGTCATTTAAAACCGTTCAGCTATTTTAGGGGGCATCCATTAATTGCGCGAGGCGTTATTTGCGATTTTTGAAATCCCCTCCCCACCCCTCTGTTAAGATGTCATGAGATTTGGCATATATCATTTCCCCAACTCGCAATCTAATGTGATATTTTTCAAAACAAAAAAAAAATATTTTGTGGTTTTACGAAACCACGATGCAAGTGAAACTTTTTTTCGGATTTAAAGCACTTAAGTAACTGAAAATTTTCGGAAAATTATTCGATTTAGGGTATGAAAATAGAATAGAAAGAAAGGGATGCGGCACGAATTCGCTGTCTGACTACACGCGCGCCGTTGCAACTAATTTTGAATTTTCATTATTGATGTTAATACTCGAATGTTGTTTTCATTATTGAGTTTGTTGATTATTGTTAAATCGATCATCTACCTGTTGTTATCTATTGTAACGGTACTTCAAGAATACCTATCATGTTTAGTCATTGTTAAATAAAGTGTGTTATGGAGAGGAAATAGTTTCTGGACGAAAGGGCTACACTAACACAAACATCACACTAAACAAGCTATCGCTCAGACATATTATACATATTATACACCAGTAGAAAAATCTAATAATTGGAAATTTGAAAAAACAATATGATGGTTTTTTTAAATGTATTTTAAAACTTTATTATTAATAATATTGATATTTACTGCGAAAAACTTGAAAAATGATTTTTTCAATTAATTATGAGCAATTAAAAATTGATAAAATTTAAAAAAAAAACACGTGACTGTGAACGCGCCACGATTGGTCACCATAGTTTTGACGTCATAATGGTAGAGCTATTTAATAACAATAGAGCTATTACGGCTATTACGTGTGATTTTTGTCAATAATATTGAAAATTTACTGCTAAAAAACGATTTAACCATGACAACAGAATTAAATAGATCAAAACATTGTATGAAAACTACCATTAAGACTTCACACACGCTCGGATTTGTTCGGGAGCTGTCGGCGTGTCTCCGGTACTGGATTTTAACATTTATTTTTATTTTGATATAAATTTGGAATTATTGTGAAAAAATAAAAAAAAACTTTTGTTATAAAACTTATATATGATCTTTCTATTTATCACAAAAATAAAATAAATTCAAAAGCCTAATTCTAATAAATTTACTATAAAAATTTAATAAATTTTAAAATAATAATCACACTATTCTCAGTAGCTGTATCTTTGTCTATCATGATCAAGTGAACAATAACATTTATATCAATACATTGATCAAAATACAAATACCAATACAAATATGATTGACAATTATGACAACTTATAATTTACTAAAACGTTGTCATGGAGACGAAAATAGCTCATTAAATTCAGTAATAACTCGCGCAACCAGGGTAGTAAGACAACATGGTATATAGCTAACAATGTGTATACGAGCTCTGCCGAACACTTGCCGATTTCCTGCCGAGAATGTGTTACATTTAGCGACATGCTAAAGACAGGCCAAAAAATTTGTGACGA